>JAWNNQ010002086.1:87500-377291 GCA_035044765.1 Leucophenga montana
AAGTAGGCGGGCATATTGAAGTTGGCACATTTGCAACCGATGTAGGTACACCACTAGCCGGTGTATTGCAACCACTGCCACCACCAGGTGTACTGACTGCAACTACACCACCACCGATGCTGCTGCTGCTGCTGCTATTGCTACTCACGGCACCGCCTACTGGCGTAGTCGATGCAGCTGTACCCGGTTGTCGCTCTGGGTTCTGCTTATTCTGATGGTAGTATATCTCCCACGCTATGCGCACATGCATTGCATTCCAACGACCCGTTTTCTGTAAGTGCACATACGCAGAAAAAAGAAAATACCATACGTTATTTTTCGCACAAAAAATTTGTAAAATTTGTAGCAAGTGAAATTAGTGAAAATCTGAAAACATACCGTCGACTTTGCATTACTTGCGGAGTCAAGACTCGTTGATGTAGGATTAGGGTTTGTTGAAGTGGAAGGCGATGGTGGTATCGGCTGGATGTATGGTGTGTGTTTGTACAGTGTAAGAGATGGTTGTTATATATAATCGAAAGATGTGGACAATGCACATGCAAAGGTAGAGAAGTGCATGGTTAAGCGGGAATGAAGGCAGGTTGTTAATGAGTGCCATAGTTCAGTATAAAACAACTGATTGTTTCTCTGGCGTTGTTAAAATTCTGTACTTACCTTTGGTGCGAATGTCGTGAGATGATTTGGCGGCATGAATGGTGTTGGTCCGCCCAAGCCGGGATGCAGCAGTCCAGCTGGACTATAGCTTGTATATCCCGGCAATCCAATGCCGGCACGATAGAACTGCGTGTCGACAGTAGCAATTTTGGGAATGTCTTTGAATAGCGGTGGCTGGAATATTGGTGCTGGCGTTGGCGGTGCGGGCGGGAGTGCTGCTGGAATTGTAGATGGCATAAGTTGCTGGTGCTGATGTAGATGCGTGTGCTGATGTTGATGGTGATGTAATTCCTGACGCATATACGTTGATTGTGGATTGGGTGGTGGAGGTACTGCCAATCCCGAACGATCTAGAAACCGACTATCTAGTTCACGACGTAATAAATCAGCTTGATCGTCTGCAAAGAATGATTTTTTTTGTTTGGTTTTTGTAAAATACGTATTGATACGGAAAAGGTCTCAAGTGACTTACTTTTACTTGGCTGAAACAGAGATTCTGCAGAGAATGGATGTGGCGCGGGTGTTGGGGTCGATTGCGTTGCTGTCGTGCTCACTGGCGTCGTTGTTGCCGTTGTAGTTGTACTCGTATTCGTTATACTACCACTAGCAACAGTGACAACACTTGTGGGCGCCGGCGCTGGCACAGGTGGTGGTGCGGCAAAATACGATGGTTGGAAATTAGCGCCACTTGCGCTGGAATGAATCGTATGTGGTGAAACTGAATTAGCCGACGATGTGCTGACGTTCAGTGCGGGTGGCGGCGTTGGACGTGCGGTTACGTTTCCGGCGGCAATTGTTGCTGTTGGTGTTGTTGTAGTGGCTGGTGTCACCTGGTGCATTGACGATGAACTACAAATACAAACAATTAAAATATGCAATATACGCTGCAAATTCATTGCTGCTCTGCTTACGTTGGCCAAAGTGTCTTCTGTTGATAGGGTAGACTATGCGTAGCGAGAACCGGATGTGAAGATGCAAGAGTGGTTGATGGCAGTGAAACGGCACTATAAAGCGTTGATATCGTATTTCCCGTGGGCAGCGCTGGCTGGGATATAGGAGGTGGTGGTGGACCGAGGCCCGTTGCAGCACCACCGAGGTACGGGGATGGCAGCGTTATGCCTGGCGGTACGCCAACGGCTGATGTGGATGTGGCTGGAGAGCGTCTCGCAATGCTTTTTTTTTTATCAAAACAAAACGATACATTAATTTTATTGGATTATACAAAAGCATAAATATACTGGTATGTACATACCTGGAGTTGCCATCACGTTCCTTGCTCGGGCTTTCGCTTTTTGGCGAAATGACTTTTTGGATCACAGATGATGATGAAGACGACATTGCCGTCGAAACATTGGAAGACGGTGGCACTGTTAGTCCGGATGAACTTGATAGCGCCGATGCCGTGAAACTACTATTGCCGGTTGCACTTATAATACTCGGTGAACTGCCAGTGCAACGCACAAACTGTTGATGCTGTTGCATTTGTGGATGTGCCATTAAATGAGGCATTGGGGGCATATGCACACCCGGTGGTGGTAGATGCGGATGCGAAAGCATATGTGGTGGCGGCGGTGGCAGTAGTTGTACGTTATCTCTATGCAGGGGAGAAGTTTGTATACTGCTGTTACCACTGGTATTGCTGCTCCCATTAATTGCTGCAATACTGTTTCCTGCCATTACAGTCGTTGCAGTTATGTTGTTTGTTGAGGTTGCAGCACTGCTGCCAGGAACTAAACTAGACAACGTGCCTGGACCTGCCAGCCCAATCGATGGCGTGGATGAAGACAAACTGGAGGAAAGATTTGACTGCACAACGGAAAGTGTTTGTTGTACGCCATGTGCTGCTGTGCCATAGGCTGCTGCCATATGATGCGGTGGCAAGTGTGGATGATGCAACAAGTGTGAAACTGCTGGTGAAACAGAATGCATTTGTGTAGTTGGCGTTCCATGTCCCTGCATACCAGTAGATGTTGCCATAGTTATTGGTGCTGTTGAAATCGTACTGATACAATTATTATTGTTTAAAGAATTTGAAATACTGCCAACGGGTGTTATAGAACGTGCACCACCAGTCATTCCCGCGTTAGAAGTTGCAGGTGTTGTCGTGTGTGTTGCTTTCGTTACTGCTGCCATCATGGACAATTCGCGACCGGTACGCATGTCTATATTTCGATGTGGTGAAGCACTTGGTGCTGGTACGACCGGTGCAAGGTACGGGCTTGGCGGCAGTCCACTGTAGGGCGCGTATAGCGTGTAATTGGGATAGGGCGGCCGATAGGGACTTGCTTGTATGAGCATTGGCGCAATACCGTTTGGCGGTAAAACAGCGCCTGTTACGTGAGGTAACGGATGCGGTGGAGCACCTGGAAAACTAAGTCCATGTACAGCTGCTGCATTACTCAGCGTTGTCTGTGCAGACGGTGGCATTGGCTGTGGTATGCCACCTGACATGCTACTACTCATATTAAGCGGTATTTTTGGTATTGAAGATGCTGAAACAGCCATAGTCATGGCAGCCGTCGTGGCTGCTGAAGCAGGCAATGACGACGCAGGTGTGGCTGTTGTTATTGTTGCTGATACAGTACTTGACGATGGGCAAACCATACCAATGTTCATTTTGGCAGCCGGAGTTGCCATTGTAGGATGCGGTGATATGCGCGAAGGCAAACCGCTGCCTCCCGGTGAAAATGTTGTAAGAAATCCATTAACAACAGTCTGTTGCGCGCTCGCTGAACTTTTTAACGGATCTACGATTGCAGTTGGTGTAGATGTTGCAGTGTGGCATGTTTGATCATTTGGTTTTAAACCAGTATTAAGTAATCCACCAGTTGCATGAGCGCTCTGCAACGCATGAGGCGGTAATGGTGCACCAATGCGACTACCATACGGACCTAACATAGATGCGCCAACAATACCCGTTGGAAGTGCAGTTGGCAGCGTCGTTTGCGGTAATGTTGCGGAAGTTGGAGTGCACGGTAGGTTGGTTGGTCCACTTGTATTCGCAGCGATTGGATGTGCGCGCAGCGATGATGAATTTGGTGCTGTAACAACAATATGACCGCCGCCAGGTGTAGCATTTGCTGTCAGTGCAGCTAGCTTAGAACCATACAGCGTTGAAGCTTCAGTTGCAGACGTGGCTTGACTTGAAGGCGTACCAATGATTGTTCCAGATGTTGTATGACTTTCGGCATTGGAAGGCAACTGCAAAGCAAATATTTAAATTAATTAAAACCAAAGCATATTAATGTCTCTTTTTTTTTTTAAGTGTTACTTACCTGTAGATTTGCTGCGGCGGCTGCTGTTGAAAAGCTATTTGGCATTCCTGTTGTCTGTTGCAGATGTAAAGCGGCCGTTGCCGACTGCTGTTGATGTTGAAGTGTTGGTGGCCCCAATGATTTTTCAGTCGTTGCAACAACATTTGCGGCTGCAGTCGGCGTCGACGCAGGTCCACTTGTTGTCGCTGATATCGTATAAGCCGTCGCCGCCGGTGGGCCACTAACTCCACTGGCAACAAATGTACCGCCTGTTCCAACTTGCTGCAAAACACTTTCGCTAACTGGTCCCGTAGTGTTACCGATACTGCTACATCCAATGACAATGCCAGTCGTCGTCGTTGTTGATGATGACGACGACGATGCTGCCAATGGCTGCTGCTGTTGCAGTTGTTGCGCTTGCGTTGCACCTGGCGGCGCGGAGAAGATACCATCGTTGCTGCTTGATTGCAGTACAATAGGTGTCTGTGCGCCGCTTGTTGCTTGCTGTTGTGGATAATCCGACGATTTGCGCGGTGTCGTTGGACTTGGTGTTGCATTGGAAATATGTTGTGTTGGTGTTGACGGAAAGACAATAGCTACTAACTTTTCAGAACTCTGTAAAAAATAATACGACAAAAAAAAAAAAATAAATAAATAAAAAATATGGATTAGTTTTTGTCTCTTTTAAAAGGAAGCAACACAAATGAAGATACTTCAGATATAAAAATTAATATAATCACCTTTGGTGTACTGAGAATGGTTGAACTTATTGCTGTTTCATTTAATTTCAGTGATAGTGGTGGTAAATTGGCAGTAACGGAGGATATATTTGGTGCACATATTGTTGCTGTTGTTGTTGCTGATGATGTTGCTGTTCCTATTATTGAACGAGCTGAGGACGATGATGTCGCTAATGTTGTGCTTGATGTAACCGGCTTTTCCGGACTCACAGGTTGTGCGACTGCAACAGCAACACCGCTACCACCAATACCACCACCACTACCACCACCGCTACTATCACCAGTACTGTCCGTTGGCGAGTTGCCACCGGTGGACTCAACACGTACTATAATTGCTATTTTGTGGCTTCAGGCAAACTTCCGTGTTATTTCGACAAATAATCGAAAACACGGAAAACACTCAAGTACCAATAAATGATAAAATTGACAAGTTAATTGACGACACAAGAATAGCTTTCATTCAAATTGTCGGCATTGTTAATAAGATTACGTGTATATGTACATATATATTTATGTTGATTGAGCGCGTTTATACTATCAGTTGGTATATCCTTTATTTTCCTTATTTTGTTCACATTTCAGTTTTTCATAATCACAGTTCTTTTTTGATGTTGTTGTTGTTGTAAAGTTATATATGTATATTAAATTTGGTCCCGAACATTTTTAAGCTATTCTAATTTTTTAAACGTAAAAATTTTAATTATTTGCCACCGGCGGCGGCGACAGAAAAAGTACGTCGCACCACATCATAAAAAATCCGTAACGTAAAACGTAATGTGTAACGTAAGCCGTATAAGAGAGCGAGAGAAATGGCAACTAAAACGTAGGCATACAGAAGAGCGCATATAGGCCTTACAAAAAGAGCACGTGTGGCGCATGGCAAAATGCAGTTAGTAATAGTGTTGCCAGGCATTGCAAATTAGCTCTTTTTTTTTAATATGCCTTTCTCTTTGACATACGCGCGCACACACACAGTGGGCCCAAAAAAAAAAGTGGAAAAAAAGAGACAGACCGAACCGAACAAAACAAGACAACCACGTTTACAAAATAAAATAAAATAAAATATACCAGTATACAATAAGTATAAAAAAGTCTTATATGCAAAATAATAAAACAAAAATAATCATACAAGTTTTTTTTTTCCTTCATTTGGATTTCATCGCTTAGAGTGAAGAAAAGTGAAAGCAGCAATCAACAGTCCCAATAGTTTCGAATACAGATAGACACCACTTACATGCATATGTACATATGTATGTATGTATGTATGTATGCACGTATGTATGTAGATAGAAGACATAGGCTGGATTTCTGGTTAGTTTTAACCAATCGACTACCAATAATGTCTATTCAAAAATGTGAAACAAGTTGAGATAGAGCGAGAAATATTCGAGCAGTAAATACCTTCATGTGCAAAATTTTGCTTTTGTCCTAAAGTAAGGAAAAAAAAAACTTTTAATTCGGCTGAGCCGAAGCTAAGATATCCTTCTTCTACGTGTGATAATGATACTCAACAAATTTGTTTATTTTTGTGCTATATTTTGTATCCATACAACCACTTAAAATGGATATACATATGTGGAGGAATTTGATGCTTTATGTGGCTTTAAAAAAAATTTCTGTATAAATATTAAGAACATCTTTAAAAATTAGCTACTTAACGATCAGTGCACAGTTGCTGCCGACATGACCACCATGCTACGATTCGTCTTATCGCGCTATTCAAGAATATATATACTTTATGGTAACCAAGTGCTTTGTTTACCATGGATGACTTACACACCAAAAGAATGAGTTAACATCGTGAAATTTTATTTTCAAAATAAGTCCACGATTTGGAGCCACGAAACACATTTTACGCTCTGGTGTTAATTACGGAAAATGTTCGTTATTGGGGCGTTTACATTTACCAAAAATTTTGGTCTGGTGCTGTGTAAGAGGCATAGACCCTTACTTTTTTGATAAATACCAATAGCGCGACAGCAATGGTCAACGGAGAGCGATATGGGGCAATAGTAGGCGACTTTCAGGCAACTAAGCTCAATGAAAATGATACGGCGGATTACTGGTTCTAGCAGAATGTCGCAATGAAAAGTGGCGTTATCGATTGGCCACCCCGTTTACCAGAGGAGAATATTTGAACAGCACTATTTATTCAACAAATCTGATCCTTTCGCTTAACTTTAGGCCACCATACGCCAGGAAATCGTATGAATTTCACCAGAAACTCCAAAAAGTGATAGAAATCGCCGTAAAAACCACGAATTATGTGTAACGGTAAGAGGCGGCATTAAACTTCACTACAATGTAACTATGTGCTACCAATTTGCTTTATAAGGGCTGGCTGTATGCTATATGGCGGATTGAATATTTTGTGTGTGGAAGCTACACCTTGCAGAAGGCTCATTCTCAAACAAATATCAGAGTACATACACTCGTACATATACATGTGTATGTATGTATTTTCACAATTAGCCAAGCCAATAATACCCTGGTTATTACTATGTGTAAAGGGTATAGAAAACCAAACGGCAAGATACAAAAAGGCAACAACAAAATAAAATCAACAACACTGAAATATATACACGTTCATATGAATCTCTCCTTTCCCCACCAACGTTTACAAACAGATATGTATACATATACATATGTATATTATGTATATCCCAACACTTGCATATAAAGAGAGATAGAGAGAGAAAGAGAGCAAAAGTGCAGAGAAAAACATTTTTGCATTGCAATCACTGCTTCATCATACTCCAATAACAAGCTCCATCGTCGTCTGTCCTCTTTTACAGCCCCACTTCTCTTGCACCATCTACTTGCTTTCTCTTCTGCGTTTACCATGGTAACGCATTTATGTACAGTGGCACGGAAGGCAGCAATAAACGACAAATCTGCTGAAATTAATTAGCAACAAATTGCTACTCAACGCTTGAAGACACTGTGCGGGGAGTTTGCATGTATTAGTCAGTCAGTCAGTAAGAGATAGATAGAAAGAGTACTAAGTGAATGACTGTAAAAAAAAAGGAAACAAAAAAATAAGAAAAAAACTGCGGGGAGCATGCAATGCCAGAGAGAGGGGTATAAAACGGAATGTTTTTAGTAGCTTGCAGTTTTTGCTTGCAAGAGTCAAACGCGCACAATGATTGAATAGATTTGTAGGAGAGAGCATTGGGAGGAAAGAAGGCGGCGTCAATGCGACAACGGATACAACAGAAACAACGACGACGACAACAACAACAACAACAACAAATAACACGAGAATCAACCGAGTACTGTAAATGTTGTTGGGGTGGTTTTGACTAAATGGGTACCCTACTTGCATTGTTTGGTTAGCAATCTCTAATTAATAAGTTGTGTGTAATTAATATAGAAGTAATAGATTAATATAGAAGTAAATGTAATTACATACTTCAATTACATTCAATATGTATATATTTTTTTTTCATAAAGACTACTTGGTTCAATAATTGTGTTATTGTTATTGTGCAACTCACAAACTTCCAATCTTGTGCCAAGTATCCTAGTGGTAGGTGGCACCTGAAGTGAGCTAATTGTGAAAAGGCGAATAGTTAATAACATTCTGACTGGCTTTTACAAAACAACTCACGACTTCTATAATTCTACCTGAAGCTGCAATCAGAAAAAATGCGTGATAAGAAAATAAACCATCTTTGGTAAAAAACAAACAACTTATTAAAGAAACGTTTATGTTTGTATGTTTCTGAAAGACCAACCTATGTTTATTTAAGTAAATATACTAAATATTGTAGCTTATCACTGTGAACGGTAGTCCACGCAAGTGACGAAATTGCTTATACATATAAAGTATATGCAAACATATACACAGACAGCACTGATTGAAATATTGTAAAATATTAGTCGTGTTGAATTACGCACTGTGCATAGCAGTGATGCGCAAAAATAAAAAAAAACCAACTGTGATTTTAAAATCACGATTCACTACTGTGACTGTATATTTGACCGCGCTGTGATTTAAATACAGTCATGATACATCGGTTGCCAATGTACACTACACTTTTGCGATTTGCTCCGTTGCTCAATTGTGAATAAGCAACCATAGTATTTGCGCCAAATCTTTTTCAACTTTCTAAAGAGCTCAGTTGTGAATGTTCACTGCTCACCTGTGGTTGCTCCGTTGCTTTTTTGAAATGAAAATTCAAAGTGTAGTATTTAATTTTAGATCATTTTAAAATGTTATTCTTAAAGAAAAATATACCCTCCGTTTTAACTAGCTGTTTCGGTGCTCACAAAAATCGAAAACCGAATTCTCTTGCTTCATAAAATATCCAAATTTCATTAAAAATACTAAATTTTACGAATGCAATTTGGAAATTTTGAGGCAAAAGAGATTTCTGTGTCATCGCTCGATTAATTTTAATGTCACATCAATCATAACAAACAAACCGAATTTTTGATAAAGCTGTTCTTCCGGTTTCACTTTTCACATTTCTCACTTTTATTGGAATATAAATACTGTATGAAGAGCATACATGTATTTAAATCGGGTGTGAACATTTTTTAGTCGAAGCTATGAAAATCTATGAAAAAATATTCAATTATGCAAAACAAGCAGAAAAATAGTTTAATGCCACAATATCTCCCATACTATGAGCAATTCTATGCCCATCGCTTAAAGTTAATACATTAAACAATGTACCCCAACTAGACAAGTATGATTGTAGGGTATACAACAGCAACATTGTATATGACATACATGGCGCGTTGACGACTGGGCGCGGTCTCAGTTATGGTTTTGGCTATGGTGTCGTCGACCACCTCTTTTTCAGCTTTTTTTTTTTTGCTTAATTTCTTCTTCTGTGTATTTTTGCGTCGCCACCACTTTATCACTTTGCAGCATAGGCGGCGCAGCAGTCCTCAGACGGACAAACAGACAGACCGATAGTAAAGTACGAGTAGTGTAGTGTGTATGCTATGCGCTATCATTGGTTTGCCTTTTGGCACGTTACTACGTAGCTTCTATGGTATGGTATGGTATGGTATGGTCGGGTCGGCACAGTACGGCCCGGCCCGGCCATCCAGGCCAGTCAGGTTGCGGCTGTGTCAGGTCTGAATCCACTTAATCGTTGCGCATAGCAAAGTACTTAATTAGAGGCAAACATAACAGGCAACGACGATGACTCTTGTACTTTAGTTGTTTAGTTGTCGTTGCTGCCATTTCTGCTGCTGTTGCCGTTGCTGTCCATATTAACAACACTCGGCGTTGAGGCGGTAAATTGCTTGAAAGCCAGTCGCAGTCATTAGGTAGGTAGTAAAGTAAGCGCACAAAGTGATTATTTGCACAAGTTAAGATTCAAGTGGCAGTCGACAAAGTATGCCTTGACGCCGTTCACGTTGCTGCTATTGTAGATACATACATACACATGTACCTTTATAAGTTGTTTTTGTTGTTGTTGTTGTTGTTGTCTGGGATGGGTTGCTTTGGGTGGTTTTTGTTCGGTTGATGGTGGTGAAAAAGGCGGAGCAGCTGGTATTGGTGGTTTCGCTTTCGGTCATATACACGTAATTAACACTGTAATCCCTACGATTATATATTAAGTCTAATTGATTGAGTTAAATGTAAAGCATTGACACAGTCAAAATAGTTTGTGCGATAAAATGCAATGAGCAAGAGCTAATAATATGGATAAAATTATAAAAATATCCTAATGTAGTGAAGCAACAATTGTATGGAATAAAAAGAAAAGTTTTAAATTTCATAAAGTTTTTTTATGATTTATTGGCGCCATATTATTATTTCACGATATTAGATACATACATAGAAGGCAGCACATATGTCGCGACAATTTGTCAATATATGTTTATTCTATAATGTAGAAATGAATTTAAAACGATAGAAAACAAAAACCTTCAAAATATCTTCTTCTATCTTTCTGAGTACGTAAACACAGTTGTGAATCAATTTTCACGATTTAAAGCAAGTTGGCATTATTTATTGACGATATTAGTGTACAAACAACAAGAATCGCCCGATTTCTAAAGAAATAATAAAAATTAAATAAATAAATCGGCAGATGAGACGGACTTCTCAAATTACGTTCTTTGTATATTTATATGTACAAACACAGACGCGTCACAGAACGACTTTATACATAAATAAAAATCGAAAGCAAGTTATTCGCAATAATATTTAATTTTATTAGCGACTACTCAGTTATTAAATTTTCAACAGAGCAGTAAACAGGAAAGAAAATTTAATTTTCAAGTATAAGAAGAACCCATATCATTTTATGTAAGAGTAGCGGGGCAAATGTAGTCAAAAGTCAAACAAGTTGTGGATCGATTTTAGTAATTAGCAAGCAAAACTAGTTGAACAGTGATTTAAACAAAAATTCAAAAGTGCCTGTTTAGGATCTTTTCTTTGGTGCGCTATTATATACATATGTATATGTATACGTATACTTATGAAGCCTAAATTTTAGGTTTTTAGACACTTTCAGATTCGTGGTTGCATATACTTGATTTTGACACATTTTTTTTATAGGTGGGGAACAAAGCTATCTAATTCGAGAACGTTTTTTAAAGTGATAAAGAAAGATAGGGGTCTTTTTTAAATATGTATATCAAGAACTAGCCATGAATTTATTCTTATGAGACCATAGCCAATTGACAATTTGTTCGTAGTAAACTAGTCAATGAGATGATTTTGCTGCAGTGAAATTATCAATGCAAAATGTACGTTTAGAATAATGCGTTCGTTCTAGATTGTAACAAATAAAAAACCAAGAAAAACTAAAACTAAAACACAAAAAAACAGTTTAAAGGGGCGGCAATGGTTGGTGCCACGCCTAGTTTATTCAGAACACTACCATTTACATTGTTATTCAAAATACTGGATCCAAAAAACCTTGCTTAATCTTAAATTTATTAACCTATGCCACAAAAAGTTACCAATATTCTACTTTTCAATGTGAATTCCCCCGTAAACCTACTGTCTGTCATTGAGCGTCGTTTTTAGTATATGTCATTTTTTGTTGTTGTAGTATTTTGTTGAAGCGTAAATAACAATACTCTTTTACTTCATTGTATATGTGTAACTTTGCGCGAAGTTCTACTTCATTACTTTAACATGAAGAAAATTAAGGGATTTTTGCATCGCATTGTGACTGACGATGAAAAGTGGATACGCTACGTGTATTCCAAACGCAAGAAATCATGGGTTCAACACGATCAACCATTAATATCCACGGCAAACCCAAATATATATGGATCCAAGCTTGTGTGTTGTATTTGGTGTTATCAGCTTGGTGTAGTCCACTATAAGGTAACCAAACCCAATGAAATCATCACGGGGAATCGCTACCAACAACAATTGATGTGTTTGAGCTGAGTATTGTAGAAAAAATTATCGCAAGCAGAGACACGAAGTTATTTTTCATCATGACAGTACTCGGCCCCATGATGCAAAACCATTTAAAATCAAGTTGGAAACGCTCAAATGGTAAGTCCTACACCACCCACTGTATTGCCCAGACATACCTCCTTCCAATTACCACTTGTTCCGATCGAATAATTTAGGTTTGATTAAAAATGGTCTCTAAAAATTGAGTTGATACTTGGATTATTTCTAAAGACGAGTCGTCCTTGCGACGCGGAATCCGTTTGCTGCCAGAAATATGGGAAAAGGTAGTGGTTAGCGATAGACAATAGCTTCAATAACCATTTTTGCACAAAAAAGCCTCAATTTTCAAAGTAAAACCACTACAAATTACATATGTACATACATATGTATGTATATGTATGTATTGTATAAATGTCGTTTCCATTGACTACACCGATATTGGTTACGCAAAGTTTGTTTATATTTTTGCAGTTTTTACATGTGCACAAAATAATGCTTTGCAGGGTGCATTGCGAAAGGCTATGCTGTAAATTTGCTTTTCTGCCTGCCCGATTCGTTTGTATCTGTGGGTGTTCATGTAAATATACATATATGTACATATGTACATATGTATGTACAATGTACATATGCATATATGTATAAATTTTTTTTTTTTTTTTTTTTTTTGGTTGTCATGTTGCCGACAAATCAACAGCGCCACCGGAGCCAAAAATGCGAAAGTCGCAAATACGCCATCCGCCACATTATACGGCGGTCTGACAGGCCAATGCAAGCAATGCAAGTGAAAGAGGATGGTAGTAGAGTGCGTATGTGCGAATGCGATATGATTACGGAGAGCAAGCTATGACCAAGACAAGAGAGCGAGAGCAAGATTTTGCACAAGCAATTTTGCGGCTTTTAGCCTTTGCATTTTTGGCTTTTTTGTTTTGCTTTCATTTTTGTTGGTGTTTCTGCTGCTGCTGCTTCTGCTGTTGCTCTCGGTAGCAGCAGCAGCAGCAGCAAGCTGGCGACAGACGAATTTATGCAAATTAACACACCACACACATACACAAAGATATATTTGCACAGAAACTCATACACACACACTCATATATATATATATATATATACATATGTATGTAAATAATTCCAGCAAATGTTTTACGCCAATATGCTATTTGTTGCGGTTGCAAGTCGTTAAAATAGCATACAACTTATTTTTAAATATTCGGCAAGTTTATATTTTTATTTATGTATGTATATTTCGACCGCACAGTGCACAGAAAAAAAAGAAAAAAAAAATACAAAATAAACGAAACGAAAATAAAAAAGGAAATAGAAAGCCGACTAAACCCGAATCGAATCCGTGTCCGTTTTAGTTGCCACCGCCGTCGTCGTCTACAATTTGCAACGTCTTAAACCGCTCTGAAATTGTTTGTAGTAAAAACGTTAACAGCAGCAACTGTCGCTGTTGCTGCTGCCACACATATGGAGAGAACGCTAGAGAAAGAGTAGACAAAATAAAACATAGAGCGACACACCAATCGGCGCAACAATTCGTTAAAAGAGCGAACGCTAGTGAAAGAGTAGAAAAAAAACCACACACACACACACACACACACACACAACAACAACAGCAACAATAGTAGTACTGAATTCAATTGGCGCAAGAGCAATTGACTTCACTGAGTGAGCAGCAACAACAACAGCATAAGTTGTATGCACAACAACAACAACAAAACCAGAAGCTGCTACGAACCGAAAAAGCACAACAAATGCAACAACAACCAAACTGGTCAAAAGGCTAAATAAAAACAATCACAGCTGGCTGACAAAACACATGCACACGCACATGCAAAGCTGGAGTTATTAAATGTACTCTTTACTTGGCTTGGCTCTCTTCTGCATTTCTCTTATACTGTTTATGTACATATATGCAATATATTGCAAATCGGCTCACAATTTCAGCAACAAAAATCATCACATCACAATACAGGATGTTCCAAAAATATCTAAATGTTAGTGAGTTTATGCGAGCGAGATACATAATTGCAATTATAAACTCATGAATTTTCAAAAAATTCCGTTTATATAGTGAATAAGTCATTTGAGAAACTCATGAAAATTTAGTATAATTATCTACGAAATTAACATTTGAAAAATACGACAGTCAATAATTGTAATTATCTCTCTCGCATAATCGCCGTAAGTGAGTTATGCTGGATGATATAGGTACTTCAGAATTTCGTTGGCTGAAATTGGAAGAAAAATAAAATTCCGATATTGTAACCGGAATGGTCCGAATAACCGACTTTATGTTCCCTTTCAAGATTGGAATTAATTTTGGATCATTCTCATAAACTTTATCATTCGTTTAGCCCCAAATATCCAGTTGTCTCACTGATATGGTGATTGCAATCAATTTTTACTATCGACTTGGAATTGAAGATCCAAAATTAGATGCGTTGCATAGGTAAAATCATAGTGTCACGATGACAGTTACATAATATGTCAAATAAAAAAGTCGATAATGCAGATTTCAGTCGATAAAAAAGTATCACACGAATTCGAAACAGAAGATTTTCTGAAGCAATGCTCGTAAATAAGCGCAGTCTAACTTCACAACTACTGGCTCTATTTGTTATAGCCTGACAACACAAAAAAAAAAAAAAAAAATTCAGGCAGATGGATATTGCTACATCGACAGCTCGTCATCTCATCAAGACGACGAGAATTGCTAGTTTTCGATAACAGACAAAAATATCGCTTAACATCAGTATTGGAACTAAATATGTACATAACTTATATTCTAAATTAGTATAACACACAACATGACGTTATTATACCCTGCACTTGCTCCCCGGCTTGCTGTTATTGAGACTACATAATATATATATATATATATATATATATATATATATATATATATATATATATATATATATATATATATATATATATATATATATATATATATATATATATATATATATATATATATATATATATTGTTGATTAGAACGATAATCAAAACTTCAGTTTGAAATTTTGTTAAAATATTGTGAACTTCAAAGTTCGTATGCGCCGACAAGTGATTAAATGCATATTAAAGACACTCATAATTAATTTTTAAACTTTTTGGGTAGTGTCGCATTCCAGTAGTCCCGAAAGGCTTAAAGCTTGGTGTGCACACTTTAAAAAAAAAAATGTGTAAAAACTATTTGTGTATTATAAGTGCTATTAAGTTTAAATCGAAGTTTACTATTTAGTTTTAAGCCAAAATAGGCCAACTCCCTAAAATTGTACAACAAAATGTATGTTTACGTATTTATATATAGAGAATATTCTGTTACACACAAACAAAGTTAAACATTTCATTCGCAATTGAGTGCATTGCATAAAAAATTATTAGCCGTATTATTGTAGCACCCTGTAAATTTCGTCAGCATCCAGATCCAAAGAGCATTCTTATTGGAGCGCGCGTGTACTACTCGATTATACATATAGTATGTATATATATATATATATATGTATGCATGAGCAATTGTATACGTTGCGTATGAGGTGCGTTCAAATTAGCGGCATATAGCGTGGCTTTTCCATTTCGAGTGTTGCCTCTCCAGTTGTAATCACTTAAATACTTGACTGGCTGGCTGGCTGGCTGGATGGATGGATGGGATGACTGACTGACTGACAAGACGTAAGTGAGTGAGTGAATGAGAAAGTCAGTGACTGTCGCTTTTGGCTCAAACGCACGACACGACGACACCACCCTCTTCCTATACACATATACGCACACATACACACACACACACACACTTAAAGCATTTGCCTTTATATGCATGAATAGCCTTCTTCTACTCATTCGTTCATTTTTGTTTGCCTTTTATTCGCACATGTTATATGCATGGATGCCAACAACAAAATCTGTTTTTGTAAATCTCGCCCTCAGTATTCCCGCTACTACAACAACAGCAGCCACAGCCACACACAGCAGCAACAGCGGCAGTAGCAATAACAACATCAACAACTCTTCCATGAACTGTTAATGCGCTTGCTAATAGAGCATGTTATTGTTGCTGTTGCTGTTGTTGTTGTTACAGTTGTTGATTCTTTTGTTGCATTGAATTGCATTGCGTTACGTTATTACGTTATTCTCATTCACTGTTGCCACTTGAACAATGCGTAATAAGTGTGTTGGTGCCATTGTTACGTATGACTCTATTGAGATGATTTAAAAAGAAAAGTAAAAATAAAACAACGTTGGATTCACAATCGTTGGGCGTTTATCCAATTTCTATAATGAATATATTTGAATAAATACATACAAGAGTGATGATGTCTTCAAATTCATTAAAAAAAAAAAAAACATATTTCTTTTATTGGTTCCAATTTACTTTTCGAAGTACCATATTAAATCTGATCCCCAGCAAAGAAATGGCAATTGTATGGAGTGATTTAAGTTCAATGCACACTGTAACTCTTTTGAATTAACATGTTAAACATTTTTTTGGTTTTCATTATAAACAAAGTTTGCTCATAATAATAGAGATACGAGAAGATTTTGGTTTTATTTACATACGTAAAATGTTCCAGTTGCAGATTTGAAGCTGTAGTCAGACAGACAGACAGACAGGCAGTCATGTTGTTCAAGTAATATTTCTATTAAATGATATTACTTCTGACTTGATTAGGCTTGTTGTATATGCTACTTAGTTGATAGATACTGCAGAAATTTCCAAACAAACAAATTCCAAAAATTTATATTTTTCTATGAATTCACTTAGTACGAGTGCTGTCATGTATAGCGTGCGCCTTGGCAACGTTAAGTGTTGTTAAGTGCATAAAAATACGCATAACATTTTGCTGTACTGGCACTATTTGTGTTGGTTTACAGTGAATTGAAAAATTCACGTTGACAAAAAAAAATTAACTGGTCATGTTGCAACTGATCCATTAGAGAAACGTAGGACGGCCAATTCCGAATTGAACACAAGCATTAGTTTGTCTGAAGTTTTCGGAGAATTAAGCAAAACCAACCGCTAAGCAAGGATAATCCTACACAACGACAGTGCGAGCTCTCATACATCGGTCACACAACAGAATTTTAGAATACTCAAAACATTGAGTTAAACGCTTGACGACATCTGAAGCTGTTGAAGCCTTTAAATAGCTCGTTTTGGAGGTACCCATTTTTGTGTGTGGTTATTCCAAAATTGCTTCAAAGACATGCAAAACTATGCTGACCAAGCTGTTTATAAATCTTTGTGATTAAAAAAAAAAAAAAAAAAAAAAAAAACGAATCAACGGGATGGAGTTTACAACTGGGAGAAAAGCTTCATTCTACTGAAGGCAGCTGGACAGCAAGTGATTACGTTACGTTCTCGAACTCTCTGGCACTGTCTATTACGATAGCAGCTTAGAATCAGCTCGATTTGATTACTACTTTTTTTTAGTTGTTAATCAAGCAAAACCTAAGGTGGGTGATTTGTTAAAATCAATAATAAATTAGAATATTACTTGAAATCGTCTAGTTAACGGGAACATAGTGTATACCTAATAGTTTTATATATTGTCGTCTGCAGAGTTAAAAAAAAAAAACCTCAATAGCTTCAAACTTGTACAATAGCTTCAATGTACAGGAAATTTTTCAGAGCATTATTTATGGTAATTTCGTTTAATGTTTTAAGTTACTTTTGGCTTGTCTGCGCTTGGCTATTTGTTTGTCTAGTTACGTTCGTCTTGTCAAATAAACAAAAAATACGAAGAAAAAAAAAAAACAAAAATATGCTTTAAGTTATGAAATTTAACCGCAAGCATAAAAAACGTTTATTTCAGTCGAACCAAAGTTTTAATACGCTTCAGCGACAGCTAAGCACTTTTTGTGTTAATAAATGAGTAGAGGTCCTAAAGCGCACTAAAGTCTGAAGTTGTACATATGTGAAATCATAAACAAAACATATGGCATAAATTTCCAAGATGCTAGCTTAAATGAATGACTTATTCAACAAAAAATTATAAGTAATTAATTACAGAGCTTCGAAACAAAGTTTTATTACATATTTTAAAAAATAATAATAATATTCAATGTTTATGGCTAGGTTGATTTGTCTCGACAAGTGGAACATGAAAATATCCGAAATCGCCGTCGTTTTCTACTTGCGTTTTAAAAACTTTGTGGTAAATTTATTTCCCCATTCATATTCGAGAGTGTTAAGAGTTATGCAAAAAAAAAAAAAAAAAAAAAATAACAAAAAGATTTAACGAACGAACGCATGTCAACAGACTCACGCATGCACGTAAAAAGCTTGACGGAATTTCTAATGGGACAGGTTTACGTATTTTACAGTACGAGGCGGCTGACAAATGTTCGTCAAGTTGTTGATATACAATTGGGCAAATACAAAAATTATATTTTTAAGTGGTAAATTTTTCTATGCAAGTGATGAAGACTTAAAAACACTGCAAAAATGAACAGATAATACATTATAATTTAGCATACTCGATAAAATCTGCTCGATGATTTTCACGAAATTTTAAGTGACATTCGAAGTTTTCGTTAGCAACTGTAAATAAATCGTCACTACTGTTGTTCGGGACATCAAACAGCATTTCATGGTACGCAGAGTTTCACCCATAAAAGCAAACCAGCGATAGAGTCGATTTACTTCGCCAATGCTAAAACATTGTCGCTGCTATTCATTTAGGTACACAGATTTCTATTTAGAAAAACTTTTTAAAACTAAGATAGAAAATGAACTGCTTCACTATTTCCTAATGTCACAGCTCAAATGGCATTGAAAAAATGTGTATATTTAATATGTTATAGGATTATATTATATTTCCAATGGTCAAATTGTTCACATTATCGTTGAATCTTAAGATTTTAAAGAATGTTCCCTGTAGATTTTCCCATAAGAGTCAACATTTTCGAAGAATGTTGCCATTCATTTCCAAACGAATTACATTTCTTTCTCGATGAAATTATCGATTTATCATATCATATTTATTTTCATCTAAACAAACAGCTGATATTTAAATTAAGCTAACATCAATTTGCCACTCACATGTTAAAGACAACGAACATTTGCCCGTGGAAACGAGAAATAATTAGTTTATTAGAAGAATAAACCATTTAAGTTAAATTTTCATTGCTTCTTAATTACTAAATCAATTAAAAAACTGCTTATTAAAATAAATACTGTCAACAAAAAGATTAATCGAAACCGTATCTAAAATGAAAGCAAAATTGTGGCAGCCCTGCTAACCAGTTTGCATTTGCTACACTGAATTTTCGAACAAGTCTTTTAATCATTAAATTAATGTTATGTATTATGTAACGATCATTAAATGAGAAAAAAGTATTATTTAACAAATAAGGTAAGGTACACACGACTTTTATGTTATGTGCAATAAAATATGCATACCTCATACAAACAATTATGTGCACAAATATTTTTCCAGTTTCTCTATAATTCGAAAACCTTAAGGCATTCTTGTATGCAGTTTGTTTGTGTCTTGTGCTATACTACATATGTAACTTCTAATCGCATTTCATTTGATCTACCCATATTTGAAGAGTGAGCACGTGCCTACGAATTTTAGTAGTACATAAATAGTGCAATATGTGCATGCAATATAGATTTAGATAATCGTTGACTGCAGCAGTTTTTGCAATTTCAAGCTAAAAACTGCTACAAAACTAAACGTGAGTAATTATACAAGTATATTTTAAAAAATGCATTACTTTTACTTTTAATTACATTAATTAGTTATTAACAAAATGTATCTTACAATGAGTCTATCCGAACATAAACAAGGGTCTATAATGAAAATGAGTCAAGGTGGTCAAATAGCAAGTTGAACTAAGCGAAATAGAAATACTAATACTAATTACACAGGTCTACAAATACCGGGGTCATGTTAGTTGTTGGAAAGCTGAGATCATTTCCGAAGTAATTTACTGCGTAGAATCCGAATCCGGGGTCAGAATTGGCCCATCACGACAAGATTTTGAGATATTTGAGGTTATGTACCCGAAAAACTGCGTTTTTTCCTAATTTTAAGGTTATGTACAGGGTGCTCTGTCTCTCCAGTTACATCATTTAGTACTACTCTTACCCTTTAATTTAAGAGTTCAAGAGATCAATTGCGATTTTTTTTTTCGCAAAGTTATGGCTATTCGAAGTTACGAAATATATCCCTTCGACTTCATTAGCATTTGCATTAAGCCTTTGAGACAATAACACAGATCAACATGGTTTAGTTGTTGGAAAGCTAAGTGTCATTTCCGAAGTAATTTGCTGCGTAGAATACGAACACTGTGGAGGATCGGCAATAATATAGGCATCGTTTTACTATAAAGTTTATGCTTCTTATGGAGAAAAATTAATACGAAGATGTATCTAGTTTAATTAGATGACTAGCTAATAAAATTTACTACTGGTTCTGCACTGATCAGCATTGCGTCCAAACGTTAATCACATTGTCGATGTCTAGGGTATTGTTTCTGCTAATACGAGGCATATCGAGAAAGTAAGTGTACTGTGGCTCTCACGGCCGGAGGGGTTTTATTTTCGTCATGTTGGCAACACGGCAGTGTAGCCTGACTTCCCCCCTTTGCAACGAGGCCGGTTCGAGGTCAGTACGTTGAGAACTGTCGACGCGACAACACGTTTCGTGAACATTGTCAATCCAGTCTCCCGCCAAGTGCGAAATACGCGGCGTCATCCGTTATCTCGTTTGGAAGGGAAAACCTCCGTTTGAGATTTATAATGAGGTGAACACTGCATATGGTGATAAAGCTAGGATTGTGTACAAGTGGTGTCGCCAGTTTAAAAACGGTCGTACGTCAAAAATGCGCTCCGTGACGATTGCCGATTGACTGTGGATGAAGTTTCTGCGATCTTTCCGCAAATCTCCAGATCTCTACTACACGAAACAATCACAGAAACCCTCGGATATCGGAAACTGTCCGCGAGGTGGGTCCCAAACTACGGGAAACTACGTCGAGCAAGGCATCAAAAAATTGATACCCCGCTTCATTACCTGCATAGAGAGGAATGGTGACTATGTCGAAAAATAGTTTACATTATGTACTAAAGTATCACGAAATTTTTTTTTTGTTTAAATAAAAAATTTTAAAACATACAAAAATTCAGTACAAGGTACAAATGTACCAGAATAGAAAACAATTTGAGACAGCCAAGCAGTTAAACATCACTTCAGAGGAAGAATGCTACAAAATCAGTTAATCAACGCTTGAATATTTGATTTTAAGTTAATGTATTGCTTTAAAATTCAGGGGATGCACAAGAATCCTCGCCAGCATGAAATATTCGATAGATTTATGGAGAAAAATCCATTGAAGTAAAGATTTTAAAGAGCGACCGTAAAGCTATGAACGCATCTCTCTCTCTCTCTCTCTCTCTCTCTCTCTCTCTCTCTCTGCTAATAGCTTTTTTTTTTGTTTTTGTTTAAATGATAGGTTGCAATGCACATAATGAACTGAAAACAAAACATGAACAGCTGTTTTTTAAGAGTACACAATTGATTCGAACATTGTATACGAAACTTGTATCTTTCGATCGATTTTTTTTTGTTTTCAACTACAACTAGGCGAACTTTTGTTAGCCCATTCGTGCATATACCGAAGACGGAGTGAGTTACGAAGAATGGAATACCAAGAGAGTATTTTTTTGCGCGCGCGCATGTTAGTAAACGTGAAATAGAAAGGGAACGAATACTAACGAGAGCACATAAGGATTATTTCTCTAGACTAGACTATCGTCATCGTGATGCTGTTCTATTGTTGTAACTTGGTCGTTGGTGTTATTGTAGTTGTTGCAACGCATAAATGACCGGCATTGCCACAGCAAGTTACAGAGAGAATGCGAAAAGTCACCAAGACTTTGCGCGATTTAAATGAAAGGTAAAAAATCAGTTATTCAAATGCTACTTTGGCTATGGTTGATAAATTGACAATAATAAACTTTGTTCCATATAAAACTTTATAACATAAATAATATTAAAATTTTAGTGCAAATAAATAAAAGTTGGTCCAAAAATTTTATGAAATAATTATTTCAAATGTTTTCGGAAAGCAAAGATTTCACAAGTTTTTAACGAAATAAGTTTTGAAACCAACTGAATTTTATGCTTTAAAACAGATAAATATAACATTGAAAAGAAATTTGAACTTCCCAACAGATTAAAAAAGTAGAAAACTTTTAAAGAGAAATAGTATATTTTATATGGACAAATATAAGAAACATCAGTACATCAATTGTACGACCCTAATCCAATACAAAAAATTTTAACCATAACAAAATCTTCGCTATGAAATGAAGAGTTTGTAAATTAAAAGTGTGAACTTTATAATAATAAAAAAGCGGCATCAAGACCATATAAGGTTGTGTTACATTGGAGTGTACCAGATGTGATA
Source organism: Leucophenga montana (assembly GCA_035044765.1). Classification (NCBI taxonomy): domain Eukaryota; kingdom Metazoa; phylum Arthropoda; class Insecta; order Diptera; family Drosophilidae; genus Leucophenga; species Leucophenga montana. The sequence goes on from JAWNNQ010002086.1 coordinate 109,956, forward strand.
TTGAACTAGCAAACGAGGTATCAGCTTCTACTCATTTCTCTAGATCCAGTCATAGTCATAATGCTATATTATAAATGAACTGCATGACACATATTATGTGTATAACATTTGCAACTCGGATCACATTACGAAATGCTTCAGCGGACAAAAAGTAGTCGGAATTTCTTTGTTATGGGTATCACTTTACAGACATCAAATGATTTGCATGTCATGCAGCTAAGTATTTACAGAACACATTTTCTGTGTATACGCTATTCTTAAAAACCAGGGGGCGTCTGTTCGGGTCTGCTGCAATAAGTAAGCACTTAACCTATAATTTCTAACTCTACATCTTTATAGCATCATAGTTGCTTTTTTCCTACTTCATCATTCACACTAACGGGCGCAAGAATTAAACGTGAAATTCTTCCATGCGTGGAAAACTAACCATTTTATGGAATTTACTTTTGCGAAATCTTTCCGAAAGTTCGAAGCGAAATATGCCTATATATTTTTACTATAATTGGCGATAGTAACGGTTTTATGGGTCTTAATTTTTGATGATTCGAACCTTTGTTTTTATTTTTTGAACTCCTTCTAATAATTAGGTAATAGTTAAACCATTCAAATTGCACACTCACCTTGTTCTCGTCATTTCCATTATCACACTGCAAATTTGATAAAAAGAAAAATTAGTTATGTATATATTTTTGGATAATTGTGTTTGTTAATACTCACGATATTTAGTCCTTTGCCATTACTACTGCAATGATTTGGAGTCTGTGAAGTTATTAGAACAGTGAGATATTAGTACGAGAAAAATTTTATCTAGATAAATTTAGAAAATGAAATATGAAAATTCATAAATGGTTTCTTTATTATCACCGGATTCAACGGATTGGATGGATCGACGCATATTTTTGTTTGTTTAGAGTCTCAATTCATGATAATACATAATACTTACTAAATACTAAAATAGTTTCAATCATATATATATATATCAGATATTATATTAAGTGTTCCAATAAAAATAATCAAGAAAAAAAGCTGCAGTCTAGTTTGCTGGACAACGGGTTGTTATATGAAGCATACATATATGTACTTGCATATACAAGATCTACATATGTTCTCTAGTGGTTCGAACTGAACACATATGGAATATATTAATTGTATTAATGTAAGCTCGATCCACATCAAATTGTACGTTGCTAGCTTAAGTAACGAAAGATTTTTATGCATAAACAAGAGAAAACCTTAACCTCGTTAGAATCGAAACTTAAATACTCTTCACACTTGCTCTTTGTGCTTAGCAATAGGAAGTTTACTTCAGTTTTTAAATTGTGGAAGGGATGTTTAGATTTAAAAATTTTTAATATAATAAAATGATTAGAAAGAATTAAATTAAAATCGAAAGAAATTTTGGATCGGAGGTTGAACGGTGTTAGGCAACACGTAAGACAGTGGAGCTATCGATCACTCAAATAATTACTGATATATAAGTGTATAATTTATTCAATATTAGCCATTATTAATTGGATTCACCTTTTGCATTGTAGTCGATTAATTGCAAAACAATAATTATTTCAAAAATAATTGCTTAAAATTAAACAAGTTCAACAAAATTAATACAAAGTATTTTTGTATGGAAGCTTTAAATGTTAGTGGAAGGAATCGCGGTCATTTTGATACTTCTCTTAAGGTTATAAAAATTCTCTATACCAATATGTTGACGGAATAGTGCACAGATAAAATAAGCGACGTACAGACGGACATGGCTACAACGACTCGTCTCTTCTACTGATTACGAATATATGTATATACTTTATGGGGTCTCCTCCGATGTTTTCTTTAAGACGTTGCAAATATTGTGACTAATAATACTATTCACACTCTGTGTGAAAAGTATCACTAGAATACGTGAAATAGATTTAATATCTGTCTCAATAAATCTTAGAATAACCAAAAATATTCTAGTTTGGTGGCGCATTCTTTTAATGTATCTGAGATCTCAGCACTCATGCGTACATACGGACATGGACATGGCTATATCGACTTAAATTTAAGCTGACATACAAACTTTATTAAACGCTTCTATCGTGTATATAGGATATAAAAAGTTGTACGGCATTTGAAACAGTTATGCCTTTGTCAAATGTTTTGAATACTACTTATGTAAGTTTAAAGTCAGACTGACGAAGTGGTTCGTTTCCAACGATGACTTACTCTAAGCTTTGCATACATGCGATTGAACTAAAGACCAACAAGAACTATAGTTGCGTATTTTTGAACATAAGTCTCAGCAGAAGATTTCGACAGTAATTGACTGATGTAGCTATATACAGCGTTTTTCAATAGGGACATAACTATTTTGGTTTTTAATACTAAGGCACTATTATATTTGTTTAAAGATATGTTAACGTCAAAATGTCAGTCAAGGTTTAAATTTTTAAAATGGTGAAGTTCACGAACGAGCAACGTTTGGAAATTTTGTAAAATTACTACCGAAATTCTGATTCGGTGGTCGAAACTTTTAGCTGTAATTTTCGATCCAATCACAGCTTCAGCATGAAATCCACACCATACGGTCATCTTTTGTGAATGCAAGGGAGTCTCTTAAAGCAGCACATGTGTGTCTGCTGATGTCCAATAATGCATATTTTGCTTATTGACAAAGTCATTAAGCTAAAAATGAAAAAGTTTCTACCACCGACTTAGAATTTCGGTAGTAGTTTTAATAATTTCCAAACGTTTCTCGTTCGTGAATCACACCATGATAAAAATGTAAAAAATTACTGACATTTTAACGTTGATTTATACTGAAGCAAATTTAAAGCTGCGTTAGTATTAAAATACAAATTGGTTATGTCCATATTGAAAATTACTTTATATCCTTCTGCTCTGTATTACAAACTTTACCCATTTTGTCAAAATAGTCAAGTGCAAAACACATAACAATCAATAAAAATTCTAGCATACTATTACTTACATCACTCAATCTTTCTTTGAGCTCATGATCCTTATTGTGTAGCATACCACTGGCGCCAACGACCTGCGCTGCACCAACACCCAAACCACGCATTTCCATGGTGGCAGCGGCAGCACCAGCAGCGGTTGTCACTGCGCTGGTTATTGTGTGTGTTGTAACCGATGTTGCCGCCAACGGTGTCGTTATGGTCTCATTCATTAAATCTATATTGTGCTTCTGAATTCGAAGAAGAAGCCACAATCGGAAATTGGAAAACGATATATTGAATTAGTTATAAATTTAAAACATATGTATGTACTTTATATATATATATATATATATATATATATATATATATATATATATATATATATATATATATATATATATATATATATATATATATATATATATGTGTGTGTGTGAATTTGTCTTACCATTGTAATTACGCCAAGATGATTCGTTGTCGTTGGTGTCGCTGATGACGACGCCTTCGACATCTGATGTTGCATTTGGCTATGTGCAATTGTATTTGATTTTGTGCCCTTTGCGCCAGCTGGCAAGTCTGTACGATAGCCGTCTAGGCCAACGATCATACTCGCTGTCGCTGACGCGTTATTTGGTTCATTAGTTGTTGTGGCGGAATGGCTGTGCGTATCCATGCGCTCATACAAAGACGTCGTCCCACTCGGCACCGCCGCTGCGGGTGACACATTTCTATGACAAGCGCCGCCGCTTATATCCATCATGTGCTCATCGGCACCATTTTCTATACTATTGGAGGAGTTGGAATTGCTGCCGCTGTTGTTACTGCTGCTATTGTTGACAGCAATTGTGCTTTGCAGTGTGGCACCATTTGTGACAGTGTTGACCCCGGACAACGCTGGAAGCGGTGCAGCAATTGGGTTGGATTGACTTAAGTGATTACTACAATTATTGCTATTATTTTGATTAGCGTTTGATGATAAATTGTTGTTGCCGCTTTTTTGCAGTTGCTGCTGCTGCTGATGATGAAGCTGCTGGTGATGCTGTTGATATTGTGCTCGCCAATGTGCTACATCTGGATCCGTCATCACAGTGCTTGCCATCGACGACATGTAACTACTGTTGTTGTTATTATTATTGCTTACATTTGCTAAGTTTCCTACTAAGCCGGCGCCAACACCAATGACACGATGATGATGATTGCTGTGCTGATTGCCGGCTGTGTCCTTAAGGTTATTGCTCATAGACAAACTGCCGAGACTAGTTGTGCGTATCGGATGTGGTTGTCCCGTGTCAATTATCTTTGGCATTTTCATCTCCTCAATGCTATACGTGCATGTTAGTTCCTCAAGCGCAGACAAACGTTTCTCTTTGCGCTTTTGTCCCAATTTAATGGCAAACTGAAAAACAATGTTATATTAAATATATATACTACGAACTGTCTAAATATAAGTGTCAATGTACATACCTCTAAATCCTCATACGTCTTAAATTCCAATATTGCGAAACCGTCAATGATCTCCTCTTCGAGCACGGGTGATCTGGGCAGTTTTCGTCGTACAGGAGGTGGCGGCCGTGGCGGAGGCTTATCACGCGGCAGCAATAGTGTCGATGACGACGATGTAGAGAGGAGATCTTCGTCGAGCGATTCACCTTCGCTATCGCTGGGCGTGGCCATGAGGCCAGAATTGCATTCCGGCGAATGCGGTGGGTTGAGCAGCAGCGATGCTATACTATCCGTTGGCGGCAATAAATTATTACTGCCATTGCTGCTGCTCGTAAAATTGCCATTGGAGTTATTGCTGTCCTCGCCCATGCTACCAGCACTATTTGCATGATAAAGCAATCCACCACCAACAGCTGTGTGCATTGCGCTATTGCCCATTGCGCCAGCGATACCAGCTGCTGTGGCGGAAGCGTTAGTAACACCACCCGCCGTATTAACTGTGGCGATCGCTGCTGCCGTGCAACGATTATCGCGTTCGGCTTGTAAACGCTGTGCGCGTTCTCGTCTACGTTTCTGCTGACGCTGTTGTTTGGCATTCAGACTGAGTTGACCACTGCCAGCAACACCGTTACTATTATGTCCATTGATGGTAACAGCAACGTTCGCACCGCCTAAAACAGCTGAATTACTGCCAGGCGGCGTACTGGACTCAGTGCCAGTAGTGTTAACAGCTGCTGCTGCAGCGGCTGCCGCTGCTGCTGCCGCTGCAACTATAGATAGTTCTGTATCAGAATCAAAATCACTTGCACTCGGTCCCGTTCCCGTAATCGCCGATGTAACTATTGTTGCCGCTGGCGTTAGATGCGTCGCTACCGTTGTGGCTGGTATTGCTATTGATGCTGCTAATGGCACTGATGTTGCATTTGTGGCTTCCAACAATGATGTCGCTGTTGACGACGTCGTCGTCGTCGTTGCTGTTGTTATTGTTGTTGACAGCGGCGGTGGTGGCGAGGTTAACGTTGGCGGCGCCGCTGCTGTAACAGCATTCATTTGCGGCGAGGGAGGTGGCAGATTCAATTCATTCACAGTTACAACAATCCCAGTTGATGCGGTAGTTGCAGATGTTGTTACATTTGCTATTGCGGACACCACTGCATTATTGTGCTGCTGCTGTTGCGTTGGTGGTGGTGGCGTTTGTTGTGGCAGCTGTGTTGGATGCGTCGCTACACTGATATGCTGCGTTGAAGTTGACACCAACACCGGCACTGGTGATTGTTGCAGCTGTGTTGAATGCTGCGTAGGCGCCTGGATGCCAGACGTTTTCAATTCCTGTGTGTTGATTGCGTTGTTGGTGTCCATGACGCATACGCGTTTGCTGTCGTTTATGTGGCTGCTGCTGCTCACTGATGGCGACGCAGCAATGGGAACAACATAGTCCGCACGCGTTCCATTGACCTAAGGTCGGTCGGCGTTGGACAAGCGGCACAATGAATGGGTAGGGAACGGGGGCTAACACAGATCCCCGTTGATGGAAGTTGCTATTGAGTGGCCGCTCGAAAGACTCGACCTCAGTCGGTCGTCGGCACACGTTGCAGTTTTCCAAATGCCTACTGCTTTTGTTGACGATGATGATTATAGATGAACTACAGCTTTCAGCTTGCGAGTTTTGAATTATGTTGAATCAACAATGAAACCGCTGATTGACTGGCGGATTCTGGACTGTAGTGGTTGAACTTGAGGCAACGTCTCGTTTTTTGAATTATGCTCAATGCGCAGTCAGTCTATGGCGCCCGTTGCAAAATCGATGGAGTTCTGCCGCTTCTTCACTTCTCCACACTACTCCATAATACAACTTCTTCTTCTTCTTTTGATTCTGATAGTCCGATTCGCTCTACTCCCCGCTGTTCAGTAGTAGTGGTAGTAGTTGCTGCTAGCTACTATTGTGGTATTTGTATATTTCGTTTATATATTTTTTTATTGTATTCGCTCATGTATTACTCTGTCAAAATTTTGTTGTTCTTCAATGTGTTGCACTTTACTCTTCTCGCAATAAATAATACAACTTATTGATTATTTTTTACGCTTTTCCTCTCTTTCTCTCTCTCGCTCTCTGTTGCGATTTCCTCGTTTTTCGTGTCGTTTTATTTTTATTTTACGCTTGTAAGAAACACTCCTGTTTTTTTCTTTTTTTTAATTTTTTCGCTTACATTTTTATATTCTTTCTCTCTATCTCTCTCTTCGCTTTTACTTCTGCTGCTTGTGACCGACAGACAGAACGACGACCGACCGACCGACGTATCAACGAATAGACAGACAGTCAGACAGACCGACGTAAAGCACACAATTCTCTTTTTCACTATTATTTTACACACTTTTGCATCTTTTGCACACAAATGTTTCATGTACGACCCTCACACACACACACACACACACACACAAAAAATTGTTATTAACGAAATATCTGCAAAAAATAAATAAATTAGATTTTTTTGTATGTTTTATTGTACGGTTTTTATTTCGTGGTTGTTCGGATAATCTTCTTCTTCTTGTTGGGTTTTGGTTTGTCAATTTTTCGCACTTCTTTCTTCATTTTATATTCCTTCTTCTACTTTGTATTTCTCTATGTTGCTGCTGCTGTTGCTGTTACTCGCTCATACGCTCTTGCCCGCTCGCTTGCTCGCATATCTTGCACACCGCGTATGTACATTATTTATCTCGTTCGCACTTTCTAATTGTAGTGCAGCACTAAATGTGTGTGCGCGCATAAGAAGAGGAAGAGACAGAGCACACAGAGTACCAACTACAACAACAACAAACACGAATCGAACACCACACACAAAAAAAATTACAATTCTTCAACGACAAATTATTGCAATTTGCCAAACAAAAGCACATTTCATATTTATATTTTAGTTTGTTGTATAAATAGATTTGTTCAAACTTTACTCTTTTCGTTAGAATTCTTTTATTTATTCATAGAAATATAAAAAAAAAAAAAATAATACGAGAGCGAGCCATTAACCGACCTCAGCACGAGAAGAAGCAAAAATGCAGTTATAGAAATGTGGCAATACACATAATAAGCGTATTGCCATATTTTCTCCTGCTCACACTTATACAACATTCAGTGTGTACAGGTCTGTTTGAGCAGTGTCTCTCGCACTAAAGTGAAATTTAACAGTCTGTACAAATTCACATATATGAGAGACAAACCGTTGCAAAAACTACCATACTTAAACAGTAGTAACTGCGCTGCCAGACATTATTAGAACATCTATGCAAGTCGCGTATCGGCAAGCAAAACAGTAAAACTTCCTTGATTACAACATTGCGTGCGACAGGTATATTGCAAAATGCGTTGCCGAACTGTGATGTATGTTCTATTGAGTGAGTCCGAATCAAAATCTTTAAAATATATATATTTGCTTTTCTATGTTTCAGGTAAATAATTTTCCAGTTAAAACATGTTTAACTGGAAATATGAAAATACGTTAATTTCGGTAGAACCGAATCTTTCATTCTCTTCACGCTTGGCTCTTTGCTCTGCAACTGGAAATGGATGCTTGGATTTAACAATTTTGGGTTAAATTTATATATATTTGGCCTGAATTTCGCATTTTTGTCAGTTCTAGATGGTATAATTTTGTTGCGCGTGAAATAATTTTAAATAATAAAATTTAAATTTAAAGAAATATTGGATCGAGCTGGGGTTGGCTGTTAAGCTATCGATGCCTCATATATTGTAAGTATACAATGTGTATAATATCTGCTATTATTAATTGTTTTTATGTTAAATATGGCATGTAGTTGACAAATTTGAAAACAATTTTTTTTAAATGAATATGTTTAGTGAACTTATTTATGAACTAGTCGCCGACTGTATGAAGCAATTTAATGAAAATGGTTTAATTATTCTTTGATATTTATTTTGTCTCCTTCAAAGCAATTCCCATTATATGAAAAACACATATTCCAACGATTCTTTCAATTTTAAAACACTTTTCATAAGCCGATTTTTGGAAAAACTTTCAGAGCCCTCCGCAAGACGCTTCACATACCACACGTGGACGTATACAGCTAGTTTATAAATAAAATGAAATCTGAAAATAAATAAAATAGAAAAATATGTAAAAAAAAAAATGTTTGGTTTTACTTTAAAATAAACGTGAGTATTAAAGATGTATAGCAGTTTTGTGGATGTTGTGTTCGTGGCATTGAAAATAATTTTATACATCTAATCTGCGTGCATAGAAGAATCTAAATGTCCAAGTTTGATGTCTCTAGCTCTTATAGATCCTGAGATCGGCTGTCTCTTACATCCAGACGGACATAGTTATATCGAATGATCAAGAATATATTGTATATACTTTATGGGGTCTGCCACACATAGTACATACATCTGAATATCTGACATGAGTACCTATTCTGGTTCATTATACATCTGATTCTTGTTATTATTGAAATCGTTTTACCAAACGGTAGAAATTAAAAAATTTTAAAAACAATCTTTACTTCGATTGAAATAAATAAGTCGGGTAAATTTTCGATTCGGTTTGTTTATTTTCAATATCGGTCGCACTCACCACACTTGTATTAATCGTCATTGGTTAAATAATCGGTCATATTCTGCACTGTGTACACTTCGTACATCAATCGGTCCGAACATGTTACTAATGATATCCAAGAGAAGCTAAACACAACAAAACAAATCATTCTGACAACAAAAGTATAGATCAAATCGTAAATCAAACAGAGTGAAAACTTTACCGGCGGCAGTTGAAATAATTTTCGCACGTATTTCGTTCGCTTCATTTAAATAATAAAAACAGTTTAGTTTCTCAGCAGAGAGGCTATCGTAAGACGTTGTTGCTGCAGAAGGGGGTCGGGTCTGGCGGCCACCAAAAGTGTTGCAAACAATTTTCAAAGCAAAATTGAAAATTTAATAAATTTTTTACACCACATACATACAGACATAGACATTCTATAGCAATGGTAAGTACTATTGTTGTTGTCGTTGGTATTGTTTATGTGGGTGCGCTTGTTTTTTTTGTTTTTTTGTTTTGTTTTTATTTTTTCTGTAAATAATGGTTGGGTTACAAATCTAAACAAACTGTAACACTGTGCAGTTTCATCAGGCAAACCGGAGCTGATGTGGAGTGTTGTTGTTGTTGTTGTTTTTGATCGGCCGGAAGAACTGCATGGCGCCCGGAATATTAACGTTGTGCCACTGCATCCAACTGTCCATCTTTAACTATTGTAATAACACTTTTAGGTTAGGTTACCAAAACAAAAATAAAAAAAAAAAAATAAAAAAAAACAAGAATGGAGCAGTCGTACATTTACGACTGTGAAATACCGGACATTGAAATTTTAATCACAAAAAAAAAAATTTTTATTAAAAAGCAAAAAATTAAAATAGAAAAAAAATTTATTACAAAAAAAAAAAAAAAAAATCCAATTTGAAAAGTGTGCATATACGAGTGAAATGGACGTATTATTTGGAATTGTGAGCATGGCTTTCTAATATTTAATACAATATATCTATGTATGGTGAAGGTGAAACTAAATGTGCAAGTTGGAAGTCTCTAGGTCTTATAATATTTCTGAGATCACATAGATCCAGACGGACTCATGGACGGATGCACATAACTAAATCGACTCAGTTTCCGATGCTGATCTAGAATATTCTACCACGGCGCCCACTGTCTGTGACCAACATACGCACAAACTTATTATACCCTTGTACCTTTGTGTTAAATTTATAAAAAAAAGTTTATGTATTGTTAAGCATTTTTTCTTCCTTTTTTTTTTGTGTGTTCATTACAGGATGTACCACAGTTGGAAATATTATGCAAACAATTATACGAGGCAACTGATTCCGTCATACGTTCCGACGCAGAGAAGGCGCTCGTTGCATTTGTCAGTTGCCAGGATGCTTTGCCCAAGTGTCAGATGCTTTTGGATCGTGCCGATTCAAGTTATTCGCAGTTATTGGCCGCATCAACGTTAACCAAACTTATACAGGGACTATCGCTCATACAGCGTGTCGAAATACGCAGCTATGTACTTAATTATCTGGCCACCAGACCAAATCTGCAACACTTTGTTGTACAATCGTTGGTTACATTATTGGCTAAAATAACAAAATACAGTTGGTTTGACACCTTTAAATGTGAACTGATTTTTCAAAATCTATTGGAGGATGTTAAGAAATTCCTACAGGTTTGTCTTGCCATTTTTATACTCATTACAACACATATGATTCGTTCGGTTCTACCGAAGTTAATATTTTCTCTTGGTCTTTATTTTTTCTTTCTAATGTATTTATTAACTCATTACAGGAGGGTTCGGTGGAGCATTGCACCATTGGTGTACAGATCTTGTCACAGCTTGTTTCCGAAATGAATTCAATTGTCGAGGTCGATGTGAATTTATCATTTTCACGTAATCGTAAAATTGCAACTTCATATCGCGATCATCAGCTATATGACACATTTTTGTTGTCCTGCTCATTGTTGGTGACAGCGCGCGACAACAGCAAAAATTTGAGTTTTCTCGATGAGTCACAACAGGCGTAAGTAAAACAATATTTTTTTTAAATAAAAATGCTGTCGATGCATTCACATGTATAAAGAATAGCCTGCACCCACGACATATACAAACATATGTTTGTATATTTATTTAGAACAAAAAAAAAAAGAAAGAAAAATCAAACATTAAAAAGTACTATAGTCGATTTGCAAGACTGTATTAGATACATCTGCCGGCATCACACAACACCTTTCACATAAATAATACAATTAAATGTTTAAACTTACAATATGAAACTTACAATAGAATGCGTGAATATATCAAAGAGAAGAGACATATGATATGTTTCGTTTCTGTCGCACTCAAGCACAAACTTACCAAACAGCTGATTTTTGTTGTTATACTCTGTAGACTTTAGTGTAAAATCAGAGAAGCGTGTACTACTTTAATTCAGTTGATTGGAACAGCTAAAGGGAGGCGTGGCAGACTATGGTAAAGAATATATGTATATTATTGAATAGCATGAAAAGTTGTGTGGATATAGACATGTCTGTCTAATCGTCCAACACGAATAGGTATAGGGTATTTTAAAGTATAGCACAACCGACCGCAGCGTTCTTTCTATTTTTTTATTTTTTGTTTGTTGCATTTGCTGCGAAAATTGTAAAATATGCATAAACATACGTATATATATATATATATATATATATATATATATATATATATATATATATATATATATATATATATATATATATATATATATAGAGAGAGAGAGAGAGATATATATATATATATATATATATATATATATATATATATATATATATATATATATATATATATATATATATATATATATATATATATATATATATATATATATATATATATATATATATATATATATATATATATATATATATATATATATATATATATATATATATATATATATATATATTGTAATCAGCAAGCCGATTTTAATGTTCTTCATAACCTTCACAAAAGTGTGAAAAGAGTATTATCAGCCTGTCTGAATTATAAGTGCTATTAAGTTTTAAGAAAAGTAAGTGTCAAGTAAGAGTTTATAATTCACATCATTTGAAAGGAAGAAACATTCCAACTGAACAGCTAAATAGAAGCTTTTAAAAACGATAATGAGGAGAGAAAGCAAAAGAGAGTTCACAGCAGACACATGCGAGTGAAGTTAGCATAGTTCTCTTTGGCCATATGCAATAAATACCGAGTAAACCGATTTGAATGCGATATTCTTTGTTTAAATCAATTAATTAAATTGGAAGACTGTCTTGTGGCAATTCTGAAACACTTTATAAAATGTTATTTTAATACAAAAAAAAAAAAAATAAATTTGTTCAAACACATGAAATTACTAATCTCTATAACTAATACAGCCACTTGGGCTGAGTTGGACGAACTTTGACTGCACAAATCTTCTTGTGCAGATCGGTCTGGGGCGAAAACCCAGTCGTCCCTGGGAACGTTCATAATATTCACAATATAATAAATTGTATATATGTACGTATATATTTCCTGATACAGCCCAAACCAAGCTATTACAACAACTAATCTTTATAAAAAAAAAGATGCCATTAGTTTTTATAGTCTTCTAGATATACATATGTATGTATGGTTTGGTGCCGAGTATGTATAGACAGACATGTCGTATCAATGAGCAGATTGAGAATATATATTGAGAATACAGAATATTGTGCATGATGATAGCATAGCCAGGGTGCTGCATGAAGTCCATTACCCAACCACAGCCCCCTGCATCCTACATCATGGCTATGCATTTTAAAGTTCTCAAAATACGTCTGTAACACGATATTTTCGCTCTAATGAGGCATATATACATTTATATGTATATATGGGTTGTCGTACAAATCATGACGAAGTTCTGCAATATTATTTTAAAAAATAATTTGAACATTAGACCCGAGCAGCTCTTTTTCCTATGTATATCTGTGTATATAAAGACGTGAACTTAATTCGAGCAAAACTGATGTCATCTAAACAATACGCGCTAAATGAAGGAAATTTTTATTGTAATACGATATGGTAAGCTTCAATCCGTAACTACATACGTACGTACGTATGTACATACGGGCATCATGTTCACTCTGGGTATAGGAAAATAATTAAAAAACCATATGCAGGAAATAATCTATAATTGTTTATTTATTTTGTCTATATTATATATGTATATATTTTATTTACAGTTTAATATCGCATGTCTTACGTTTGACAAAGAACTGCTTGAGTTTTGATTTTATTGGAAGCTCAACAGATGAATCAGCCGATGACATGAACAACGTACAGGTTCGTCTCGATTTTAATTATTTCTCGCTGTTCTCATTATTCATCCGAATAAATTGAACGGAATGGCTTTAGCTAAAATGTTAAATTTTTTGTTACTTCTAGAAGGATTTTGCGATTTGTTTTTATTGGCTATGAATTTCATATTATCAACGTGAAGTGAAAACATATTGCAAAATTCTTCTAGAAGTAACAAAATGGAACATTTTAACTAAAGCCATTCCGTTCAATTTATTCGGAACGTAATTTAAAACAGGGAGTTTTTGTTGTTTTTTTTTGTGTCGTTGCTATTTTTAAACATATTGCAGTCATTTTTATTTATTTACTTATTTATTTATTTTTTTTTTTTTTTTCATAGATACCAACATCGTGGCGTCCAGCATTTCTCGATGCAAATACACTCAAATTGTTTTTTGATTTGTATCAGATCTTACCAAATGGGCTCGCAAGTTATTCGCTATCCTGTCTTGTACAGATGACCTCTGTGCGTCGTTCGCTCTTTAGCAATTCAGAGCGTACAAAATTCTTGACGCATTTGGTTGAAGGCGTTAAGGATATTTTAACAAATTTACATGTATGTCTATAATAGAGAATCTGTATTATTAATGAATTTCCATATACTTTATTGATACTTTATTTTTGTTGCGTAGGGTCTCAGCGATCCTGATAACTATCATGAGTTCTGTCGCCTCTTGGCGCGTCTTAAATCAAATTATCAACTTGGTGAGCTTATTGCAGTGCCATGTTATCCCGAGGCTATACAATTGATTGCCAAATTTACGGTGCAATCGTTGCATGTAAGTAATAGAGTGAGTAAAATGCATCTGATATTTACTAAATTTGTATATAAACTTGTGCGTGTTTTTGTTGGACAGATGTGGCAATTTGCACCAAATAGTGTACACTATTTGCTGACACTGTGGCAGCGCATGGTTGCCTCTGTACCGTATGTCAAATCACCCGATCCGCATCTACTTGGCACCTATACACCCGAGGTAATTAAGGCCTACATCGAGTCGCGCTTGGATGCTGTGCCGGTTATTGTGCGCGACAATTTGGAAGATCCGCTCGATGATCTGTGCATGGTGCAACAGCAGCTGGAACAATTGTCTGTCATTGAACGTTGCGAATATAATAAGACTTGTAATTTGCTTGTACAGCATTTTGATCAAAAGGCACGTGAATATGAGAATCTTGTGCAGACACCGAACTCAAATCCTATTGATATCAGCATACATGAACTACAATTGACCTGGCTGGTATATATAATCGGTTCTGCAATTGTTGGCCGTTTGTCGGTTACTACCTGTGATGAACACGATACTATGGATGCTGAGCTTGTTATACGTGTACTACAATTGATGAGTCTCACCGATTCACGTTTACCACAGGCCGGTTGCGAGAAACTCGAATTGGCCATACTCAGTTTTTTGGATCAAGTGCGCAAGATGCATAGCAGTGAGCAAGCACAGAAGGCAAATGTTTATAAGCGACTTAGCGAAGTTTTTGGACTGGCTGATGAGCAAATGTTGCTCAGCTTCATTAATCGTAAAATGTAAGTTAAGCATTTCACATTTACATTAGAACAACATAATTTAGTTAAAAATTGTTTTGCAGCATAACAAATCTTAAGTTCTGGGGACGTTCGGAGCAGATCATAACGAAGACGCTAATGTTGCTTTCCGATCTATCCGTACACTTTAACTCGGTGCGTAAATTGGCTAAACTTGATGAGGTACAGTTTATGTTGACACATCATACTAGCGAACACTTTCCGTTCCTGGGCACGAATTCATCGCTCAGTGAGATGCGCTGTCGCACAATGTTTTATACATCATTGGGCCGCTTGCTAATGTTCGATTTGGGTGAAGACGAAGAGCGTTTCTATAATTTTTTGACACCGCTAACAAGTGAGTGCATGTCGCAATAAATAAACAATTTTTGCATATAAATTAGTAACTAAACTTAAAACTAATTGCAAACTTTCGTTTAGATCAATTTGAGTCGCTGGGTCCAGTACTAATGGACAATAATAGTTTCCCGAATGAAGAAGCAAAGAAGGCAATAATTGGCTTGGCACGTGATCTACGCGGTCTAGCGCTACCTTTGAATGCGCGCGTTCAGTATACAATGCTCTTCGAGTGGCTGTAAGTTAATTAACTTTTTTTTTAGATAAATACATACCAAACTAAAAGTAATGTTCTCTGTTTTTATTTTATTTTTCTCTTGATTAGTTATTATACTGATTATTTGCCAATACTTATACGCGCAGTGGAGTTATGGGCTCACGATCCAGCTGTTACTACGCCCGTGCTAAAATTATTTGCCGAACTTTTGCATTGTCGTACACAGCGCTTGGCAGGCAATGTTGCCAGTCCTATGGGTATTCTGTTGTTCCGCGAGGCATCCAAATTGATTTGCATTTACGGCAATCGTATACTTCATGTGGACGTTCCACGCGATCAGCTATATCCGATGCGTCTCAAGGGCATTTCTATATGTTTTTTGATTTTGAAGAATGCGCTCGGTGGCAATTATGTTAATTGTGGTGTATTTAAGCTGTACGGTGATGATACACTGGATAATGTGCTCAATATAACCGCCAAGCTGATACTGACCATACAGCAAAATGATTTACTGGTAAGCAATGCAAATATATTGATTATTTTGAGTATCGTACTATCAGTTCTAATCTAAAGTATATATAACTTTTAGCGGACGGATGCTTGACATATATATTAATGGGTGGGACCCAAAATGCCCACTGTTTGAGGCAGGCAAACCTACTGCCCACTTTTGATTTTTTTATGAAAACTTTTTTATTAAAGTCAATATTAGGTTGAAATGCAATGTGGTGCCTTTTTATAGTCAGTCGCTTAACATACATAGACTAACGGGCGTGGCCCGTCCACTTTTTGGGGTAGCCCCCATAAAAACATACTGCCCACTACTGTGTTTTTGTAAGAAAAACTTTTTTATTAAAGTCAATATTAGGTTGAAATGCAATGTGGTGCCTTTTTATGGACAGCCGCTGAACATATTTGGGGTATGTTCAATATCAACTTGAAATTCGATATGGTGGATATGGTGATGGTCGATTCATACACATCTATAAGCGAGCGTGTACCACCTACTTTTTGGGGTAGCCCCTATTTAAAGTCCCACATTTGTGATTTACAATACGATTTTAAATGTCGTGTGAATGGTATTACAGCTTCGGTTCAACCGAAGTTAACGTTTTTTTTTCTTGTTTTACGTCGATTTGTCGTGTATCAAAGCTGAACTGCATCCCTAAACGTACTTTCTGTATAAACACACATGTTATGTAAAAAAATCTATAAAAATCACTGAATATGAAAATGTTGACTCAATCAGTGTTTCCAAACACGGTGTTTTTCACAATCACCGTTCACCACGTGATTCTAAAATTCTAAATTCTTTTGTTTTTGTTTTTGGCACTGCACATTTTTCCAATGGTTTTTATTACCCGCGGTGCTCTTTACATATGTAGGGAAGAGTCATGGGATTTGAGTCATGTTTGGTTTTTGGACATAAATTTTTGAAAGTGCTTCAAAATTTTTCCATTTTTTGAAAGTGTGATTTGAGCCCTTTTCATGAAATCCAAAAAAGCACATAAACACATGTAAAAATTAATGAAAATTGAACAATATCAATGAAAATAAACAATTAGTTTCAATGGCCTTAAAATGATAGAGAAGTCAATTCGGAGCTTTTCATTGGCTTTCTGTCACGATTGCACATTTTAGCTGCTTTACTGCTCGAGTTTGATCAATTTCGGACAAAGTGGAAGAGAGACTAAGCGCAGGAGACATATGTACATAGATAAAGTTGATAACACTTGAGACGTAGTCAGTTATTTGTGAGTAGTAGTTGGGATACCAACCATAATACGCCGTTGCTCAATATCATCGGTCTTCAAAAGCTGTAGCTGCTGAATTTTCTTCATTGACTATGTTCCGCACGAAGTCCGGATAGTCGAGGAATAGAATTAAATGCCAATCCTCTCGATTGAAAACCGTTGTTATTGGTTTGAGGAAGAAGTCGGAGCACTAGAGTCGATTTGATCAAGTTGGGAATGTGACAAAGTTCAAGCCGACATTTTTTTTTTCCGCCACGCATTGCACTGACTTGCTTTGTAAGCCTTCAGCGGACCATAAACAGATATAATTTATAACACACTAACGATATGCTAGCATTAAAAAAAACGTTGAAACTGTGCATTAAATAAACATTTATTTATTTTATATTGGAAATGCATGCATCTTTTCTCTTTGAAGCATTACGAAAATTGATTTAACTAACAATCGATCTCACAATAATTTAACACTAATGAATCTTGGCACTACATTGTAAAATAAAATCGAAATAAAAGCAGTGGCTCGAACAACCCGACGGCACAAAGCCCAACACTGTCCTACCATTACTTATGTACGAATATACCTTCCGATCAAAAATGATCCGGACTGGTTAAAATAATAACCTTTTTATGCATTTTCAAACAAATCTTCATTATCGCCTTTAAAATAGGCTCCTTTTGAGTCAATACAAGCATGCCAACAATTAATCCAATTTTCCATATACTTGTTATACGCGTCGGTCGGGTTAGCCTTTAGTTCCTTCAGCGAATTTTTTTTTATGTCCTCAATCGACTCTTGACGCGTTCCCCGGAGCGGATATTTAAGTTTCGGAAACAGAAAAACGTTACAGGGTGCCACACCTGGTGAATACGGTGTTTGTGCGATGATTTTTGTTGCATGTTTGGCCAAAAACTCCGTCAGAATCAAAAAATTATGCAAAAAATTAAGGTGTTTTGGTACGAGTCTAGCGGTGACGAGTTTCATACCCAAAATATCAACCAAAATGTGTTCAGTCGATCCATAAGAGATGTTGAGTGTCTCTGCTATCTTTCTAATGCCAAAACGACGATTTTCGAGCACAATATCCATCACTTTTTCGATGTTTTTGTCGTTAACAGAGGTGGATGGACGACTTGCATGAGGCAAGTTTTCTACGATTTCACGACCCTCACTGAATGCTTTATGCCACTCAAATACTACTTGCGTTCTCGATAGAGTTCTCAAAACACTTTTGTAACATTTTGAATGATTACGTTTCCGTTATTCCATTGGAAACACAAAATTTCAAGAAAACTTGTTGTTAAATTTTTTTTTTCCATGTTAAAAATCTCCATACAATTTTTTCGCGTCGTAAACAAGCAGCTGTCAAACATAGATAGACTAATTATCGCATCCGTTTCAAACTTGGCATGCATGTCAATGACAGTTGCAGTCAACTTAAGAAGAATAACCGAACCGATTTGGTTTACCGGTGGTTCGGTTTAAATCCACCAGTCCTGGTCAATTTTGATCCAGAGGTATACCTTGAGCAAGAATATTCTTGTTTTTTTTTTTTTTTTTTTTTTTAATAGAACTTATGATCATTTTGAAGCGTATTGTATTAAATAAGTTTATAGACCTTTATTTCTATCAAATAATTATAGAGAAATTTTATGATTTTTACTCTTAGTTGAACTTGATTTTTATTTATTCATTTTTTCTTCATGCACAGGAGTATCCAAAATTGGCTTCAGCATATTATAATCTGCTCAATTGCCTATCACAGGATCATATCACATATTTGGCTGGCCTTGAACCGCGTGCATTTGTTTACATATTGGAAAGCCTTAACAAGGGTCTCACTGCATTAGGTGCGTTGCGTTTACTTTCTTTAATATATGTACATATATTCTATGTATTTTCTTTTAACAGATTCATCAATCTACATTAGCTGCTGCACCATCTTGGACAGTATCGTATCCTACATATTCAAACAACTGCAATTGAAACGTGTGTAGCATTTTGTTGTGTTATTTATTATTTATTATTTTTGTTATATAGAATTTAATAACTCATCTATTCATTTCAGTTTCAACATTCCCTAATAAAAAACTACGCAATCTAACACCTGAAAATGCACGGTTCCTTAAGGTAAGCTAGCTCAAATAGCTTTAAAAAAATTTCTACATAAATATTTAACTTGTTTAAATTTTATCTTAACACCACATATATATAGGTCGTTGAAATGAATTCAGAATTATTGCAGACGATGATGTCAACGCTGCTAAACAATATTCTGTCCGAAGACTGCCGCAATCAGTGGTCCATGTCGCGTCCGCTGCTTGTGCTCATACTGCTCTATGAAGATTATTATCGGTTTGTTTTGCATACGAATTATAAAAAAAAAAAATAATAAAATTTACTATAATTTATTTAATATACATATAATTGCAGTTCTTTAAAAGACAACGTCATACGCGCACAACCAATTGTGAAACAACAAACCATGGTTCAGTGGTTCGACGATTTGATGTTTGGTATTGAAAGAAATGTGTCGAGCAAGAATAAGGAAAAGTAAGTTAAGATATTTCATATATAAAACTTTATTTTCTAGTTAAAGCATTACTATTGAAAAAATACAAACAAAATAGGTGGTTTCATTCCCTGTTGTTAGTCCGAATTTCAGAAGTTTTGGAAAGAAACCATATTCTACTGTGAAAATTTATAGCAGTTGTCAGCAGTTGTGCCCTATCTAAAAATAGATAATTATATTTTACTGCCTAAATACTTTGCATCATATTTATTATTTTTGAAAACTTCTTTACATGAGAGAATTATGGAGTCTAAAAAATTTCAATTGAAAGTACAGTATACCTTCTGATCAAAATTGAACCGGACTGGCTAACAAAAAAACAACATTTTTATGCATTTTAATACAAATCTTTATTATCGCCTTTAAAATAGGCTCCTATTGAGTCAATACAAGCATACCACCTGTTAATCCAATTTTCCATGCACTTGTTATACGCCTCGGCCGGAATAAATACCCTTTAGTTCCTTCAGCGAATTTTTTTTATGTTCTCAATCGACTCATGACGCGTTCCCCGGAGCGAATATTTAAGTTTCGGAAACAGAAAAACGTTACAGGGTGCCACACCTGGTGAATACGGTGTTTGTGCGATGACTTTTGTTTCATGTTTGGCCAAAAACTCCGTCAGAATCAAAAATTTATGCAAAAAATTAAGGTGTTTTGGTACGAGTCTAGCGGCGACGAGTTCCATACCCAAAACATGAAGCAAAATGTGTTGAGTCGATCCATAAGAGATTTCTAATGCCAACACGACAATTTTCGAGTACATTTTCTATCACTTTTTCGATGTTTTTGTCGTTAACAGAGGTGAATGGACGACTTGCATGAGGCAAGTTTTCCATGATTTCACTCAAATACATGGGTTCTCGAGTCCTCATAACACTTTTGTAACATTTTTAATGATTCCGTTGCTGTTATTCCATTGGAAACAAATTCGTTGTTCATGTTTTTTTTTTTCCATGTTAAAAATCGGAATACAAACTTTTCGCGTTTTAAACAAGAAACTGTCAAACATAGATTAATTATCGCATGCCGTTCAAACTTGGCATGCATGTCAATGATAGTTGCAGTCAACTTAAGAAGAAGAACCGAATCTATGCTTATTGACCTAAAGTTTTAAAAATAAGTTCCATAAAATGAAATACATCCTCATTTATAAATTTTAACTCAACCATGTGCAAGAACATCCGAACAGAACAATTTTAAACTAATTTGTCTACAAAATAATGAACTTTGCATTTCGAGTTTGGCCAGGTTTCCTGAAATTCAGCATATTTTCCAAGTTTCATCGATAAAACTGCAACTGCTGTATGTAAAATTTAGAAGGCTGCACACCAGACCTCATAAAAGTATTCAAATTCTTGATCAGCATAAAAAGTTCAGTGGACATAGTTATGCGCTTCTGCTTGTCCGTCCTTCATATATTTGAATATAAAAATCTCGGCGACTATAAAAGATAGAGCCTTCATTATTTCTAGATTCGTCTGATATGACTATTTGTCTCCTAAATGTACATATAAGACCAATAGATGGCGCTTGCTTGTATTGCTATCATTAAAGGGCACAACCAACGTCTTTTAGCTTTATTAGCGCCATCTGAACTATATTGACAGGGTATTTTGTAGTCGATCACACTCGACTGCAGCATTCTTTCTTGTTTGCTTTGAGTTTGTTTTTTTTTTTTTTTGTAAAATCTCAACCGTCATGCAGCCCTTGTTAATCACAAACAAAAGATAAATCAATATTTTCCACGTTCGTTCCAAAAGATATTTTTTTTTTTTTCGAATGATATCTTGACAGCAATTATTTCAAATTGTGACTTTCTATTAATTGTACTTCCACGATGAAAATGAATGGAATGCATATAGTAATTTTATATATATACTGCTCTGTTTCGGTTTACATAAATTCTTCACACAAAAGTGAAAACCGGAACAGCTTTACCTAAATTTTCGATGTGGTTGTTATTCTTGATATACAATAAAAAAAAACTATTTAATAAAAACACGTAATAAACACATTTAATAAACTGAGATCATTGTATAACTCTAATGCAATCGATTTATGAGTACAGAAAGTAAAATCGAATCTGAAAATATTTTGTGACAGGAATGGGAACTGCAACAGGATAGTTACTGTTCAACCAATGTACTTTCCAGACTAACAAAGCATTTCCTGAAAATTTGCTTTAAGTTTTTATCCACAGGTGTACAGATATTTCTAACTGATCCCGGTTTCGTACAGCGAGAAAGTGTGTAATACTAGCGATCAAAATAGTCTTCACACTGTGTCTCATATATGTACATATTTCTAGGTCTTTCAGTTGAATATCCAGATTTTGAATGCCGCGTCTCCTATTTGCATGCCTTTCTGTATTGGCGCCATTTTAATGGCGTATCGTAGAACTAATACTATTTTATTGGTCATCAAAGTCATGTAGCTCTATTAGCGCCATCTATTGACAGGAAATTCAAAGTCGTGAATTCACTACTGCAGCAATTCATACTTGTTTTTAGCCATGGTGGAATAATATAGAGGTGTCATACTAAGCAATTGTGATGTCTATTCGGTTACAAAGCTTTCAGTTGGAACTTTGGGTGGGGGTACGGTTGTGTGCGCGGATGACACAATGATAATGTCTCGACGCATTGCGCATTTTATTATATCATTCATACAGATTGTGAAATAGTATTATCAGTTTGTCTGAAAGTTTGTAACGCATTAAAGGAGCCATCTTAGGCCCCATAAAGTATATATATTCTTGATCAGCTCGACGAGACGGATCGATCTAACCATGTCCGTCTGTCTGCATGTTGTTGCACATTTTTTGGGGACTAATTTTTATGCTATCCAGTCGAAATTTTGTACGTATACTTCTTTTTATTCCAGTTTAATAGAGTGTCAAGATTGACCCGCCACGCCCACTTTTTGGGGTAGCCCCCATACAAACTCACCGCCCACTTTTGACTTTTTGTATGAAAAACATTTTTATTGTAGTCAATATCAACTTAATAATTGATATAGTAACTTTTAGTAGACGGATGCTTGACATATAAATTAGTGGGTGGGACCCGCCCACTATTTTGGGTAGCTCCCATACAAACCTACGGCCCACTTCTGACTTTTTGTAAGAAAACTTCTTTATTAAAGTCTATATTAGGTTCAAATGTAATGTGGTGCCTTTTTATGGTCAGCCGCTTAACATACATAGACTAACGGGCGTGGCCCGCCCACTATTTGGGGTAGCTCCCATACAAACCTATGGTCCACTTTTGACTTTTTGTAAGCAAAACTTTTTTATGAAAGTCAATATTAGGTTAAAATGCGAGAGACAGCCGCTTAACGTACATAGACAATTGGGCATGGCCCGCCCACTTTTTGAGGTAGCCCCCATACAAACCCACCGTGCAATTCTGTGTTTTCTATGAAAAAATCCTTCATATAGATCAATATTAGCTTGAAATTCTTTACCGATTATTTAAAAAAAACAATGCTAAAATGTATATTATTCAAAGTATTGTCCATCGTTAGTTACAACATTTTCCCATCTTTTTGGCAGCATTTGCATTCTGCGTCGGCAGAACTATTCGTCTTTTGAGGGAATCCACGAATCGACCCATTTTTTGGTATCCTCGTAAGAAGTAAAGCGCTGCTCAGCCAGGGCGTGGTTCATCGATCTGAACAAGTGGTAGTCAGAAGGGGCCATGTCTGGGCTGTAAGGCGGGTGGGGTAGCCCATCCAAATTCAACGCTTCCAACGGTTCCTTGGCGGATCTTGCAACATGTGGCCGAGCGTTGTCATGTTGCAAAACCGCCTTGTCGTGCATTTTGGCATATTCCGGCCGTTTTTGCTTCGATGCTCGACTCAATTGCATCAATTGTTATTGGTAACGTTCACCAGTGTTGGTTTGGTTGTTGCAGCAGCTCATAGTACACAACACCCTTCTGATCCCACCAAATACAGAACATGAGCTTGGCAACATTAATATTCGGCTTGGCCGTCGCTGTTGATGCATGGCCGGGTGGTCCCCATGATTTTTTTCGCTTTGGGTTGTCGTAATGGATCTTTTCATCGCCAGCAACAATACTATGCAAAAAAGTCTTCCGAGTATGGCGTTGAAGCAGCTGTTCGCACAAGTGAAAAATCTCCTTTCGACATCTCTTGGCTACAATTCGTACGGCACCCAATTTCCTTGCTTTTGAATGATTCCCATGGCTTTGAGGCGTTTGCCAACTGTTGACAAGTCAACTGGCCAGGATGTTCTTTGTTCTCCGTATCAAAATCACCACTTTTAAACCGACGGATGGAGCATAGTCTCCGTAAGCGTCACAAAGCGTACGATGGGCTTCAGCTGCTTTTCAAATAAAATAAAATAAAAGCACAAAAGCAAAACTTCCCGCAAATTGCGTTTTGTTGAAACAAAAGTCGACATGTTCACAGAGCAAAAAAAAATATGTTGTTTACACTTCAGTGGAATGACACACATACATGAAAATTGAAGCTTATGAAGTAGGCTTTCACATGAATATAGTCACAGGCTTACCCAATGCGATTTAGTGCTAGTTACGTCATCTCGTATGAATCCTTTAAAATTAATTCCAACACCCAATACAAATATTTAGTTTTAAATTAAATTTACTTTTTTTTTTTTTTAATTTATTTTTAGATTCTCGCAAAATCTGTCAACTTTTCGACGCGATGTCGTGAATTTGCCAAAATCAACAACCTACAATGCTGGTACGTACATATATTATATTTAATAGCATACGAGGTGTCATCTAAAAATAACCGAACTTTTAATTTAAATCATAGAACACGTAGCGCCAACTATTAAATGTTGGCAGTGTTAGAAGGATAATTTTTTTCTTCTTTCGAAAGCAGCTAAGTTCATGCTAATCGTTTGATAGGTTACCAAATGACACATCTTTTAATAACAGCAGTTTTTATAGTTAAGTCGTAAAAACAAAAGAGCAAATATTAAATTTTGTTTTAAACTCGGGTTAAAATTTTGCTGTGACTTACGAATTGTTACTTAGGAAAAGTTTATGATGATGATTGTTTGAGTTGTACTCAAGTTTACACGTGGTTTACACGATTTAAAAACGGTCATAATGATTTAAATGATGTGACCCGAAGCATCTAATCGTGCTGAGTTAGTGGAAAAAGTAAGTGAACAAATAGCTATCGATGCAAATTTCACTGTGTGAATACTGGCAGAAAAAAGAATTTAATTCATCTTACTGTACAATCTACAAAATATTAACAGAAGATTTGGATAAAAGAAAGGTGTGTGCACATCGTTTTGTTCCACATCAGTTAAATGATGATCAAAAAACCGTTCGTGTTGAGCATTGCAAAGACATAATTTCAACAGCTGAAAACGATACAGATTTTCTTGATTCGATCATAGCTGGTGATGAAACATGGTGTTTGAAATATGATACTGAAACTAAGCGACAATCTGCAGAATTGCGTTTTCAGAAGTCAAGAATCAATACAATATTGATAACTTTCAATGATTCGAAGGGCATTGTTCAAAAGAAATTTGTACCAGAAGGTTAAACTGTCAATGGGGAGCATATTATTTACAAGTTGTACATCGTCTGTGGTCGAGAGTTCTACGTGTTAGTTCCGAATATTCCAAAGGAAAACAGCTATTTTTATCGCATGATAATGCAACACCTCACAAGATCAAAAAAGTTAATGAATTTTTTATAAAACAAAACAGATTTGTCTCATCGACAACCCTCCATATTCGCCCGATCTATCACCGTGGCATTATTTTCTCTTCCCAAAAATGAAAACTGCAACTGAAAGGAGCTTTTTACCATGGCATTCCAGCCATACAAGCGCAGCCGTGACACAGGTGCTACAGAACATTCCAAAAAGCGAGTTTAAATAGTCTATGGATAAATTGGTTGAGTGCTCCAAAAGTTGTATTGAGTTAAATGGATCGTATTTTGAATAAATATTAGCTTTGAAACATAATACTATGCTTGATTTACTTTATAACTAAAAAGTTCGGTTATTTTTAGATCAACCTTGTTCTGCTTTTCACTGTTTTTTCTTTTCTTTTGTTTTTATTAATTTTTTTTTTTTTTTCAGATAATGCCTATCAGGTCTTTACAGAGACCAATTACTCGATTTCGGTATAAATGCAACATTAGGGCAAATAATGCCAACACACATTCACGTCATTATACAACATACACAATACATCTTTAACTAAGAGCCGCTTATGTTTTAAGACTAAGATATTTAACAAACTAAATTCGAACCTTATGAAGAGAGTGTGGGCGATGACGACGAAGAAGGCTACCGAAATGATTTCGATTTATATAGATATATATACATTTAGATACATATACGAGAGTATGTCTTGTGTTTGTTTCGATTTTTTTTTTTTTATTGTTTTTTTTTTCCAAATTTTTTTTTATATAAGTTTTTGCAATAAATTGGCAGTATATGTTATATAAGTGATTCTGATCATTCTGATCTAATAATACGTACGGTATATATTGTATTTTAAAAGTATGTAATTGTAATTTATAAAAAGAAATATTTTCTACGCGAATAAATTCAGTGTAAATAGCATTTGCCACATCATTGGTCTTGTGTTGTGTACAGGTAAGCCCAGCAAGCAAGCGAGCGAGCAAGCCACTCAGTCGTATCAAATAAATCCGATTCAACGATGTTGATTGTAATGAAATGAAGATGAAGTTTGGCATCCGCAAACAAGCGAAAGTGATTTGAATTGACAGCTTTTCATGTGTAGGTAAGCTGCTGCTGCTGCTGCTGCTGCTGCTGCTGCTGCTGTGGCTTCTGCTTCTGCCAGCACCTCAAATCGAAATGCCAGGACTTATGTATTATAATACATATTTATATAGAAATGTACTGCTGCATGTACATGTGCAGTGCCGTTTTTACCATGGGGGAGCCAATCGCCAGATTGCCGGCAAATTTATGGAGCCATCATATTTTCAAAGTATTTTCAAGATTCGGAAATAGAGAAAAAAAAAAAAGTTTATGCTTCACTATATACATATATCAGTAGCTTTTTCTAGCTCACACGAAAAGTCGAGCAATAAGGACAGCAGCATCTGCTCTAATTCAATGTTACACAGATGTGTTGAATGAAGATTTCGCAGAAGAATGTGTTGAATTCAAAGAATTTTTGTCATCGTCATCAGAAAATTCTCAGTAGTTATTGAATTTTTTTTCTTCTGATCAAAAACAATGCGAAATTTGAGATATTGATATTGATTGCGACTTTTGAAGTTTGTCTAAAATTGTGTGTTACCAAGAAAATTACATGTGCTGTCTGTCACAATTTTAAAGAAAACCTACTGAGAATCGACAATGCCAAAAACACAGGCATGCGAGTGCTACAAAGGCTTTAAATTGGGCCGCAGTGAGTCTCATATTTTGCCTCATGCTGGGCGTCTATTCACCCTGACGGACTAACCAAAACGTAAAATTCAAACAAAAGAATTCTGAAAAATCGCCAGTGTGATGCAGCTGACTTTGGGGTCTCATTTGAATCGATGAAAAGCAATATGCACAATATTTTGGTTCTGAGCTGAATTTTAAAGCGATTTGTGTGCCGAGATTTCTTAATTATTTGCAGATATCCTGTTCACGTGCGTGACTATTTGACCAAAAACAACGTTACCGTCATTCCGCAAAGCACCGTATTGATCTGACATGGTCAGATCAGTATTTTTGGTCCTATCACGACTCGAGTTACCATTCTGTGGCAAGCGTTTTGATCGGATTGGATAAAAGAAAGAAAATTCACGGAAGACGAATAGTCGGCCTTTGAATAGTGTTTCGAAAATTTGGATGAACCGTTGGAATATGTGTATCTCATCTAATGGAAATTACTTTGAAGGAGACAGAATAAATATGTACAATAAATAAAATTAACCATTTTATACTGGAGACTATAAAAGATGGCAACTTCAAGACTCTGCTTTTCGCTGTTCGCAGTCTTTAAAAAGTATTAAACATGAACATGCCTATGGGAGTAGCATCCATAGTAAGCCAAGCACCAATTTTGAAGTTTTTGAATGATTTTTTATACCATTCACACATAGTATTGTATGAATTGGTATTAACATTTTATTTGAAAGTTTGTAAAGCATTAAAGAAGGCATCGTAGATCCCATAAAGTATATATATTCTTGATCAGCTCGACGAGACGTGTCGATCTAGCCATGTCCGTCTGTCTGTCTGTCTGTCTGTATGTTGTTGCGCATTTTTTGGGCACCAATTTTTATGCTATCCATTTGAAATTTGCCACATACGCTCATTTTTATTGCAGTGTATCATAGTGTATCAAGATTGACCCGCCACGCACACTTTTTGGGGTAGCCCCCATACAAACCCACCGCCCACTTTTAACTTTTTGTATGAAAAACATTTTTGCCAAATATGGCGTATCTTACAATAATTCTTACGAAATATTCTATATAGATACACATCGGACCACGGCCCCTTTTAATTTAAAATCTAATTTTTCATCAATTCGATCTAAAGAAGATCATCTATGACTTAGATAATGATTCTCAAGCAAGGTACACTGTATCTCGAAGTTGAGCATACACGACTATAGCGTTCTTGCTTTTTTAGTTTTAAAACAGATCAGAAATTACTTATTGAGCCAATGGAAACTTAATTCCCATCGTTGGAATTAAAATAAAACTCTGCGCATAAATACACTTCTTACGCTGTATCAACTTTTCTTCCGTAAACTTGATTGAAAATTATCAAAAATAAATCACTAAATCTGAAAAGAATGTTTTTTTTCTAACTGAAAATGAAGATTCTTAAAGTAAAGTAGAAGTTTTTTTGAAGTATTATTGAAAGTTAAACTGTTACTTTGAAATACCATTTAATACTCGAAGTACCAAGACTTAAGCAGAGTAAGTACTTGATAGAAATGCAAGTTTTAAATAATAAAACGACTTATTCTGCATAAAACTCTATCAATTTTAATATATGTATTTATTGTATATAAAAACATAGCGCATAGGGCGGCAAAAAGAATGTTGCCCAGAGCGGCAAATTATGTAAAAACGGCCCTGTATATATGGTACATACATATGTATGTACATATGTATGCACGAGTATGTACGTATGCCAGCCACCGCCTTTCATGTTGTGTAGCCACCGCACCGCATACAAGGAGGCGCAAGTGTTCCTACACAAACGTAAGAATCGCACTGTTTTTTGCCATGCATGATTTTATTCCATTTAAATTTGTGTGTGACTTAGTCAGCTGTGTGTACCATCATCATTACTCCTTCCTCTCTGATGTTTAGATTCGTTGACGCGAGCGCCAGATTTTCATCTCATATCATAGCCGCCGCGCACTTTTAATTGTAGACACACAAACACATGAGGTGCTAATCTTATAACGCCCATTTGCAGCGCAAGCGAGAGCAAAGTTTCTAATTGACTACAATCGTCTCTTTTCGTTGTATAGGAATTTGCACCGCTTCGAAATTTGGCGGGTAAAGCTTTGAGTTGGTAAATTTTCAAATAGACTTTCTTTTAATCTATTTATGCTGAAAATATGGCATATTGTATAAATTATGTGGAAGACGCAATCTTTGCGTAGCGCCTTAATAAGACGGAATTTTAATTTTATTCTTTTTGTTTTTTTTTTTTAATTCTACTCTAAGCGACAGGTGTATGTTAGGAAGTCGAAATTTTGTAAGTGGGGAAACATTATCAATGCTAACAAAATTAAATTTGGTTTGCAAACTTTACTTTTTGCATAGATTGATTTTTGAAGGCCAATTTTTTGTTGTTGTTTAAAGGTATCAGTTAGCCCTCACCTATGCATGCGAGTGTACTTAAACCGAAAGTTATTTTTGAAGACTATAAGCAACAATTAGTTGTTATTGTTATTGCTGTTGTTGTTTTTGTAAGAGCTTGGTTTGAGCTGTATCAGGAAATATAATATATATATATATATATATATATATATATATATATATATATATATATATATATATATATATATATATATATATATATATATATACAATTTATTATATTATGAATGTATAATTGTATTGTGCAAAGCATTTTTGAATGCGAGAGAAAGATAAACCGAAATGAAGCTACTACTATTGGTCGTAACCAGAGGTCTAAAGGACTCAATTTAGTCGCATGGGACGGACAATTGAACAGTATTATTGTGTCGTGCGGTGACTGACCGCATTGGGTGCAGCAATCATTATTGCTTATACCAATCCGTTTCCAGTAGCACTCGAGCATATTGCTCCATCCGGATCTCAACTGTGCAAGTTTAGTTCTGTTGCTACGAGGGAGACTTTTCTAACTCTCATCATTTCTAGGTAATGGTCTTTCATCAAATACTCTGTTGTCCATATAAGTGCTTACTGACTGTTCCATTGCATCTTTATGCAATTGAACCCTCAATGAAGTATAATCATACTTCTCTATATGATTATCAGGAATAAAACGATCAATACTCGTTTTGTAACTTCTAATATCCTTTCTATTCTCGTGAGGATGCCATGGTTTGGATGTTTGTTCCTGTACGCACCTAACAAGACCTGCTTCGAAAGCAGCTCATTATGTTGCTAAACAAGTAACATCATCGTTCCCAAGGACGACTGGATTTTCGCTCGTGACCGATCTGCACAAGGAGATTTGTGCAGTCAAAGGTCGTCCAACTCAGCCCAAGTGGCTGTATCAGGTAAACAACAATTAGTAGTGTATTTGTCTATTTAACACTTTTGATAGGTAGCAAAAAATAGTTAATTTAAAGAATTTTATAACTAAAACGAATTCATTCTGCAAAAATAACAGTATGTATTCATAAAATTTAGTTATCTACCGTGTATATATGTACATATGTATATACTTGTACATATAAAACATTAATAGATAATGTGTGTGTGTTGAAGACTAAATCGATATTCTTTATACAAATTAAATTCGAACGAGTAATTCGAGTCATTTTGAATTATATCAAGTCAAAGCATTAAGTAATTTGCAAAATTATATTTCAATTGTACATAAAGCCTTAGATTTAACAGCCATTAGACTTTTGGTCCTTCGAGCCGGATCAAAATTCTTTTTCAGTTTGAATTCGCAGCTTTTTGTGTTCTCTGAAGCGCTCTTCCACTGCGACTTTAATCGATTGGTCTTCAGTTAGATAAGAAAAATCTGCTTGCGGCTCTATTGCGTTCATTTCAATGCTTCAATATACGCCAACTTATTCTATTATTATATATCTAATTTAAATTACCATGCTTCGTGTTTTTATTTAACAGCTTAGTCTACTGAAAAGTTAATTGCTTAAGTGTTGCAGTTCGAACTTGCTCTTTCGTGCCGGATCGATGTTCTTTTCCGGCATCTGAGAGCCCATAAAGTATATATATTCTTGATAATCTCGCTAAGACGAGTCTAAGACGAGTTATGGTTACACATTGGGACTGGCACTCGTTCAGCGTCCCATGGTCGGTATGCCATAACCAATCATGTTCCAGAAGAAGAAATAAGCAGAAAAAAAATAATTTCATAACTATTTATATACAAAAAATTAAAGGTATTGAATATTCTTTGAATTTGATGTGTGGTTCTTTACATTTTTGCAAAAAATTACCGTATATATCGAAAGAATACTTCAAAATTTATATTAAGTATTCAAAAAGACTAAAACTCTGCTAACTTTTAGACTTTTTTGTGCTTTTTTGAGAAACTAAAAATGCTAAATAAAACAAAAGCTCACAAAATTTTCTTTAATCCATTTTTTAATTCAAAATTGACGTAGATATAAAGAATAATAGAACAAAAGTTTTAAAAATTAATTTTTATGTGCTATTTAGTGGCTATTTTCTTAGAAACGGTACCATATATTTAAAAAAAAAAAAATATCCTTTTAGTAAACTTTTACTTTTTCACGAGGTAAAACTTCGATTTTGTCAAAAGTAAACAAGTTATAAGCGAAATATTGCAATTTTCTATATAACCGCAATGAAACAGAGTTGGAAGCTCTTCCATGTCGAATTTTTCAGATGTGATGCCTACTATTCTAACAATTTGTGTTACAAATTTTGTTTATAGTTCCTGAACCATAAGGGTTTCCCCAATGTTTTTTTTTTTTTTAATTTTTCAATTATTTTAAAGTACGCGCCAAATTTATTGCATGCATTCATCTTTTTTAGGCTATACTAAAACCTATTCATGCGATATGGAACTATTGTGAATTGCTCTTTTATTGGTTTAATCAGTCAGTGCAATATACCGAAGATTATCTGATCGATGCTCAAATATTTAATATTTAATGCATTAATTTTCTATAATTTGGCAATTTACGAAGAAAAAAAGAAGCTACACTGCCATCCATTAGCCCTTTTCATTTCTAGTGCTGCCCACTTGTTTGGCTGGAATGCGGTTTGCGTCTATACTAGCATAAGAGCAAGCGTGACAGCTGGCAAGAGCTTCATAAAGCTTATAATGTTGCTGTCCTGCTTGCATAGCGATGATGTTCAAGAAGAAGACTAAGAAGACGAAGAAGAAGCATCAGCAGCAGCAGAAATATAAAAAGAGGTGTTGGCCGTGCAGGAAAAGTTCGTTTTGTGTTATATTAATGTGTAAATTAATGGATTAAATCAAACGAATAGAAGTTGAAAATTAATAAAATTAAAGCAATTAAACAGATAAGGGAACGTGTCGAGTGTGTGGCGTGAAAACAAGTGGAAGGTGTAAGTGTAAATTGTGTATTAAAGTTTATAATAGGAAAAAAAATTTTGATTTCTGTGCAAGCATTTGTATTTGTATGCGAGAGTGTGTCGGTGTGTGCCTGTGTGTCGGTGTGTGCATGTTCATATCGCTCTCTGTGACTTTGTGTCTGCGTATGTGTGTGTGTTTGTGTAAACTGGAACAGGGTAGTTCAAATGACGTTTAATTTGTCTAAAATACTATGTCTATCCTGCTTGCACTTGTGCATAAGCCGGTTAAATGCAAATGCGGTGTTTTTGGAGTGTTTAAATTGAAATAAAATTATTGCAGTTATATTTCGTTAGTTTTTTTTTAGTTAAAATATTGCATGCGTTGCTGCAGTATTTTGCGCAGCAAAATTTACAAATGTTTTTTTTTTTTGTTTATTTTATTTATATGGTGCTAATTTTTATAAACTAATCGAAATTCACTTCTTCTTCTTTTCTTTTTGCTATTTTGCAACCCTGGCTGGCGCAACATCAACGACAATAACGAATTTTCCATTGGTGTGACTGCATTAAACATACAATACGCTTTGCAATGCAATATTGTGCACTCTTTCTTGCACAATTCTATGCGTGTGTACTCATTCGCACCTATGCGTTGGACGTCTTACATTAAACACTGGTTATGCTGCTTGCGCCAATTAGTTTCCCTCTTTGGCTGGTTGAGGGTGCAAAAATTGCAATTTTGGTGTACCAAAAAAGTAAATTGAAGAAGGAAGGAAGAGGAAGCAGGAAAGGCAAAGCGACCGACCGACCGACCGAGCGAGCGAGCGCACCAAGTCAGAAAAGAAAAATTTTCTTTTTCCTCCTGCGGCAGTAAAAAAGTGAACGGAAAATTTTAAAGTTAACACTTTGTTAAACATAAACCGTATGAACAATTTAACAAAAAAAAGTGTACA
The DNA here is from genome assembly GCA_035044765.1 of Leucophenga montana. Taxonomy (NCBI): domain Eukaryota; kingdom Metazoa; phylum Arthropoda; class Insecta; order Diptera; family Drosophilidae; genus Leucophenga; species Leucophenga montana. The sequence continues at coordinate 143,316 of JAWNNQ010002086.1, forward strand.
AATAAATAGTGCAAAAAACGAGTGCTCTATGCCGCAATTAACAAATAAATCATTGAAAACGAGCGACTAATGCGAAAATACAACAATATAAAAAAATAGTATTAGGAATTATTCATCACACACACACACACACACATATATATATATACACACACACACTCGCACGCACACACAAACACAACTCTCGTCCGAGACGACGACGAGGCTCTGCTGCTCTCCTCTACTACAAATCGAATCGAATACACGAAACGGAATTGAAAAATTGGAAGAGGCAGTTATACATACATATACATACAGTTATATACACCACCACCGTCGCCACCGTTGCCGTTGTCGTCGCACCGAGAGACATCAGTTGAAGCAGCGCCAGCCAGCCAGCCAGCGAGCCATCCAGCGAGTGAATGTGCAAAGAGTGTTGGTGACAAGAAAAAAAAAAAAAATCGGGAAAAAAGGAACGAATATTTAAGAAAGAAAAGTTGTGCGGAAAAAAACGGAAAATCGCGCTGCAGCAAAAAATAGAACGCCGCAGCGGAGTACAAAGTCACGTAGATAAAAAAAGGAAACATTTTTTTTTTTTTTTTTCGGTCGCCCCCGGAATACACGCACAAAATTCCAGTCACTAAAGTGTGTCGCAAAAGAAACGCGCTGCACATCAACATACCACGCCACACCATTACCGTAAACACGTTCATTATTAAACGTGAAACGACGAGGAGCAAAAGCCAGTTGCAGTCGACGACGCAGCAAGTAAAGTTGTATTGTAGCAAAAATATCCTCGACGACAACGTTGTTGCAGCAGCAGCAGCACACAAAGTAGTAGCCGCACCCTCATCTTAATCCCTCAAACATCATCGAAAGCTAGTGAAATCAATCAATCAATCGAGAGAAATCAACCGGGCAAGTAAGTAAGCCAAACCAGCCAGTGAAAGAGTTAATATAAACGCGCCCGCCTGCTATCATCTAGTCAGCTAGTTTACCACCTGTCATACACATATATATATATATATATATATATATATAAATATTTATATATATATATATATAGATTAATTTATATATATATTTATATATATATATAATATAATCTTCAGTTGGCAGCAGCAGTTATAAGCTTTAAATCACAGCAGACAGGATGAACGAGTTAGACAGCCTAAGGCAAGAAGCCGAATCACTTAAAAATGCCATACGCGATGCACGTAAAGCCGCTTGCGACACAAGTCTGGTGCAGGCTGCTGCATCTTTGGAACCTATTGGTCGCATACAAATGCGTACGCGACGTACACTACGCGGTCATTTGGCCAAAATTTATGCCATGCATTGGGGTAACGATTCAAGAAATCTAGTATCGGCCTCACAGGATGGCAAATTAATTGTTTGGGATTCGCACACTACCAATAAGGTGCATGCCATACCGTTGCGTTCGTCATGGGTAATGACCTGCGCATATGCGCCATCGGGCAGTTATGTTGCCTGCGGCGGCCTCGACAACATGTGTTCAATCTACAACCTAAAGACACGCGAAGGCAATGTACGCGTATCGCGTGAACTGCCCGGTCACGGTGGTTATCTATCATGCTGCCGTTTTCTGGACGACAATCAAATCGTTACCAGTTCCGGTGATATGTCATGCGGTCTATGGGACATTGAGACGGGTCAGCAAGTGACCTCATTTCTGGGGCATACAGGTGATGTGATGGCGTTGTCATTGGCGCCGCAATGTAAGACCTTTGTTTCGGGTGCCTGTGATGCATCGGCTAAACTGTGGGATATACGTGAAGGCGTTTGTAAACAGACTTTCCCCGGACATGAATCGGACATAAATGCAGTGACTTTCTTCCCTAATGGACAAGCGTTTGCAACTGGTTCCGATGATGCGACCTGCCGTCTATTCGATATACGCGCTGATCAAGAACTGGCCATGTACTCACACGACAACATTATCTGCGGCATAACATCGGTGGCGTTCTCAAAGAGTGGACGTCTATTGTTAGCCGGTTATGATGACTTCAATTGTAATGTCTGGGATACGATGAAGGCGGAACGTTCGGGTATATTGGCTGGACATGATAATCGTGTATCATGTTTGGGCGTTACCGAAAATGGTATGGCAGTAGCAACAGGATCATGGGATTCCTTTTTGCGTGTGTGGAACTAAAGAGCGTGCAGGCAAACGAGCAAAAGCGAGAGAGAGAGAGAGCAACCAAAGCAGCAACATTGAAAAAAAAAAGAAAAAATATAACATTAAAATAAAAAAAATTTATTAAACAAAATTATAAAAACAACAAAAAATAGAAGAAGAAAAAAATACACAGCAGCAGCAGCAGCAGCAACAATATCAACAACAAGAACAACACAGCAACAAACAACAAAAGAACAACCACAACAGCAGCAGCAGCAACATGAAAGCAAGCAACAACAACAGCAGCAGCAGCAACATGGAAACAGCAACACAGCAGCCGCAGCAACAACAACCGTGACAGTCAGCAACAAAGAACAGCAGCAGCAACAACAACAACAACAACAACACCATGCAATCTGTCACATATTGGCGTAGTTCTTATTAGAAGCGTGATATAAAGTGAGTATTGGCAACGACATTGACAACAACATAGATATGTATTATAACAGCGACAACAACAACAACAACAGACAATGACTGCAATTGGGCCAAATAGCTGACAGCAGCAACAGCAAACACGACGGTTGTGACTGTAAGTATGCAGTCAATGACATCCAAAGCATAAATGCGAACGACTATATATATAGTTGGTGGATTATATGGTAGGATTGTAATATTTGCAGAGGAACTCTTACAAACAACCTTTTTGTTAAAATAGAAAAAGAAAAAATAATATAAATTTTACAATCAAAGATGCAAGCGAAACTATGCAGTTGACCAAAAGTCCGCAAGCAAGCGAATTATATATGCTTATTTATAATTCGCATTTTGTTTTATGTTTTAGTACTTTGAGCAAAAGCAATTATTTGTATTGAAAGAATAGTAATTGAAAAGTGCATCAAATGCATATGAAATGTATGGCTGTTTGTGCCTAAGTGCCTAGTTTCACGGAACAGCACGTTTGTTGTTGTAACAGCTTGACTTGGGCTGATTTGAACAACCTTTGACTGCACAAATCTCCTTGTGCAGTTCTGTCCAAGGCGTAAACCCAGTCGTCCTTGGGAGGAAAGCTCTTTTGTCAGTTTTTGTTGTTGCATTTTTAGTTGCTTTACCTGGACAAGTATTAAATCAAACAGTGTTTGTTTGCCTGCGTATAGTTTACGGAAACGCATACAATAGTTTTGTTCGCAAGAGATACGGAAAAACGTTCGTCTACGACGATATCGGTTGCGGTTTTTTGGTCAACTGCGTAAGTTGTAGAAAGGGCCTGGTGTTACATGCAATTAGTTTGAAATAAATAAGTTTACTAAATAGGCAAATTGCAATGCTTAAAGCAATTGTCGTGCCTGCTGTGCGGAGCAGTACATTTTAATATTTACATATGTATGTCTAATAAGTACAAAATAAGCATACTAAATCCAATATCAAAAACAATATGCCTATATAGTACAACATAAAACACATGAAAAAAAAAAAAAACAACATACGCGTATTGTACTTGAGAATATTTGCAATCGAACAACAGATTCCGGACGGCGGAAGAGCGTGTACCGCAAAACAAGAGCAAAATCAGCATGTAGCGTAAATGAGAGACCCATGTACGGTTTAGACGTACTATTGTCGGACGCGAACTTGTAGTCACTTCAAATAAAATACCTAAATATACCTACATACATAAATGAAAGCACGCATATAGCCGAATAGTTCAACAGTCCGACAGACAGACAGACAAATCCGCAAACAAAATTTATACTATACAACAAATTATTTATATAATATATAACTTTATGCATACAAACAAATGCGCAAACAAACAAACAATAAATACATACTACATATATATCCTATATATACATAAAACTACATAAATGAATACAAAAAAAAAAAAAAGTCACTAAATGGAAGATAAAAAAAAAATTCTAAAAATTAGTAAAAAAAAAATATTTAAAAAAAAAAAACAAAAGAACTATGTACATACATACATATATGTACATATGTATGCTGTGTAGCATTTAAATTTAATAAATATATTGAGAGCGGAAACTGAGGAATAGAAAGAGAAACATAGAGAGAGAAGCGCGTGCGAAAGAGCGAGATAAAGAGCCATAGAGAGGAAGTGCATATTGACGTTGATGATGACGATGATGATGATGATGATGATGACTATAATATTATATACACAATATTATGTTGACTTGCTTGGTTGATATGGTGCATTATACTTGTATGAACTGAGCACGTAAACGATAAAGCTATAAAACTGAAGAATGACGGCGACTATACTGAAAACCACAATGACGAAGACTAAGATTAAATTGACTAAGTAGTCTAGTAGTGTGCGCTGTGCAAAGTTCATAATTTTCCCTAAAGTAATTAGAATTTCTGCTACAACTCTACAAGAGCAAACATTAAATTTTCAGTAAAAATTTTTGTACTGACAGTTTTCGATTGTGCTATATACATACATACATACATACATACATACATACATACATACATACATACATACATACATACATAAAACAGTCTGTAATACTTTCCTATGATGAATTTTTTTTTTTGCTGATGTGAAGCATCTTTATTTTCTCTGCCGATATAAGGCTATTTTCAGCTTCAGTTCAGATTTAAATTAGTATGAGCTATGTTGTTAAAACTAGTTGTGTTTTACAATCACATGTACGTATACAATTCACAGCTAGTTTAATTGTTTACTCGCATCAATATTACTGGTCTACCATTTGATAACTATCTTCTACGTTTACTCTCCAAGGCTGCCATAAATAACTAATGCTATAAAATGTGTCGCTGTCGGGAGTGTTATAGTAAACGCTTACTCGACTCCTCCAAATTTCATTCATAGCATGTAGTTTTATATATATACTAGTAATCACTAATTTTAGTTTGGATTACATACACTCTTCCATTCTTCTTTGTCAACAAAATCTTATACATTTAGATCAGCGGTTCTCAAACTTTTTTTTTGGTGACAGAACCCTTTTGGAAAGCGAAATTCTTGACGGAACCCTACAATAAAACAAAAATGTCTTAATGTGCCTTCTTTATTAATAAGCATAATACGAGTATGCACAATGTACGATAACAGTTACTTATTAAAAAAAAAAAAAAAAATCAAATGGGAGGTACGAAACTGTTTTTTATTTTTCATCAATTGGTTGATATCAGGTTTGATAGAAGAGAGTTGAAGTCTCATGTCATGTCATGTTATTGCGGTATTTTGTTTTTGTAGCTGCATAGGTTGAGAAGCCTGTTTCGCACAAGTGTGTTGTTTGGGAACGGGAGAAGAGCATTCGGAGCCATTTTGGCGAGCATTTGCATATTCATTACGGTTTCTGCACCAAAAATCGTTGAGAGGCTTCGTTTTGAACAGCGACTCCATACTTGTTTCCGATGGCATTTCTAAAAAAGATTCATATATCACGTTTGACATACTTTTGTGTTTTTGCAAGTTGGATAAAAAAGTATTATGAATGCATGAATTCATTTTCATGTTTGTGTTCTGTTCTTCGGGAAAATTCGTCTCAAAAGATGCGCGCATTGCAGTGAGTTATTGGACCAATTCTTCAAATACATCATCTTGAAACATTTTTCGTTATCGCTAACCAACTCACTGCAAATAATCCAAAAATCTAATTTTCTTTTGAAGTCACATATTTTGTTACAGACCTGGAACACTGTTGTCTGTTTACCTTGACAGTCGGAACAACCAAGTTTTATCATACAAACGGTCTTTCAAATTAAAAGAAATATCTGAAAAACAAATAAAAAAAAACATTTGTAACTCGGCTCTATGTTCAAATAGCCTTGTTAAAGTTTTACCCCGAGATAACCATCGCACTTCTGTATGGAGCACAGCAGTGTTTTATGTTTGCTGCCATAATCTTCACACAATAACGAGAACAATCGGGATTGTAATGGTCGTGATTTGATAAAATTAATTAGTTTTACCGTCTTCATTTTAGATTTGACGGCATTTGCTTCATCGGAAGTGCTTGTCTATGCAGGATACAATGGCTGGAACTAAAAATTGGAAAGTGCAATTGTCAAAACGGAAATTTCTAAATTCAAGTTATTTACATTTTAAATTTAGGCTGGATTCTATTTAGCCCGATAGTAGTGGTGGCGACTAAGTTCGGCTGCGCCTCGTGATACACCGCATCGAACAGTCGCGGAACGGTCGACCATAGAAAGAGGTGTTTTTAATTTTTTTTTTTTTTTTGTTTGTTTCTAAATTCTTGTGGGACTCCCACAGAAGTTTCGCTAGGGAAGTGCTAGGGTGCCGCGAAGCACACTTTGAGTATGGCTGATTTAGAGATTCAAATACAATAGTCTGTACGTACGTTACTACTCATCTCTAGAAAGTTGCGAAACATGTCAATTGAACAATTCTTCATCGTTATCTGCATCTGTAAATATTGAAGTAATATATTTTTCAAATTCAATGCTTTGTGGTGAGAACATTTTTACAAATGAATTTCTCAAAATATTGTCCATCGGTAGGCAAACATTTTTTTTTTGGCAACGTACGTATTGCATGTCAATAGAACGAATCTTCTTGAGATGTCATGCATGAATAAACAAATTTTTTGACTTCGTATTCGGAAAAAGCAATCTCTGTTGAATAGAGCAGCGGGTTGGATAGGATGTTGTAAACTTGATTTTAAATGGGGTTTACCAATTGTTGAAAAATTTATTATGCACAACCATTCTGTACTCGCTGCAAACTCTCGTGTCTCGAGACATTGGACGATTATTAGCATGTTGTGTGGTGGTTATCCATTTCAGCATTGCTGCATCAATATTCTCAAAGAGACATGTTCTCGAAGCCTGTTGCATTTAGTGCATAATTCCACACTGCCTTGTACTTGAAAATTATTTATAAGCTGCTGGGAGGAGTTCCAAATTATCACACAAATAATTTTTTTTTTTTTTTTTTAGTTTTTGTTCCTTTAACTTATTATCAATAACTTTCATATCAATTTGACCACTGAGTTGAGTTGCTGTCAAAATTGTTAGTGCTGAAACATTCTTCTTTTTCTGTCAATATTATGAACTTTTGGAGATCTTCTAAATCTGTTTTCGTTTTTTATTTCGTTATAAGAAAATCAAAAGCTCTGTACTTGAAAACATTTCTTAATAGGGAGAACTTTGTTGTATATGTAGAAGTGTTTGTTATACGGTAGTTCGACTGTTTTAAACAGTTTACACTTTCCGTAAATTATATATAACCCTATAGATAACGAATACAATTAAAGCATTTGCTACAATATATTGTAAATCTAAGTGATGGTTTATGATTTGATCAAAAGCCAAAGTGGAGAAACTTTTATTGTTTTTATAATACTTCTACTTTATGTTAAATTTTGTTTATCATTCGGACATGTGATAAATTTCGATTTAAATCCAATTTCGATCGATATTTTTGTGTTCTAAGTTCTAATTTTGACATAGTTTATTACTTTTCAATCGAAATCCATCGCACTCCACTGCTATGTATTAAATATATATCATGTATACATAAAAATATTCTAAAGAAAACCAACTAGAAGGGTTTTTTTTTTTTGTAAATTCCCCAAGTAATTATAGAGTTTAGCTATAAACCGCAAAAATGTTTAAGAGCAACAAACACAAAAATATTACTTGAATACACAACAATAACACTAAACAAACATATATGTACATATATATTATGTAGTACGTATATATTTTTTCCTTCTTAAAACTTTTAAATATTTAATTTACATATAGTATACAAACAACAACAACAATTCAAGCATAATGCGATAAAAAAAAAATTATAATAAAACGCTGGATAAGTTTCTTTTTTTTATTTTTTCAAGAAATGACTAAGAGACTTCAGCAGCAGTTGCAAAGAAGGAGAGTTTTTTTTTTTTTTTTTTTATAAATATACTAAAATGGCGGCCACATAAACTGTGTTTGCAAAATTTATCTTAATTTGAACCTAAAAGAAGTAGTGGAAAGAGAACAGCAGAAAATGAATATATTAAAACTGAATTATTTATATAAATACATATGCATTTAAAATAGAAAGAAATATAATGATAACAATAGCATAGACAAAAAATGGTAATTTATATAGAAATAGTTAAAAAATATGTCGAGTCGTCGAATAAATGAAGAGAAGTTCTGAAATATTTCACAAACGTAATACACAGCGCGCCATAACAAACATATTCCAAACTTCTGATGATCTTGAGTGTAGCGCTTCTTCATTTATTTTATGAATTGGCCGAATGTAACTCAAAACTGCTACATCACAATTTTTAATTTCGTTAGTGTAATTAATACTGAGAAGAAGGTCATCGTGTCAAGCGCGTTTTGCTTTAATAAAAGTTAAATACACATAGGCTTATTAAATGCCTTGCAAAAATTTACATATAGTATACAAACATTTTTTTCGTTCGTTTCTGTTTGACCAAACAAACCAAAAGGGGTTTGAAGTTTTCAAGTTATAATGAGTTCAAATGAGAGTAAACGAGCAAAAATATGTATGGTAGCAGTTTGGTAGCTTTGTGGTCTAATTTGTGTGAATGTTGGATGCAGTTGCATATTTACATACATACAAATGTATACATTTCTATTTATAATCATATACTTACTTAGTTGGGCTGTACAACCGTCTATCGATGAAGACCGCACGTAGGTAAGTCCACCATTCGGTGTAGTTCAGTGCGCGCCGGTGCCAGTCGCTGGCAATTCTGAGCTTCGTCAGCTCATCATAGACCTGATCTTGTTATCTTAAGCTCAAACGTTCTCTCTGACGCCGTCCACCAATCAAGTTCAGCTTTCCGTCATAAACCTTTAGTGCTGGAGCTTCGGAGTTCATCCGGATGAGGTGACCAGCCCATTGCTGCCGCTGGAATTTAATGCGCTGAACTATGTCAACCTCATCAAACAGCTCATACAGCTCGTACGAGTACGTACGGGTCCTAAACTCGACGCCAACTCTAAGGAGACTAAAAACCCTACGAAGAAACTTTCTTTCGAACACTCCAAAAGACGCTGTATCCGTTGATGTCAGAGTCCATGCATCTGCACCATACAGCGCAGGACTAGGATTATCAGTGTCTTATAGATTTTTATCTTCGTACTTCGAGAGAGTGCTCTACTTTTAATTGCTGAGCTGCATCGATAAGCAAGCGTGTTTCTTCGTCTGATTGTCGCTGATAATTTATGTTCCCAGATAGACGAAGTTTTCTACAACATTGAAGTTGAAATACTCACAGCCCATCCAAGACGCGCTGATGGTCTGCGAGTGGACACCAAGTACTTCCTCTTGTCCTCGTTCACTACTAGTCCCATGAGACGTGACTGTTTCTCAATCTCCGAGAATGCCCTGCTAACTCGTCTTTGTTGTTGTTGTTGTTGTTGTTGTTTTTGTTGTAACAGCTAGGTATCAAGGCCCAAGAAAGAAGCAACATCTACTGGTCGTAACCAGAGGTCTAAAGCACTCAATTGAGTCGGACGTTAACTCGCCGTTCGTTGGTGCCGATAATGTCAATTAGCATTATTAGCATTAGCATATGCGAGTAGCACGACCGTTCTACGTATGGGCAGTGGCATAGAATGTATTCGATGAAGAAATTAAAAAAGTCACACGATAAAGCATTACTCTGCCTGAAACCTCTCTTGGTACCAAAGGGTTCGGAGAGGTTCTTTCCTATTCTGACGACGCTTTGGGTGTGTGATAGCGTCATCATGCAAAGACGAACGATCTTTGCTGGAAAACCAAGTTCAGATCGAGCGTTGAAGAACTTCGTTCTTCATATACAGTCGATAAAAAATACTGTTTATTTTTGCTTACAGAGCGGCAGCTAAAATGAAAAAAAAAAAGAAAAGAGACGGACAGAGACAATCACAATTGAATAGTTAAGACTGTTCTGTTTGTTTTGCTCATTTGATTGTCTTTTCATTCGGTTTGATCGTTTCTTGTATCGAAACAAGTTTATCACAATTTTTTCTTCGAGCATGTACCGAAAGTACATATATATATATATATATTGAACTTACTTAACTATACATTAAAAATTTGTGTGACTTCTTATGATGTGTTCCGCACACCCATTTCATATACCTATTCTATCTTAATAACTCATAGAAAAACCCAAATATTCAAACTTCGTGTGTCTCTGTGTTCTGTAGTCTTCGAAGAAGGTTCTACAGAAGGTTGTAGGTTAGGTCTGTTCAAATCTATGCACGCAGGCATTGAAAAAGGAATATAAATACATATGTATAAGAGAGGAAGCTTTGTGTAAAACTGATACAATCGTAGAGACGAATGGACAGATATACTAGCTTTACCGACTAAGCTTCTGATGCATATGTACTTTATGGGGTCTGTCACACAGCCAGTTTTCTTTCTGCCGAGTATAGTAGAAGGCGGCACAAACAGAAAGTCTAAATGTTATACAATTATTTGTAGAAAATTTAAATCGCGAAAAAACTATATACATATAAGGTAAATATAAGACCAATTTTGTTTAAAGAAGCGCGCGCACACATTCAATTAGAATTTATTGAACTGATAACTTGCGAGGAGTGAGTACGGCGTAAATCAATTCAAGTGCAATTTGTGGAACATCTACTCGAGAATTTACTAAAATATATTATAAATATATATGTAGGTGTATATATAAAATATACGTATACACATGCAACAAACACATTACAGACAACAATATATACATCACGAAAACGACTGTCGATAGAGAAAAACCAAAAGGAAATATATTCTTTGGTTTCTACCGAACTCTTCACACGCACCAACAAAACAAATTACTGTACATTCTATTAATTAGGGTATTCACAACTACCCGATTAAAATTAATCACAGAGCAATGTGAACGAGTTTTCAAGACAGTTTAGTTCAGAAGATATTTCTAAATTATATTATTATTTTTTCATTATACAATTTGTTTTTGGAATTTATTTTTTAATAGTCTCAACAACTAAGCTCTTAAACGACTAGCGACCCTTATCGAGTTTAGGTTAACATATATGAATGTTTTACATAAAAAATGTCAATTTTGCTATCTCTAAACTTGGACGGTACACGCACATTGAAATATATGTGCAGTTTACATACATTAGATGAAGTTCCCATACCAAATTATAAGTTAATATTGACAGTAATATAAAGTTTTTTCTATGCGGTGAATTTGAATGAGAGCTGTAACTTCCAATGGGACGTTGCAGGCTTATTTTTATAAATTCTCAATATGGGATTTCAACAAATAGTATATACCCATTATCAAATTTCAGCTCAAAACACTGACACTGAATTAGTTCATACCGACAAAGACAGGCGAACGACGTGGCTGACTCGATTCGTCACGTCGAGCTGGTCACAAATATATAGTTCATAAAGTATCCGCTGCTTTATGCAATGAATGAAAAACTCCGTGACAAAATTATAATGCTATTCGCAGTATATGTGTCTTGGTCAACCACGAAATATGTAGTTCAATTCGTTTAAGCGATAGAGAAGTAGCTTAAAACATTGCACCATATAAACATACATAGCTCAACTAGACGCACGCCGTAACTAATGGCAAAAAACAAAAAAAAAAAACAAAAACATTTACGGTATTCACGACTTTGTAGTAGCGTATCTACTTATATTATATTTGACTTGTACGAAATATTATAACCTTTTTGTTTTTAATTTTGCATACATTTGTATATATGACATATTAATCAGAATATTTAACAATTTAACAGCTTGGAGCCAGCAGTGATCACCAACTTATGTATGTAGTAAGCTTCGAAAACAAATAAAAATATCATTACTACCTAACAACGCTGTGGAATAATATTTGTTCGCTTTTCAACAACACACTCTAAATGTTACGATACGCGCACACCTTTTTGCTGTTGCTCTTTTGCACTAATGCAAACATACATAGTTACGCTGATACGCTACAGCAACGTGAATACCGTAAATATTGTTCAACAGTGAACTAACTAATAAATGCATAAAAGGTTCTACATGAATTCTTATTAAATCCAACAGAGCTGTAAATGAATGATTCAACTTTTGTAATTCACAATGAATGTTCGATTATTTAATCATGCCATTCGAAATAAACTTGAATTGAAATTTGAAACATTCAAAATGAGTTGTACATTTTGAATCACGCCTAATGCGCATTAGTTTTTTTTTTTTTTTTTTTTTTTTGTAGTAATAACAGCTTGTACAGTGAATGATTCATTCATTATATTCTGTTGTTCTTTTTTGTAATTGTCTTTAAAAATAATGTTTAAAAAATGTATATTTCATTTTGAATGATTTATATTCAATTTTTTGTTTTTGTTAAAAACAATTATTCAAAAAAAGTTTAATGCAATGCTTGAATTTTTACCAGATTCATACAAATTTGAATCATTCATTTACAGCACTGTTATACGTATGTATATGTATGTTTACTCATAACAAGTCAATCAATCAATCTCTCTCACTCACACTTTATCTCTCTCTCTCTCTTTCTTTCTTTCAGTCGCAACACGTCGCTATAGTGCTCTCAAATGGCCATTTACTACTCAGTCAGACAGTCAATCAATCAATCAATCAGTCGATCGATCGTTCAGTTAGTCAAGCTCTTGCGCGCATTAGTATCAACTTCATCAACAACATTTAGTTACATATTTTAGATCAATTGAAAGAGATCAGAACCAAAATGATAAAATATATATATATATATATATATATATATATATATATTCAAACACACACATACATACCTGCATACTTACATACATCAATACAACACAATATGATGCAATTCAATCAATCAATCAATTCAGTTTATTATATAGACAAGAGACAGTTTTACTACTCAGCTCTACTGTATGTGCTGTGCACTTCTATGGCTAAAAAAAAGAAACCTAAAAAAAAGGGATACATAGTATGTACTACAACTTAGACTGTTTAGTGCAAATTTTTAGCTTATTTTGAAGTATTGCCATATCTGACAGACTTTGAACTAACTAAAAATTTGTAAAATTAGCGCAAAATAAAAATAACAAAAAATCTACATAATAAAATGAAACAAAAAATCCAACAAAAAATAATGATGAAAAGCATAGTAAAAAAAAGTATAAAAACACACAAAAAAGTGAAGGAAAAACTCAAAATTGTAAGAATTAAAAATATTTACATACATAAAACTTAAAACAAAAAAAAAGGGTAACTAAAAAACCAACAACAAAAATGAAATGTGAAAATTTAAAGTATTTAAGCTGCTGCAACTCTATACATAAACACACAGTCGGTTTATATAACACATATGTATATGTATATATTTATATATTCTATATATATATATATATATATATATATATATATATATATATATATATATATATATATATATATATATATATATATATATATATATATATATATATATATATATATATATATGTTTGTAACAGAGCTGTAAAGGAATGATTCAAATTTGAATGATTCAGGCATTCAGTTCCAACATTTTTGAATAATTGCATTTGATTTTGAATTTAAAGCATTCAAAATGAATTATACAGTTTTGATCAGCTAGAACAGATACTTTTTTGAATAATTCCTTTTGAAAAAGAAAACAATTGCATAAAAATATGAACCATGCATCATTGCAAGAGTTGTTATTACAAACAAAAAACAAGCATGATTCAAATGTTCATTCAATTCAGTTAAATTTTTTTTTCAAACGAATGATTCAAAATGTACAAATCCATATTGAATGATTCAAATGCATATTGAATGATTCAAATCCATATTGAATGATTCAAATCCATATTGAATGATACAAATCCATATTGAATGATTTGATACAATTTTTTCGATACAATTTTTTCCTTTGTGTATTAAAAAAAATATCATGCTTTGACAGCTCTGCTATATATGTACATTTCTATATAATACATACCTACATACATTTACCAAACAAACTACAAGTACGAGTATCTACAACTAATTACTGACAACACTCAGCATAAAAGAAACGCAAAGCTTTCGTATACAGAACACATACACACACACACACAGATCAGATACACGCGCACACATGCAACAAGAAGCACAAGTACTAAAAAAAATTCATACATACATCTATAAAAGTTAAAATTTTTTTTTTAAAATTAACTAAATACAAAAAATCGCTCAAACATTTCATAAAACTTTTTCTATATCTTCTTGTTTAATTTGTTAATTATTTTAAATTTTGTTGTTGTACTCTATCGTATATAATATTATTTTTTAATTTGTATTTTCATCACTACTATATGTAATTTTATTTTAAAGTTATTGTTTTTAACAATTTTTTTTTTTAAAAAGAAGAAGAAGAAGAGAAACAAAACAAGTTTAACTACAATAACAACAAGAACAACAACAAAATCTACCTTACTGCTACGCTTTGAGGCCCACAGTAAAAAAAAAAAATACATACATATATAAATTTAAAGAAAAGCAAGCAAAAGCAAAAAATTAAATTAAAATTATAATTATAATTAAAATAATTTTTAAGCAAAAAGTGTGAAGCAAGAAAAAAAGTAAACTAAAGAAAATCTGAATCTTTTTTTAAAAATAATAATAATAATTATTTTTATTGTTTTATTATATATATATATATATATATATATATATATATATATATATATATATATATATATATATATATATATATATATATATATATATATATATATATATATATATATATATATATATATATATATATATATATATATATATATATATACAATTTATATATAAATATATTATTATCTATACATACATATATGCGTATTTTTTTTTCTTAATTTAATTTTTAATGTACTAAAATATGTTTTTCTATGTATTATGTATTACATAAAACTGTTTGTATGTATCAACAAACCAACAAAGAAACAAATATATATATATATATATATATATATATATATATATATATATATATATATATATATATATATATATATATATATATATATATAAAACCGTTAAAATTAATTTTCGCTATGTATTAAATTGAGCTTTAAATAAATGAAGAAATGAAATGAAGAAAACGCACATACATAGTACATACATACGACAGTTACTACAGAGGCACACACAGATACTACTACAGACGCACACAACTAAATATGTAATATGTAATAATAATATTGATAAGAACCCAGTCGGAACAAGTACATATATGTAAGCTACGAAAAGGCCTTGTCAGCATACAGCTTCTTTATGAAAGGAGAACGTAGGTCTCCGTTTTTCCCCTACCGATGATTTACCATACTGTTTACATAGTTTTGCATAGCCAAGTTTCTTGCGTAAATTGCATACGGTATGAGTTTTATTTAAATAAATGATCTTACGAAATAAGCCAAAAATGTTACATATGAATACTCGAAGAGTAGCTATTTGTTGTTGCTATTTTCATGAAAGAAAGAGCAGCATCTCTTCTTAAATTGACCTACAATGTAATGGTGGCAATTCAAAGAATTAAATGATTGCAAATGATGTGAACAAGCTTTTCTTATTGCCTATAACGTACTAAATACTAATAATAAAAAGGGTTCTGTACCATTAACTATAAAAAAGAAAAAGAAAAAAAAACAAAAAAAAATCATGTCTGTTGTGTGTATGGGAGCCCCACTCTTAAATATTTGTTTTATTTTAATTTAATTGTTTATTTTTAAAGTGAATAGTATAGTATAACTAAATATTCTGTGAATATTTCAAGCGTCTACCTGTTGCTGTTATCAATATCGAGCAAAAAAAAAAGAAACACGTTTGTTGTATGGAAGCCGCACTTAAATATTTATTTTATACTGTTTTTTAGTATTTGTTGTTATAGCGTCAACATAAATACATCATCTGTGAGAATTTCAACTGTCTTAACTATTTTGTTTCATGAGATATAGCCTGGTGACAGGCGGACAGACAGACATACAGTCGGACGGGCGGACAGACAGTCCCGTTTTACCGTTTGGTACGGAACCCTAAAAAAAAAAACTTCCATTTTATACAATTCCCGTTTACAAGTATTTTGTTTTAGTCGAATTTTATTTAATGCAAAATGTAATAATACTTTAGCTAATATATTTTAATAATTACTGCTGCTGCTATAATTCACAATGCGGCGAAATTCTTTGCTTAAAACAACAGCAATAACTCACACAAAAATGTTCGAAACGAAAATGTGGCTTCTTCTGTTTGCACTTTCGTTGTAAGGCAATTTGTGTGCATTACACAACATTGTTTTCAACTTAATATATATATATATGTACATACATATAAAAAACGTGCGTGCAGGGTGGTGAACAAATCCAAAAACTCAAAAACCGCTTAACCAAATGTGACAACAAATTTTCAACATATGTATGTTAGTTTGGTCTGCAGGAAGGTTTCTCTTCAGTTTCCGTTTAATACTAGTTACCGCAGGAGTCTATATGTTTCATTTATTCAGTACAATATGTATATTATTAGTGATAAACTGTTAAATTGTACGGCATGAAGTTGGTAGTAAAAGTACAACTTTAAAAGGCAAAACAACGTTTGTCGTGTTAGGAATGTCGTGTTGCGTGATAGTGTGGCAGGTGGAAGCAGTGGCAGGTGGAGGGGCAAAAACGCGCCGGCTAATATTCTATAAAGTTGCTTTCATAGTTAATTCTAAAACTATGAGAAAACGTGTTTGAAAACAGGCCATACATACTTTAGCAACAACTTATGCATTTTTCCTACTGGGTTCAAACGATTTCTTAATGCTAACATAGTACTATACGACGCACGCCACCAGACATACATACGTGCACACATATACAAGATACATCTGCATATATATATATATATATATATATATATATATATATATATATATATATATGCATATAAATAATATAAATGCATTAGCCACTATTACCACAATAGCAACAACAACAACAAATAGTAGTAAAAAAAGAGAGAGAAGAAGAGG
The DNA here is from genome assembly GCA_035044765.1 of Leucophenga montana. Taxonomy (NCBI): domain Eukaryota; kingdom Metazoa; phylum Arthropoda; class Insecta; order Diptera; family Drosophilidae; genus Leucophenga; species Leucophenga montana. The sequence goes on from JAWNNQ010002086.1 coordinate 160,437, forward strand.
GTTAGTAAACTAAACTATACAAAAACAACAAAGAGAGTTAGCGCGCATACTGTGTTGTGTATGTAAGAGCAGCTGAGCTGAGCAAGTAAATACAAATAAATATACATATATACACATACATGCATACATATATTAAAAAAGAAGAATAAGAATAAGAAGAAGCATATAATAATAAAATCGAGAGCCAGGTTCTGCAACAACAACAACAAAAATTAATTGAAGAAAATTAATTAAGTATAAAAATAAATTAAATTTGCATTTAGTTCTATTAAAGCTTTCACTTGAACACAGATATACACGCACACACAACGAGCGCCGTTGTCATCGTCGTCGTTTATGTATGGCCAGGTTACCTACCAAGCTACAAAAAAGCATATACGAGTATATACTATATATTTTATTTTATTAGTTTTCTTTTATAATTTTTCTATAATTTTTACATTGAACCAAAGCGCAACAGCAGAGAAACAAGTCAGTTCAGTTCAATGTGTAGTTTTTATGACATTTATGCTGACACAATTGCATTTCTAATTGGTACTCGAGTATATACATAGATACAAGATACAAACACACGCACACACACACACACACGTTTCTACTTTTTTTTCTTTTTTTTTTTTTTGTTATAAATTAATGTATACAACAACAAAACCTATATATATATATATATATTTTGTTTTGTTTTTTTTTTTTTTTTTTTATACATAACTATATACTAAAGCTAACCTAACTTAACCTAGAATGTAGGCCAAAAACCGTAATAAATAAATGAATTAAAAAATAAAAAAATTATAAATAAACGATTTTTTTTTTCATACATTTCAAAAAACAAAAACAAATTCATAATGAAATTTACAAAAACTGCAAAAGAAATATAAAACAATTAGTAAAAACCAAAACAAACAACAAAAAAAAAAAAATGTTAAAAGTATAAAAAAAAAGCGTACAGAAAAAGAACAAAAAACCAAAACGATTTAAAACATCTCAAAACTCATATTTAAAAATCTGTAATTATAAAAATAAAATAAATAATAAAAATAAATTTAAAAAATAAAAAAAAACAAAAACAAAAAAAAATCATATACATTTGCTTAGTTAGTGTAAAATATGAAGAAGAAAAGTAAAAATACACTGCGAAGTTATAAGAAAGAACAAAAGAATTTAGGAGAATTTTTTTTTCAAGCATATTTTCTACACGCTTTTCGGACGCTTAAAACTAAAAATAGGCAACTGAACAAACAAATTCGAAGAAGAAGTAGTAGAAGAAGAAGAGGAAGTATAACAACAGCTCGCAGATGGATGCATATTTTGAGATATTTGCAAAATTTTTTTTTTTATATTTAATTATGTATTTTTTATTTTTTTTTTTAAGTTTTAGTTCAAAAATAAAAAAAAAAAATATAAATGTTCTAAACATAGAGCAGCACAACTACTACAAGAACAACAACAACAAGAACTGCTGACAAGAAGTTTAATAACTGCAAGCATAATTGAACAAATTATAATGACTCTACTAATTTAGAACAGTGTGTGTGTGTGTGTGTGTGTGTGTGTGTGTGTGAGTCCACAGACGTACACAGCAACAAACTACAGCACAGCAGCTACAGACATTTTTTAGTATGCCATACATATGTAGTATACCAAAAGGCTGGCTGCATGCATGCATGCAACGATGAATGGATGGATGAATGGATGGATGAATGCAATAGAATGCCTAGCTGGAGGATCATCATACGGTTTGTATGTTATATTAGTTTGGTGTGTGTTGCTGGCATATATAATTTAGAACACATAACACTAGTGGATGATACTACTGCGGGGCTCAGGCGGTTGGTCATCTGCTGGTGCTGATGCTAAACCAAAAAAAAAAAAAAAAAAAAAAACAAGTTATATTTAATTAAAAAAATTGTTAAACCAAATGCAATAGAAAAAAAAAGAACTCCAGCATATAATGCCAAGTCGCGTTCTACAACACATAAACAAATGCATACATACATACACACATCCATACATCTCACTTACTATCTCTCTCTCTCTCTCTCTCTCTCTCTCTCTCTCTCTTCTTCAGTACTGTGCGCTGTGCAGTGTCTTTGGTTTCACGCCGCCATTTAAAAAAATAACTACAACTGATACTGTTTAAAGACAAAAAACCAAAAACAAAAAAAAGCAGTAAGAACAATTTTCATTATGTGCAGTGTACTTCAGGAAATTCATAATTGAACAAAAAGTTAAAAAAAAACAACAACAACAACAAAAAAACCAACAAAAACTTATATTTACACTTTTTTTAATTAAATCAAATAAATATTCCAAAGGACCATGGAAAAACTAAAAAAAAAAAAATAATAATTATTAAAAAAAAAAAAAACTTGAATAATTAAAAAACAAAAATTCTCTTTTTTGTATACAAAATAATAATATAAAAACAAAAACTTTAAAATAATGCAACAAACAAAAAAAAAACACAAAAAAACTTCAAATTAACTTTAAATAAAGCATTAAACTTAATTGCGTAAAGAAAAAAATAGCAAAAACAAAAAACATGTAACTGAAAAATTCATTTTTTGTACTTGTATAAATACAAAAAAACAAAAAAAAAAAAAAACAAAAAACCAAAAAGAACAAAAAATATACATATATATTAAAAGAAATGATTAAAATTAAAAAACAAAAAAAAAAGTAAAACATAAATAAAAAATTAAACTTATACAAATCACACTCAGAACTTTATTGAACAAGAAACAGAAAAGTCCAAAACTACACTTAAACAAAAAGGAAACCAACGTTTTTTTCAAACTTAAATTATAAAACATATATATATATATATATATATATATATATATATATATATATATATATATATATATATATATATATATATATATATATATATATATATATATATATATATATATATATATATATATATATATATATATATATATATATATATATATATATATATATATATATATATATACATACATACACACTCACACACGCAGATAAACCCATGCGCGAGCAGCAGTTATATATATATATATATATATATATATATATATATATATATATATATATATATATATATATATATATATATATATATATATATATATATATATATATATATATATATATATATATATATATATATATATATATATATATATATATATATACATATATACACATATATATATTATAAAAAAAAAAATTAAATACTGAGACAAGCCTATGCTGAATGATGAGTTGACGTCAAGACACACAAAAACAAATTAACTAAAATTTATATAAGAACAAATTAATAATTCCGCAAAAAAAAACAAACAAAATGATGAAAAAAACAAAAAGAAAATGGCGAAAAATTGGCGCTTGAAAAGTCGAAAAGATTAAGAAGGAAAACAAAATATAACAGAATAAAAAAAACAAAAACTCATCGCAACATTATTGAAGTAAACTATAAAACAAAAATATATACATATATAAAATTAAAAGTAAAACCAAAAACAAAAAAAAGCATCAGAAATAAAAACAAAACAAAAAAATAAAATGAAATATTTCTTACAGAGTTAATTAAATATATGAAATATATATGTAGAGAGATCTAGAGAGAGAGAGATAGATAGATAGATAGATAGATAGATAGATAGATAGATAGATAGATAGATAGATAGATAGATAGATAGATAGATAGATAGATAGATAGATAGATAGATAGATAGATAGATAGATAGATAGATAGATAGATAGATAGATAGATAGATAGATAGATAGATAGATAGATAGATAGATAGATAGATAGATAGATAGATAGATAGATAGATAGATAGATAGATAGATAGATAGATAGATAGATAGATAGATAGATAGATAGATAGATAGATAGATAGATAGATAGATAGATAGATAGATAGATAGATAGATAGATAGATAGATAGATAGATAGATAGATAGATAGATAGATAGATAGATAGATAGATAGATAGATAGATAGATAGATAGATAGATAGATAGATAGATAGATAGATAGATAGATAGATAGATAGATAGATAGATAGATAGATAGATAGATAGATAGATAGATAGATAGATAGATAGATAGATAGATAGATAGATAGATAGATAGATAGATAGATAGATAGATAGATAGATAGATAGATAGATAGATAGATAGATAGATAGATAGATAGATAGATAGATAGATAGATAGATAGATAGATAGATAGATAGATAGATAGATAGATAGATAGATAGATAGATAGATAGATAGATAGATAGATAGATAGATAGATAGATAATAATAATAATGGCGCGCGCGCGCGCGCGCCGCGCCGCGCGCGCGCGCGCGGGCGGCGCGGCGCGCGCGCGCGCGCGCGCGCGGGCCGCGGCCGCGCGCGGCGCGCGCGCGGCGCGCGCGCGCGCGCGCGCGCGCGCGCGCGCGCGCGCGCGCGCGCGCGCGCGCGCGCGCGCGCGCGCGCGCGCGCGCGCGCGCGCGCGCGCGCGCGCGCGCGCGCGCGCGCGCGCGCGCGCGCGCGCGCGCGCGCGCGCGCGCGCGCGCGCGCGCGCGCGCGCGCGCGCGCGCGCGCGCGCGCGCGCGCGCGCGCGCGCGCGCGCGCGCGCGCGCGCGCGCGCGCGCGCGCGCGCGCGCGCGCGCGCGCGCGCGCGCGCGCGCGCGCGCGCGCGCGCGCGCGCGCGCGCGCGCGCGCGCGCGCGCGCGCGCGCGCGCGCGCGCGCGCCGCGTTAATTATTCAAAGAATGGATGGATGATGTTTTTTGATTTAAAATTTTCTCTTATTGGTGCTCACTTAGCTACAGTTTTTTGCTTTCGCACGAAACAACAAAAAACAAACACACAGATACACATATACACATATAAACAAACACACACACAAATACACACTATTTTTTTGGCTCCTTAGCCAATTTACTTTCACTTCTGAGTTCGGTAAATCTGGTTCCTCCCAAAATCATAAATTCTCTTCACATTTTGTTTTAGTCTAACCTCTTAAACTATAATAAAATTTACTTTCTCTGACTAGTACGACATATATATATATATATATATATATATATATATATATATATATATATATATATATATATATATATATATATATATATATATATATATATATATATATATATATATATATATATATAGAGAGAGAGAGAGAGAGAGAGAGAGAGAGAGAGAGAGAGAGACACACATATATATATATATATATATATATATATATATATATATATATATATATATATATATATATATATATATATATATATATATATATATATATATATATATATATATATATATATATATATATATATATATATATATATATATATATATATATATATATATATATATATATATATATATATATATATATATATATATATATATATATATATATATATATATATATATATATATATATATATATATATATATATATATATATATATATATATATATATATATATATATATATATATATATATATATATATATATATATATATATATATATATATATATATATATACATAAAAAATGACGTATTTATTTGAACAACCAATTTCGATAAAAAAGTAAAACAAAGAACAATTTTTTTTTTTTTGAGTAAAAAAAAAACGGAATACACAAGTCGTTTTTTGTTGTTGTTTTAGGCAATGCATATTTAAAATGTAAAAGAAAATAATGAAAAACAAAACACAACATAAATGAGTAAATATAATAATTAAAGTAATGAAAGGATTAATAATTATAATAATAATAATAATAATAATAATAATAATAATATAATATAACAACTAAGAAGAATTAAAATAAAAATCCTTAAATGGTTAGATGCATTTGAATACTGAATATTGTAATGAAAATAAAAATTGGAATAAATAAAATTTAAATTAAAAAAAAAAAAACTGCTACTCTTTCCATTTTTATACCATTCACACATAGTTTGAAATGTTAGTATTATCAGTTTGTCTGAAAGTTTGTAACTCATTAAAGAAGCCATCATAGACCCCATAAAGTATATATATGCTTGATCAGCTCGATGAGATGAGTCGAGCTAGCCATGTCCGTCTGCTCGTATGTCCGTCTGTATGTTGTTGCACATTTTTTGGGCACCAATTTTTATGCTATCCACATACACTTCTTTTTATTGCAGTTGAATAGAATGTCAAGATTGACCCGCTACGCCCACTTTTTGGGGTAGCCCTCATACAAACTCACCGCTCACTTTTGACTTTTTGTATGAAAAACCTTTTAATTGTAGTCAATATCAGCTTAATAATTGATATAGTAACTTAAAGTAGACGGATGCTTGACATATACATTAATGGGTGGGACCCGCCCACTATTTGGAGTAGCTCCCATACAAACCCACTGCACACTTTTGACTTTTTGTAAGAAAACTCCTTTATTAAAGTCTATATTAGGTTCAAATGTAATGTGGTGCCTTTTTATGGTCAGCCGCTTAACATACATAATGGGCGTGGCCCGCAAACTTTTTGAGGTGGCCCCCATACAAACCCACAGTTCACTTTTATGCATTTGTATGGAAAATGTCAATATCAACTTGAATTTCGATATGGTGGCATCTTACACATCTACCACATCGCTTCATACACATCAACTAGTGGGCGTGTGCCGCCTATTTTTTGGGTAGCCTCTATTTATGCAACCACTTTTATGTTTCAAAATACTATTTAAAATTTACATTTTGGTTGCTCTCTTTTTGTACACAAATGCTTATAAGTATGTAAATATTGTACATATTATTATTGTAGGACAAAATTTAAAACTGTAACCTAGAAAAATCTATTGTTTTGTCATTCTTACTTAGATGTCCTGCTCTAGTCCAACTTGTTGAAGAAATCTTAGTATTATTCTAGGATCCAACTATTTCAGTTGTTCTTCGGCGACACAATATTTGAAATCTAGTTCTTTACATTTTGCAGCAATATGAAGAGGAATCACTTCCATATGATCACAAAATCTACATTCTGTGGAATTATATACAGCCATCACCATTCCTACCATTGGCGTTGCCGCTCCTTTCTTGGCAAACCTATCGGCTAGCTCATTTCCTACTAAATTATTGTGTCCTGGCACCCACATATACATATACATACGTAACAATCGTTAACAATTTTATTCAAATCCAATTATTACTGCTCAAACAAATTGTGGTTTTGATTTGGATGTACATATTGTAATTAAAGGATTTTCATTGACACCAAAGTCGAAATGATAAGTCAAAAACCACTGAATATGTTGTAAGTTACGCTAGTTTATCGAAATTTCACAATGTGCTTAGCTTGGAATATAAGTGGCTGAGGTTTGGAGTTATGATGTATGATCATTGTTTTTTTTTTTCAGCGCAACAAGTTCGAGCCATGATCTAGAAACACAAACCTAAACTGTTGGGTTAGGCTAAGTTTAACTCATAAATTTCCTGTTAACAACAGTATAAAATTATTCAAAACTTGCACAATATTAAAGATACATGTGTTGCCTTTAATATTTCAACAATTATTTTCATAATATTCTCCATGAAAGATCATTACATTTTTGAACCAATCCGAAAAGTACGTGTGGCAATATGCAGAGGTATCGGCAAAACATTCATCCAACCGCATCTTCTGACGTTGAACATTTGTTTTGAAACAACAACAACAACAAAAAAAAACAATTATTGGATGACAAATCAATTTGAGTGCTCAAATATTCGCTCGACATAAACATAGTATGACTTTGCGTTATTCAAAATGAACCGTTCTACACCAATGGATTGATCACACATCCAGTTTTGCGCAAGGAACATGACTATTTGCTTTGCGGTGCATACTTTTCTCGTTTACATACTTGCAAACGAGTATTCAAAAGTTCAAAAGCGCATTTAGCGTAAATTGATTATGTCAAGAACTTCTGAGTTTAAACAATAAAAGCTATATATAATCAACTGTAGAATTTTTTTTAGTAACGTTCGAGTTTATTTTCTCTAGAAAATTATGATGTATAAATGCGACGATTTTGATTGCTTACGAAAAATGAGCCCCACGCCAAGCACTTTCAGCTTTCACAATTGAGAAGTTATTTTGAACGTAAAGGTAAGGTGTACTGCTACATGTCAAAAATTTCCATTAGCGAACGCATATTGCCATAAGAAGATCTGACGAGCAGACGTGCTTCTGGCGCGGCAGTTATGGCTTATGGCTCCAGTTAAGTTATGGTCTTAAGTTCATACAAAGTTCTCTTAGAAAAAGCAATTTCAGTTTTTCCCAGTAGCTTTTCCAATTTTTTTGCCCTAAAAACCAAACAGATTCAGCCATTCTCAAGTGATACGGTTACCAACGCACAATATTCCAATATTCTTTATATAAATAGTACAACAGAGTCAACAACCGAGTGCAGGTGCAGCTAAGAACCAACCAGTGACCCCATAAGTACAAAACAAAATTTCACCAAAATCGGTCAAACCGTTTATTATGAAAAGTATAAGGAACAAACGCATACCGGCACCTATAAATTTTTCGAAAAAAATTGGAAAGAAGTTGAACCCAGGTCGTATGGCGCACAATGTCGCACGCTAGACAGTTGAGCTATCGATGCCCCATATAATTACTGCTATAAGTACCTATATAATGTATTAATTGGTTTCATCTTTTGTATAAAATTGACCAATTTAAAAACAATTATTAATTTAACATAAATAATTGCTTTAAAACAAACATGTTCGATAGAACAAAATGAACACTTTTCGCTGACATTGCAGATATTTTTCAACATGACGCCTTCCCCGGAACGGATATTTAAGTTTCGGAAACAGAAAATAGTCACAGGGTGCCAAATCTGGTGAAGACGGTGGTTGTGCGATGACTTATGTTTCATGTTTGGCGAAAAACTCCGTCACACACTCAAGCTGGTATGTGCAATAAATGCAAAAAATTCAGGTATTTTGGTACGAGTCTTGTGGCTACGCGGTTCATACCCAAAACATCAATCAAAATGTGTTGAGTCGATCCATAGGAGATGTTGAGTGTCTCTGCTATTTTTCTAATGCCAACACGACGATTTTCGAGCACAATTTCCATCACTTTTTCGATGTTTTTGTCGTTAACAGAGGTGGATGGACGTCTTCGATTTCACGACCCTCACTGAATGCTTTATGACACTTAAATACTTGCGTTCTCGATAGAGTAGAATCCTCATAACGCTTTTGTAACATTTTGAATGATTCCGTTGCCGTTATTACATTTGAACACACAAAATTTCAAGCAAACTCGTTGTTGACATTTTTTTTCCATTTAAAAAATCGACATACAAACTTTTTGCGTCGTAAACAAGCAGCTGTCAAACATAGACTAATTATTGCATCCCGCTCAAACTTGGCATGCCGGTCAATGACAGTGGCAGTCAACTTAAGAATTCCGATTCCGTTTAAATCCACCAGTCCGGGTCAATTTCGTTCCAGAGGTACTTCTGATTATAAAAAGGCACCATATCAACCAATGTTTTAAAGATTGAGGGAATAGGGCGCACAGGAACGTGCAGAAAGATAGATGGGCATGGCCAGATCGACTTGTCTTGTCATGCTGATCACGAATATACATACCCTATGGAGTCTTTTAGATGTAGAACTTTCTGAATTGAATAAAATACAGAGATTACATAATTTTTAACTGAAAATTGGCTTTATTAGAAAGATAATTTTTATGGAAGACCAATTTTCGACCTTTTTATTTAAGGTATAAGTGGTGGGAAAACGATCCATGGTAAATCGAAGTAGTCGCTCGGTTATAAGATTGGGTCTGATAATATGATAAAAACTATGAACCATGATTTTCGATTTTATGTTTAAAATAGCAAACCATACGGAGCACAAATGACAATACCGTTGCCGGATCTGACCAATTAAAGACAGTATAATTCCTGTCGGAAAATGGAACCTCTGAAAAAAAACTTCCTATTCTATTCACACTCTGTGTGAAGTGTATGAAAAACCAAGCAAGCCATGAAATTTTTGACATAGAATGTCATTACATTATATTTCGTAGAAGCTTCAACATACAACATTCTGAAAATTTTGTGCACGTGTTAATATACATATATGCATGGCATATATTTTTTTTTTTTTAGTATCAAAAAAAATAAATCGTATATTTCATTCTAATTTATGCTAAGGGAGTAAAACAGCTGTTGTCTGCTTACGCGATTCGATTAGTGTTTTTTCTCTTTTTATCGTTTTGTCTGTTATATACTGTAGCACCGGTAGTTTTTAGTGTTGGAAATGTTGCCACGAGTCTTTCGGCAATTGCGCATATCGCGTTCACCGTTCTATCATTGTTCACTGCGGTACAGCGGTGTCCAGAGCTCGCGGTATGAGATGGGTAAGGCATATCTCCGTAATGTACGCGATACCGAGGAGCTGCACATCAGCTTTCGTTACATCAATGAGACGCTGCAAATAGATCGTGATTTCAACTTCTGTCGCCGGATGACTGAGAATGTTGACGATGCGCTGGTCCGTATACGGAACAATATTGAGAAAGAGCTGCATAAGCGCACTAAGCGCGGCGCTAAGAAACGTTCAACTCCGGCCGAGGTACCGGAGTCGAATTCTGCATTAGTACCCAGCGAGGTAAGTACAATGGTAGCTATGTACATATGTATATTTATTAATGACTTTTTGTTTGATTCCCTATACCCAAATGCATATAACAGGCAGAAGAAGTCGTGGCAAACGCTATAGTGTATATATGTAGATATTCTTGCTCAGCATCGGAAGGCGAGTCGATATATATATATATATATGTCCGTCTGTCTGTCTGTCCATCGGACCGTCTGTTTGAACCTACAGATCTCAGAGACTATCAGAGATATAGATTTCAAATTTGAATAGTTAGAATCTACTTTTCCCTGTGTTCAGATAACTAGAATTTAATGAATATGGCATACCCACCTAAAGGTGTTGAAACATAGTCCGCATTTTTAAGTTTTCATATGAACATTTTATGGGTTTTGTTGTTGTAACAGTTTTATTTTTGGGCTGTAAAAGAAAGAAAAATCGAAACGTAACCCTAGCTAGCTGTCAAGTCGCAGAAACGTGGCTACCTCAATTGAACACATCAATAGATCCACAGTGCTCAATTGCGTCGGACGGGAAGGACCGTTGAAGTGGTGGGTCGTGTTATGCGGCGATTGACAATACTCAGGAAAGCAATCATTGGCCGATTCGTTCGCTGTAACTGTCGAGCATTTTGCTTCATGTAAAATATACCGTCTAGTTTCAGATTGGGCCACTATTAGATATAGCCACCAAACAACTTTGCCTCATATTTGTAAGTGTTTGTATGGAGTTGTATTGGTTTTGTTCTTAATTAGTCTAGAAATACCAAATATGGCGTAACTTACGTCTATTCTTATAAAATAGTTCATACAATCCCAGATCGGACTATGTTCAGGGGGTAGTTCCATGCAAACTTGTCGCTCATTTTTGGTTTTTGTGTATGAACGTTTTTTTATTTTTAACTAGTTCTAGTTTTTCAACAATTCTATTAAAATATCCCGCATATGTTCAGATCGAACCACTAAAGAATATAATCTATGGTACATAATTATAAGTAGCCTTATACCTTGAGATACAGTGTATCTCGAAGTCGAGCACACTCGACTACATCTTTCATAATTGTTTTTATTTATTATATGCGTTACTCTCTAACTACAGATTAACATCGATTTGTTACGCGCCGGTTGTGAGCAGTCTGTACGGCACATTACATTCACAGATTTACTTCAGGATTTGACGACGCATAGTCTAAAACTGCAAGTGCTGGATAAACAATTCGACATTGTTTTCAATCAACCGTGGGCCCTGTCATTATCGCTGCCAACGTCAATTTTGGCCGGCTATTTAGTTTATCCTAGTAAGTTAGAGCTACAATTTGCAGAGCGGCAACACTGCAAAGGTGTTTGGTACAAGGCGCTAATGGTGTGTATAAATTGCGAGTAGTTGTAGAAATAAAAAAAAATAATAAATTTTGCATATTTTTCTTATCAACAGCCAAAATCGGGTGATTTAGTGCGTGGCGCCAATTGGGAACAGTATGCCGAAGGCTTGAGTTTGCAAACGTGCAATGAAGATGTTGGTTACTATCTGAAATTTGTACTCACGCCATGTAACCAATCCGGCACCTGTGGGCCGTCGGTGGAACATATAAGCAAATTTCCGGTGCAAGATAGTCCAGGTATTTGCCCATTTGAATCGCGGCATGCCTATACGAATCAACGTTTGAGCATCACCGATGAATTCCGCGTTGTTACTTACAATCTGTTAGCAGATTACTATTCCGACAGTGATTACTCGCGTACCGTACTGTTTCCATATTGTCCGTCATCCGCGCTTGCTATTGATTATCGAAAGCAACTTTTTCTAAAAGAGCTAAAGGATTACAATGCCGATGTTATTTGCCTTCAAGAGGTCGATCTGAAGGTGTTTGATCTGGATCTGAAAGTTGTATTGGAAGCACCGGAGCACGGCATGCGTGGTAACATTGCGAAAAAAGGCACCTGCGCGGAGGGGATAGCAACATACTATCGTGAAACGCGTTTTAAGCTAATTGAATGCTATGCAATCAATCTGGGCGCGGAGTTAGCTCATAATAAGATATTTTCACCAATATGGAAGAAGATACATATGAATGAACCGCTTGTAACACGCGTTTGCGATCGTTCGACAACCGTGCAGCTGACAGTGCTCAAGTGTCTTGAGAGCGATCATTATTTACTTGTTGCCAATACGCATTTGTATTTTCATCCCGACGCGGATCATATTCGTTTGTTACAGTTCGGCCTCTCGATGCTTTACGTGGAACACATTTATAAGCAGACACTTAAGATTCAAAATATCGAAGATGATCGTGATCTGGCTATCATCTTCTGTGGTGACTTCAATAGTGTACCCGAGTGTGGCATTTATAAGCTGATGACAGAACGTTACGTTGGCAGTGATTTCGTTGATTGGAAAAGCAGTAAGTATTACCATATTCCTTAAAGTAATATCTACAAACGACACATAAGATCGAGTCTATGCAATCTATTCTACTATTCAACAGAATCGTTTCTAATTTCCGTGGATGTTTACATCGATAGGCCCGTCGAGTGCAGTAAATTTCGACTTTGTTAATTTTTTTCAAAAATCCTTTTTGTATTTTCATATAAAGAACTAACAGACGGACGGACGGATTTTGTAGTCCCGGGCCCGGATATTTGCTCGACGGCTAGCAAAATTTGTTTTTATTTTAATCAAAGATTTATATGGGGGAAATTTAATAGTAGTGGAACCTGCTATTGAGTATAATATCGCGATAAACGTAAGAAATAGTCCGTACCGACTTTGGTGTTTCTACCTTAATTAACATGCATTCAAAAATGATCGGTGGTTCTAGTCTTTTGCGCGCTTACTCAAGTTTGTCCAATACCAAGTTTATTGATGTCATCCCAGACCTGGTCATGCCAACATAATCTCTGTCGCCCTTTCTGACGTTTTTAATCAATTAAGTTTAGGTTACCATTGTAAACCTTCAGTGCTGGGGTTTATCCGGATAAGGTGACGAGCCCATTGCAGTCTCGTGGTTCATACGGATTCTAAACTCGTCGCTAACTCATGTAGGCCCAAAAATAATACCAACAAACATACTCATGAACACTGCCAAAGGCGCTGTATGTGATGTTGTTAGGGTCCACGCTTCTGCGTCATATAGCAGGACCAGGATTATCAGCGTCTTCTAGATATTTAGTTTCGTACATCGAGAAAGAGCTTTACTTCTAATTTACTTGCTGAGTACAAAGTAGTAGCGACTAGCAAGCGGGCTTGTTGTTGCTAGTTATATCTGTTGCTAGGGAAAACAAAGTATTTTACAACATTGAAGCTCAAATTCACCGTACTCACAGACCGTCCAAGATGCGACAATGGTCTGCGAGTGGTCAGCAAGTACTTTGTCTTGTCCTCGTTCACCTCTAGTCCCATGAGACGTGACTGTTTCTCAAACATTGCTAGCTCGCCGTTCATTCGACCATACAACGTACGGGCATTGGCGTAGAAAGTACTGCATCAGAACATTAAAAAAGTCACACGTTGAAGCTGGGAATTCTCCGTGCTCAGATTGTTTTGAGTGGTGAATTTTTAGTCTCGGGCTTAAATTTCCTCTAGTCTGCGCTGCATATGACTTTTTATGGACTGAACTTATACGTAGTATACATGTTATAGTATATGGCACATACAATTTGAGAATGATGGTGTCACACACACTATACAGTGTAGCAACCATAGAAGCGCAGTTTTTATAAAATATATAATTTTTTGATTAGCCCAACGTAGACTAAATAAAGCACACACAAATAATTAATTTTCTCTCCATTTTTTTTTTCATTCCAGATGCTACAGAGGCCGTTACAGATCTTTCACTACGACAGCCGTTTAACATGGCCTCCGCCTGCGGTAAACCAGCATACACAAATTTTACCGAACTTTTTTCGGCTTGTTTGGACTACATATTCTATCAGGAAGATCGCCTTGAGGTGCTGCAGATAGTTCCGCTACCAACCGAAGAAGAGCTGCGAGCGCACACTGCCATTCCGTCTATTGTCTTCCCCTCCGATCACGTTGCACTAATTGCCGATCTTAAATTTAAAGCCAAGTAACTTTTGGTACAGGAGGGATCACCATATTAATATTCGTTCCAAATTTGTTTAGTTTAAAAATAATAATAGAACACAATAAAAAAACAAAAAAAAAATGAAAGCACTTTTCGTTTGACCTTTTAATGGATTTTCATTGTAGGTTTTTGTATAATCTTTCGTATCGGAAACAAGAAAAAAAAATATTTGAATTCAACGTTTATATCACTAGCACTAGCATGTTGTTCTCCGTGTCTTGTCTGCCAATGGTTCGCCTTTATCTCCTGCTGCTGCTTGCTCCTGTACGGTAGTTCTTCATCGTATGCTGTAGTATATTACACACTTAACGGACTGTGGTTACGTGTTCCTCTTTATACTTATTATTTTATAGAATTTTGTTTTTTTACTAGCTTAGCTCTTTACTTTTTTCTACACCACTGCTCGTGACTGCACATTTTTCAAACGTAAACGTGTGCTGTTCGCTTACTTTCTGTACCACATTTGCAGTGTCTTCATGCGTTTGACCTTCTTCTGCAGCTGCAGCACACCATATAGCAGTGCTTCCGCGGTTGGTGGACAGCCGGGCACATAGATATCAACGGGTATGATGCGATCACAGCCACGTACCACCGAGTATGAATAGTGATAGTAGCCACCGCCGTTTGCGCAGCTACCCATTGAGATGACCCAACGTGGTTCGGGCATCTGATCGTAAACTTTACGCAATGCCGGTGCCATTTTATTGGTCAACGTACCAGCTACAATGATGACGTCGGCCTGTCGCGGTGAAGCACGAAATACGACACCAAAACGATCCATATCATAACGCGGTGCAGCGATGTGCATCATCTCGACGGCACAGCATGCCAGACCGAATGTCAGTGGCCAAATGGAACCCTTGCGTCCCCAATTTAGTAAATCGTCCAAGCGTGCTAGCGACCATTCGGCCATGCTGGCTTGTTTGGTACCAAACGGAGAGTAGCCTTGCTTCGGTAGTGCCGTGGGTGAATCGGCAACGGGCATTGTTTGTTGTTGTCGCACAAGCATTGTATTCAATGCTGGACCGAATGCACCGCCAATGGTTGTAGCGGTGGTGGTGGCGCTGGAGCCGGAAGCCGCTAGTAGTTTTGTTGTGGGCGCCTTGGCCAATGCAGCAGCAGCTGAGCGCAGCATCTTCAAGCTGGAACGAGTTGTAAACGCAAATTAAGCAATACACACACTCTATGTAAATATAACAGAAACGTAACGCGTATTATTAGCTGCTCAATGCGATTTTCTTTAATGTTTAGCACAAAATAAATGGCAAATTTACCTTTTTATGTAATAAGAGGCTCTTCTTCTTAGTCTATGCTGCAATTGTCTGGACGGCTGTTGTCGCAGTGTGCGAAAATTGTCGTTGTCGTAAATAGCGTAGGCAAACAACTACATGTGCTACTCAACACTACGAACGAAACAAAAACATATGCAAAAACAAAAATAGAATGTTTACCATAAATAAATTAATATTTACAAAAAAAAAAAAAAAAACACATTGATTTCTTTTGCAACGAAACCTCGATTAAGCCAATCACGTCAGTGCTGAAGGCACTTGCTAGGGACTTTCTGGTATAAGGACAAAAATACAATCCAACACAACACGTCCTCCAACTATAAATATGTACATACATATATTGGTGCACTTGTCTGGACTCCTTACCACAGCTGGATTCAATGTCAATACGTGCAAAGAGGTCAGAACAGTGCTCTCAAAGGACTGCTACTGATTATTTACAAATTACATATGAAGAAGCGATTATGCTTTCCGTTCACCAACATAATGAATTGCTATCGTAGCACTTCTTATTAGGTGCATATAGGAGTAATCATTCCAATTATGACACCCTCACGAGAACTGCTCCAACTCGTAGTAGTAATGGCATGTGAAGTTGCAAAACGACTATATCTCGACTGGCACCTCAAGTTCATATAGAGGCATCGTCGTCGATCGAAAATGCGGGCCCGGGCCTCTATTTTTAGATGCCGTAGCGCAACTGCTTTGTGAATCCATTGATTCCGGATTGCTAAAAAAGCCCGTGTCCCGTGTAATTTTCCCTTTAATTGTCCGTTCTCGACGGGCCTGCGTAGAGGAGTGCATTTATTTATACGGCAGAGCTCAATTGCACAAAGAAGCAGCATTAAAGAGCCAATAAACTGTGTCAGCGGCGTTATTGAGCTTGGTGGCAGGCCGCCACATATTGAAAGCGAAAAATGTCTATCCCGTAACACCAGGCCTGACCTAGCACTATGATCCTATACATTTTCACTGCGCAGTTTAGGTTCAGTGAGTAAAAACCTTATACTATCACCTGCCCGGTAAGAAGATTCGCAATATAAACTAAAAACGAAAAAAAATTAAATTTATTCAGCCAATGTTTTTTTTTGTATTTATTTTGTATTTTCATGTCAAAATTTGTTGTAACCGGAATTTGTGTCCAAAAAACAGAAATTTGCCAAAATTGTTATAACAGAAACAAGTGCAGTCTTTAGAGGGCTCCCGTCTTTTTAGTTGCGCTGGCTGGCTTCTTCACGCGCTGTAAGGTAAGGTGTCACCACAATCTTACTAGTTTTCTTCTTTTTTGGTTTGCGTACACCATCCTTGGAACCACGGGCATGTACAAGGACTTTGCCTGTCTGCTTCTTTTGGTTTGCGTGCACCATCCTTCGAACCACTGGCCTGTGCAATGACTATGCCTGCCTTCTTTTGTTTTGGTTTGCGTGCGCGTTCCACCGATCCACCTGCAATGTTGCCATCCCATGCCGCTAACAGCTTAGACGTCCATGGGTCATCTTTGCGCTTATAAGCCCGAGGCATGTGCAATGTAGAAGTTGGGTTAAAAGCCGGGACCATTCCCATCTTAAAAACTTTTGGCGAGCATTTTGATGTTTGGCTTCCTACACATTTGTGAGAACGTTTTCTCGATGCGTCTTTCTGTACAATGAAAAATTCGAAACACAGAATTACACTTTTTAAATTGCGCTTCCAAGCGCATTCGACTTACCGAGTAGGAAGCTCCCATGTCTTCCTGGTCAGGTCTATTTTTTTTTATTTGTTTTTTTTTTTTTTTTTAGTAGTGTGCGTTCGCCCTCAGCAGCTAAACGAATGAATGTTTTGAATAATTTTAATATGATTCAAAATTCTATGTTAACTATGCTCCCCATTTTTCTGTTTGTCATCCAAAGTTCGAAGAGTATATTAAGCAAATGACATAAAAAGTTTGTACTTCATATTATTGTTCTCCTCACACATATTGTGAAAAGGTTAGTATCGGTTTGTCTCAATGTGAATAGAGAATTATAACCACTTTTTGTGAACCAGAACTTTTTTTTGTTTCGAATACAGCCACAAAGTTTCTATCGCTGTTAAAACTCATTGTCCACACGGTTAAACTAAAGGTTAGGTTCTATGGCTGGTGGCAAGAAAACCACCATCACTTTAATAAATTTTATTACAATATGTTACTGACCTCAACTTTGAATATTTCTGAAAGTTGATTTAGAAGTACTCCTTCATATGCATGAATCTGCTTCCACTCATGGTTGGGCAGCTATAGAGCAGATGCTGAACGCTCTCGTCCTCTACGCTCTTTTGACAGATCGGCTCGATCGTCTTTTAGTCTGGTGACATTCCTGCCTATAAGGCAGAGTCCGATTAAGGCACCTATTAGAGTCGAAATATTTGTTTATCTGTTTAGCATCAAGATTTAGCGGTTTCTTTCTTTCGAAATACAACATGCCGCTAGGCTGCACCTGCATTTGCGATGTTTTATCTTTGATGAGTATTTTGCATATTGATATGCGCATGCCAACCAAAACCTTACTACGAAGTATCTGGTCGATGGTACCGTCTCTCAAGCTCGTCTGATCTACAATTTCCATCGATTTCACTGCGTTCTGGCAGCCAGACGAGGTGTATATAGTATATGGCGGGCAATCTCGTTAAGAGATTTGCAGCTATATAATACAGAGCGAACATTTTTTGCATAGCTTTTTGGACGGCTGGATGCTGCAGTATTTTGTAGTAGTCTGAAAGAGGCTACCATTCTCATTTCTGACGCTTTCCATCGATATAATTGTTCAGCTTTGAGCAATCTGTATATGTATATGCATATGTAATCAGTCATTCTGATAGATTCCTTTGAGATGTACCATTCAAAAAAAAGTGATCTTGGTCTCCAGTGAGTCGATTGCTATACACTTAACCAAGATTCGTGTCGTGTGGCTTTGTAGTATACAGCTCGGAGGTCTTCGAGTTTCTACAGCGATAGAATAAAGCGGTGCCACGCTCATATAGTACTCAAATAGTATTAAAATTAGCTAAAAATAACAATCAACTTCAATTACAAAATAAAGAGAAAAAAAAACTACAGTATTTAAAACATAATTTTTGGCATCGAATTATTGCAACCAGTTTCTGTAACACCAAACACGGCGGCTTTGGTGATTTCTTTCGCCAACGCAATATTTCAACGGCATCCATTTCCCCACATGTTCTCAAATGATTTTAAGTCCGGAATACGGCTGGCCATTCTATTATCTATTATTTTTTCTTTTGAAACCATGCACGACGCCTGGCATGTGTGATACGTGTATCAATGTCTTTCTGAAAATAACAACTGTGTCTGGGGCTGATCAGAATATCATATCAGGCGCCCAAGATTTTTTTTCTTCTCTTAGTATTTGGTTTATAAGATGGTTTGGCACCCGCTTCTATTGAAATCCTACTAATATTATAAACGCGAAAGTTTGTATGGATGTTTGGATGTGTTAATGTTTGTTACTCTTTCAGGCAAAAACTACTGAATAGATTTTAATGAAACTTCACAATAATATAGCTCATGTATCAGAATAAGACATAGGCTATAATCTATGAAGATTAAATTAACGCATTTATTTAATTAATTTAAAACAAACACAGCGCAAACATTTTAACCATGTCTACTTACTTTCGTACGTCATAAAGTTCTAAAAAAAACTGCAAATAAATTGCAGCGCAACTGCTTCGAGTAGACGATAAAAAGCTGGTAGCTAAAAAATCGTCTAGCGTTCATGTGTTTGCCTTAAATGGGATGATATTAGAGAGGCAGAGAATGAAAGAAAACCGTTGGCTTTTTGACAGTTTTAATTTTAATTAATCAAATTTTTGTTAATAGAATTTGGGTTTTAATGTAATTCAAAAATAAGCATTTGTTTAAAAAAGTATGCATGTACATATATGCTGCTTATCTGAATAAGTTAAAAATATTGTTCTATAAAACAGTTCAACATGGCTTAGTTGTTGGAAAGCTAAGGGTCATTTCCAAAGTAATTTGCTGCGTAGAATCCGAAACCGGGGTCAGAATTGGTCCATCATGTCAGAATTTTGAGATATTTGAGATTATATACCCGAAGAACGGCGTTTTTTTTCCTTCTTTTGAGGTTATGTACAGGGTGGTCTGTCTCTCCAGAGTTACATCATTTCGTACTACTCTTACCCTTTAATTTAAAGATTCAAGAGTTCAATTACGATTACTGTTCGAAGTTACGAAATAGTATATCCATTCGACGTCATTAGCGTTAACTCAAAATCCTGACGTGATGTGCCAATTATTCGGATACTACGCAGCAAAATACTTCGGAAATGATCTTAAGCTTTCCAACAATTGACATGACCCCGGTATTTGTAGACCTGTGAAATGTTTTATATATAAAATGAAAATGTATATGTATATATATAACTATGAGAATAGGTTGTTAAGTATTTTTCACCCTATTTTTTAATCGCGATTTTAGTATTTTTGTATGAACCATTTTATTACACGAGGGGTCTTGAAGAAGGACGAAGTGGGGCAGGGAGTATTGCAGCAACGCGCTAACTAGTACTAACTAGTGTAATATATTTCAGATGCACATCCTGGATAGTGAGTTCCATTAACAAGTTTGGGTTAACTGATTTTACCAGAATTTTTCTAAATCTTGAATGTATCTCTAATTATTTCAATATTATTGCATACATTTTCCCATAATCTTCTTTTAGCAGTTCTTATTGCATTCTTGTATGCATTAAGATAGGCCTTGTACTGGGACTGGTGTCCGCTTCTGAGTTGTTGAACGTTTTCCTACAGCTCTTTTGTAGTTTATCTACTTCTCGATCCCACTAGGGTGGCTCGAACGACTCCCTATAGCTGTTATTTTCGGACATGTTCTATTATGTGCTGTCGGAGATGTATGTGTAAGTCTATCTACTACTCAATCCAGCTTGTCTGTATTCACTTTCTTTTAGTAACTGAAATTCTACAGTGGAACGGGTGTTCTTCAATTACTCTCCAAGACGAAATATCGCTGGCAATGTCTAAAATTTCTCTATAGTTCCAACAGACCTCCGTTATGTCTTCAACCTTAAATTGTTGCAGAACAAATTAACAAAAAATTAATAGTGTTTTCTGATACAAGTTGAGCGTAATAAGTTGTTTTTCTACAGCGCTACACTCATCTGTTAAATACATATGAGTGTGGTTGATGCCATATACAAAACAATCATTTTGATTACTTATTACTAAACTTAACGTCCAAAGCGCTGGCAGTAATAGCTGAGCACCTCTTGTGCTGTAATCAAAAATAAAGAAAAATATATATACTCGTACATATTTACATTTTTTTTTCAACTTATAAATTTTATTACAACAATAAATTTTGCTTATGACAGTTTTACATACATACGAAAAAATTTTGAAAAGTTTCTCAGGAAATAATTGTGTGTGTTTTGTTGTAGCCAAATGATTTTGGCTGGATTTTACACAATTGTGAAAATAAAGTGTAGCGAAAAAAAAAAAATATATATATATAAAATAAAACTTTTTTTTTACCAACTAGTGTTTTCTTTCTCTTTCTCTTTCTATATAAATATATAATCAGTATAGATCTAATCGTAATCACCACCAAACAGTTCTCTGTGTCCAACTACTAGGCCAAAACTTATACAATATTAAATATTATTTTTAAACCTAAACGAAAAACAATTTATAATTTTCATAGATATCATTCCGAGATAGAGAGTTATACTCTCACAAAAATAAATCGTGCTTTTTAAATTGATTTGGCTGCTTACGATTATAGGCCAATATAGGCACATCCTAATTCTTTCGTTCTCTTTTTGTTTATGTTTTCCTATTTTTTTTTCCCATTCCAAAGACTAATGTGACTCAGGGGGGCAAAAGTATATTTTTGTGTGTTCCTCCTCTTTTTCGAATTGTATTCAGTAGGCACTACAAAATCATGTTATATACCACAACAACGCACAAGGTCCTTCACCTTCGGCTATTTTGTAAAAATTCTTTTTTTTTTTTGTGGATTTTTTGATTTAAACATATTTTTTTTTTCGTTTTGTTTTTTTTTTTTGTTTGTTTTAAGTTTTTGTATAATTATAACTATAAATGTATCTGTATAAATTTGTGTTGGGCACAGTGTGTGTGTGTGTGTGTGTGTGTATGTGTGTATTTTTCAATGATCCTACTACTTCTTCTTCTTCTTCATATTGTGTGGGTCTGGTCTGTTGTTATTGGTTCTAAAGTCCCGTCCATAAAAAATGTTAAACATTGTAGACCACGAGAAACTATGTATGCAAACGTTTAAGTTTGGTGTTCTATGCTTCGGTGTGTGTGTGTGTGTGTGTATGTGAACTTGCACGCAGCAAGTAGTGTAGATTGTATAGTTGAGTGTGAGTGTGACAAACTTGACAAACCAAGTTTATAGGGTGTACAATTGGAAATGATATCGCTTCGCTACATTAACAATCAGTTGTATTATCGCTACCAGCAATATTAACATCGGATCTTGAATGAAGATTGAACACACTTTGGGCAGCTTCCAATGCATGTTCCTCTTTTACTGCTTTCGAAGCTACACTAGAGGAGCACGAAGCATCACCATTATCAGCCGATGTATTAATGATGCGCTGACGTAATTCCTGCGATCCAGATCCAGATGGTGCTGAATCAGAGCTATTGACAATCGGATGTATATAGGTAGTTGTTTTCAAAATAACCTCCGAAATATTCTCCGATGTACCCGATGCAGTCTCTGAAACGGTCTCCAACTCTTCCTCCTCTTCGTCCTCATCATAATTGGTTGGAGGTTCGTTTTCGCGCAGTAGTTTTCCAACCAGTTCATATTTCTCTATAAAATATGAATCAAAATGAATCATAATTATCGAAAAAGTTAATTTTATATTTGTATACTGTGATACTCTACTTACCCTTAAATTGTAGTTCCCACTCGACAATCGATTCCATTTCCATAGGTGACAAGTCGCTTAGATCGTCATATTCATCTTTATCGTTCGGTACAACACTAAATGTGGCCAGGTTACGTGAGGCATCACGGCCAGCGAAAGATGCATAGGGACCACCTGTTGGTTGATTCGAAAAAAAAACAAAATAAATAAATTAAATCGATGCGTAACAGTATTGCTTTTGATTTCATTTTCAAAAATAGATTAGTTTGTTTTGGTAAACTCATTGTTAGGCATAATCTTTTGTATGAAATATAGCATTGGATGTGTAACTACATTTTGTTGTTGTTGTTATTGTTGTTGCAAAAGCTTGTGAGATCAATCTATGTACATACAGCTGCACTACGAGATTTTATATTACACTAAAAATATAAGTAATGACCAAACTCAACAGGACTGTTCGAAAAACAAAAAAAAAAACAACAAAAATTTAATATTTTGCAAAAGTGATTTCTTTTTATTCAAAATAGTTTCCTTGTGCTTCGATGCAGCGTTTTGTATGGTCAATAAGCATTTCGAATGAGTGTTTTAGACAATTTTTCGGAATGTCCTTGAGAATGCCGGTCGACGCCTTTCCAAATAGATAAAAGTCACACGGAGCCACCAAATCAGGCGAGTACGGTGCAGAATGTACCTTTCCAACGCAGTTACCAATAGGTGGCGCCACCAAAAAAACAGCTGTTTTTAAAAAGTCCTGTTTCTGTTGCGACAGACCTTGTAGACCCAATTTCTCCATTAAAATGCGATGAATCGAATCTTTGGGCACATTTAATTCCATTTCCATATACTACACGACGAAGATTTCGACTCATTTTGCATGAATTCACGCACTTTTTCAATTCTCTTTTCGATCACCACTGACGCACTCGTGATACGGGATAAACTTGTTTCATCATTTGGAACGTTTCAGTGAATGTTTAAAACAGAACTTCATATTTGCTCTTTGTTCGAAATTCATTTTTCGACCGATGCCCAAAAGATACTGTCACTTTTAGCGCGATAACTTCGCTTGTAGTGGTCCGATTGTCATCAAATTTGTACAAGATGTCAGTGAAGGATGTATGTACCCACCTATAGGTGGCGCCTATTTTAAAAAAAGTCCTGTTTCTTTTGCGACACGCATCGAAGATTATTCGCCCAGCATTATATTCTCCGAACCTGGCGCCATTTGATTGCTATTTAAAAAATTTTTAAAAAAATTAAAGGCAGACAGAATTGATGCACAAATTGAGAAGTTATTAAAACATGATTCTCAAGAATGTTTCGACAGTGTGCGACATATACATATATAAGCAGGGCCCTGATAGAATAAAGTTTCATTACAGAAATAGACGGTGTCACGCTCATATAGTACTCCAATAGTATTAAAATTAGCTAAAAATAACAATTAACTTCAATTACAAAACAAAGAAAAAAAAACTACAACATTTAAAACAAAAATTTTTGGTATCGAATCAACCAATTATTGTAACACCAAAAGTAGAATTCATTGGACACGGCGGCTTTGGTGAGTTCTTTCGCCAACGCAACAATTCAACGGCATCCATATCCCCCCACATGTTTTCAAATGAATTTAAGTCCGGAGAACGGCTGTCCAATCTATTATTTATTATTTTTTCTTCTGAAACCATGCACGACCGACGCCTGGCATGTGTGATACGTGTATCAATGTCTTTCTGAAAATAACAAATTAGAACTGTGTCTGGGGCTGATCAGCATATCATATTCAAGTGCATAAGTTATTTTAGCTGGAAATTTTGCATATGTGTAATGTTCTGTTGTCATAACTGATACAGAGAAAAATATTTAAAAATTGCCAGTAAGAATTAAAACTGTGTCTCCCCATTGACGTTGTCTGTTTTTCTTTACATTCCATTGCGAAATTTGATAGGATTTTCTTTCAGTCTATAACTGTCAGTCAATATTTTTTGTACGCAGTGTTAGATTGCATCATTAAGAAGACGTGCAATGTTCATGAGGACGGTTTTTTTTTTTCATCTCATACTATTTTGTTTATAAACTGGTTTGGCAACCCTTTTCTATTGAAATGTAATGTTTATCAGACGCGCATTCTGGAAAATGTGTTCCATTAACAAGATTGGGTTAACTGATTTTAAAGTATTTCTAATTGCTTCATTATTACTGCACATATATGTGTCCATAATCTTCTTTTAGCTGTTCTTAGTGCCTTCTTGTATACATTAAGATCGGCCTTGTACTGATACTGGTGTTCGCTTCTGAGCTGTTGAAAGTCTTCCTACAGCTCTTTCGTAGGAAGAGTCCACTACGGTGGCTCGTAGCTGTTCTTTTCGGACATGTTCTATTACGTGCTGTCGAAGAAGTATATGTACATAAGTCTATCTTCTACACTATTTAGCTTGTGTATTGTATTGACATTACTTTTAGTAACTGAAATTCTGCATTTCTCTGATTAGAGGAATATGTGTTCTTCCATTACTCTCCAAAACGAAAAATCGCTGGCAATGTCTAAAATTTCTGTATATTTCTAACAGACCTCCGTTATGTTTGCATCCCTAAATTGTTGAAGGAGAATAATATATACATAGATAACTTTCTTTCTCAGTAATTAACTCCGAATTAACAAAAATTAATAGTGTTTTCTGATACAAGTTGACCGTATTAAAGTTTTTTTTTTTTTTTTGAATTTTTAAGAAAGTCCAATTGCTTTTATTGAATTTTTTTTTTTTTTTTGTATAAAGAATTAAATTAAAGTGATTAAATTATGCGTTATAGAATTTAATCAAAAACTATAATAATTTTTAAACACGATTATTATACTAATCAAAAATATAATTTCTATGGGTCATCATACATCATCATTTTTTCTAAAATGTCTACGAAAGTTGACTTGCTTTTAACAATAATAAACGAAAGTCATGTCGACTAGCATTTTATCTAGCAAAACATGACTTGCTCTTTAAGAACTGATAACTGTTAGATAATGTATATATCTGATAAGAATAACGATGATGATAATATAAAATTAACAAACTAACTACAATACAATACAATTTCAATTTTATTCGGCGCCCTTTCGTCAGCTATGTATGTAGCCAAGTACTTTTTTGGCTGATGAAATGCGTTAAAGTTTATATTTTGGCTCTGTGATAAACGATTAATATTTAGCTTTATTTTCCAATTTAAAATTTAAATACTTGGACCTCCAGCAGCAAGCAGCAGCAGCAGCAACAACAACAAAACATCATTCAATATGTCTGCGGTAGATATTGGTGACAACGGTCAAGTAATGCACACAAGTACATCAATCAATTTGCCTGCCTGCCAGCCTGCCTGCCAGGGAGAGCTCGTTCGTATTTATATTTGTTAGGTTCATTCATTTCATCCATTTGTTCAAAGCTATTTCGTCAATGAATGCAAATCAATGCGCGTTTGTTTTGCAATTCGAATCCAAATGATTTTTAATCAAAAAAAAAAAAAAAAAAAAAAAAAACCTATGCCAAAAGACAAAACAGCGCAATGTTGTTATTATATACAAACTTAATAGATTCCTACTACTCCGGCGAAAATCATCAAACCAACCAACCCACACACACACACACACACACACAGATATGGTATATGTGTACCTAATAATATACAATACACATTTGGTCGAAAAAATAGAAACACCCAACAATCGCCACTCATTTAGTGAATCATATAAAAATGCTTGAAATATTATTAATGGATATTGGAAATATGAATAAACAGAGCAAAAATTTGAAATTTATTTCGTCATACGCACTCGGTAGTATTTGAACTAATTTTGCGTCTCCAATTTTATGTTATAATGGGAGAACTGAACTTCACCATTGTATATATCTAATCGGATAGAAAAATGATATATTCTTGAGTATATTCAGCTATAGATGAAGAAGTCGTTTATACTTCATTTATGTGGCGCATGTTTCTGATACTTAAAATGCATACAGCACACAAAAATCTAGTCGCAAAAGACAACAAGTCGTTAAGCGTTTAAGTATGAGCTTGTATGTCTCAATTTTTTTCAATAAAGCAAAAAACATATTGGCTTGGTCTGCTAACTTTAATATAAAGTTAGCAGACTAGCAACATTTAAAAATAAGGAAAATCATATATGCTGCAATGCAATTATATCAAGCCACTTTTGTGATTTAATTAAAACAGCATGCAGAGCTTGAGGTGTTCGGATAAGACAGAATTCGGAAAGCAATAATTTGATATAACCACCATTTTAATTAGAGCATAAAATTAGCAAACATGTAGGTTAGGTTAGGCTTAACTATGTGATTTCCTTACACCTATTTAAATATTGATCTGCTAACTTTATGTTAAAGTTAGCAAACTAAGCTCTTTTTGATCAGCATCAAAAATCATGTCGATATAGCTAAGTCTGTCTGTACTTCGTATGTTTGAACATCAAAGTCTCGGTGATTTGTGTAACTTTAGCTGGTTAATGCAATGTGTGTGTGTGTGTATGTCCACTGTCCGTCCATACGTTAAAAATCAAACAATACCAAAACAATTCGTATTCGCATATCCACAAGATATGAATATCATTCGAGGCGTCCAATTGACTACTGAAGACATGATTAACAATGAGAACAAGTTTTTCGTAATTTCATTTCGTAATAGTGGAAGTAATAATGTAGATGCATAACAACGCACCTGAGCCCAAGGAACAGCCGAAACAGCAATTTTTTCTGGGCCGAAGAAGATCACGGTTTTGGAATTCATATTTTTTACATTGAAAAAGTGAATATTATGACAACCTAAAGAAATGGCTTGATGGAAACAGATTTGGTTAAACAAACACCTATTGAGAAGTGGCACTATTTGGAAAAGAGTTTAAAAATTTGGAGAAATATTGGGCGAAGTACATTGTATTTGATACAACACAAAATTTTTTTCTTAATGCAATTCATATGCAATGAGTGACGGTCGGCGGGAGTAATTAATATTTTGAACATGGCATATGTATACCTACATAGGCAGCGCATATAGTATACTATGTACACAAAGTCGCCTATAACGGAATTATTGGTTAATCGAAATTGGCCATTTTGGGTGCATTTGCGCAGCAGTTCAAAAATGTACGTCGCCAATGACTCCCATGGAGTGTATATACATACCACCTTATATACATTGTATATATTGACAACATACATACACCATATATATAGTTGCGCATATACATATATGAAGAATATAGAAACATGCTGTATAGATTGTTTAGTCTGTGTGCGTGTGCGTGTGTGTGTGT
Organism: Leucophenga montana; assembly: GCA_035044765.1. NCBI lineage: Eukaryota > Metazoa > Arthropoda > Insecta > Diptera > Drosophilidae > Leucophenga > Leucophenga montana. The sequence goes on from JAWNNQ010002086.1 coordinate 188,693, forward strand.
GTGTGTATGTGGGTTTGAGATTGCTAAAAATAAAGCGTGCTGTGAGAGCGAAAGCAAGAGCAGCCAACACTGCACGTAAAGCTAATAAATGAAGCAAAGTAGGCGGCCGGCAGCCGGTGTGAGTATTGCAGCTCAATAGGTGGAAAAACAAAATTTTTAGCGGCGGTGGTGAGTGGAATGCGGCATACAGTATACACATGCATATATATTCCAGAAATTATCACCTGATGATAACAAAACATTTGCCGCAACGAAAAAAGAAAGAAAAAAAAAAACACGTAGAAAAAAAGGTTTTTTGTAGTATTCAATTGCGAAAACGGCTGCAACCATGAAGAGTACATAATATGCTAATACATATACATAGTATGTATTCTCCGTAGCTATGACGCATGCAGCTTCAGCTTTTAACGAACCATCAATGTAGCCACCCAAAACAACACCCACCAACGCATAACATATGTTTTTTTTTTTTTTTTTGAAAAATGTCTGTGTTCTTAATCCGTACGTAAATACGTCATAAAGCAGGCACCAACAACCATCATACCTACAATACTTGATGTTATTCACAACTTGAGTCGTGCTATATTTTTCACTTTGGTAGAAATAATCAAGCATGAATTTTGCAGTGTGCGCGACTACCAGTTGCTAAGCAGAGTTCTCTATATGAGCCATAGTTTTGTATAACAATTATATACAATAGTAATATGATCTGCACCTTTGTGTGCTTGGAATGCAACCGAAGGTTAAATGCTCTTCACATTTGCTCTCTTTGCTCGGCATTACTGAAAATTTTGGAAACGTTGCTTATATTTAACAATTTTCCATACAATACAACTATATACATTCATTTAGCAAGAAACTTGCGAATGGAATAAGAGTGTGAAATATAAATTTGTTGGGTATAAAATAATTAACAAAAATAGTTAAAAGCGCATATAAAATTTCAAATATACTGAACATATCAGAACAGAATCACTATAAAAAAAAAAAAACAAAAAAAAAAAACGATAACCTTCAATTGGGATACTAAAGTTCAATTGTTACTACTGTTAAGTATTATTCTAATAAGACTATACGTGTAGTAAACGGCTGTTCGAAACTGGTTGCCATTTTGTTACGAAAGTGTGGGCAAAATAAGTCTTCTGCGTGACAACAACGGTGGAGATAGCACTTAAAACAGCCGTAACCACATATTAATTGTGTAAGGTAGAAGTTTACTTCATCTCATACTGCCTTGTAGCCTTGTAAGCCACACCGACATGTTTTACTTTGATATACACTGTTAATGCAAAGAGCTGCGTTTGTGTGTACGATTATACTCACTCAATTGTTCAGAGCATTACAAAACAAATGTGCATAAAGAGGAGCATTAGGCTTAGTCTAAAATATGTACAAACTTGATGCTTTTGTATTTAATATACATAGATTCTTAGTTCGTAGAGTTCATATGTACAGACTGATTAACTGGCAATGTATATAGCGACCACGCTATTGTTGCTGTTTAAAAAAAATATATATATATATATATTAGCAAGATCATACCATAAGTTTAAATATGTGGGCTGACTCGAATGTGGCACATTTTCGAAGCGCTATTTCCGACCACTTTTAATTTATTGGTCCGCAAACGATCAATGGTTATTCGAATTATTTGCTCGGATGGACGATTATGTCGAGCGTGAAATAGACATAGCGCACGGTGACAGACCCAAACTGAATCATGATTTTCAAAATAAATTTGTACAATTTGCTATGCACAATAAAATAGCAAACTAAAATGGAATAAAAAAAAAAAAATACACCCTATACTACTGCATGGGAACTGCTACGCCTTTTTATGTCTGTTAAATTTGCACAAACTTTATAAATATATGTATACAGTATATAAAATTACACAAGTCGTTGATAATTAAAACCCTATCAATTTCGGTTAGCGTTTCTCGTTTGCGCACAAAATTGGCAAATGTGAATTACAGCAACAACAACAACAACAACAACAACAACAACAACAACAAAAACGTGCTTACATTTGCAAATATATGTAATTTTCCTACACACAAAAAAAAAAAAAAAAAAAAAAATTGTGAATGTAAAATAATAATTAAAAAAAAAAACCCTCACCTGGCCCATAGAAACGTTTTCCCTTTGTCACATCGTAAACGGTGCCATTCACAGCAACAAGGACACGTCCATCCGGTTGATTACCATCAAATTCACGCAAATCCTTGACAGTAAAATCACGACGCAGTTTCGGTAATTCATTCTCATTTGGCACATGTGCACCAGCGCCAGGTACTTCAGTGCGATCGCGCACGATTTTATAAATGAGAAATACAATAATACCAAGCAGGCACAGATTCATAGGACTATAGAAAATCTGCTGCAGAATGTTTGTCAAAACGCCGACAGATGCTTCATCGACGGTTGGCGTTTCTGACGACATCAACGATGGTTCGTTCTCGCTTAAACCGGCACCAATATCCTCTTTATCAGCCATGTTTTTGTTTTTTCTTTGTCAATTATCAAATTTGTCAGATGGATGATGTTCCGATATGCGGTCAAAAAAAAGGCACAATTGTTGCTGGCTGTGGCGGTGGTTGGTGTTTACGTTTACGTTTTTATTTATGTATGTGAAGACTCGCCGTACGAACTTTGAACTTTGTACTGAGTGTAACTACTGAGAGCGCACTCACCGCTGTCTGGTCTGGTCTGGTTGCTTGGCTGGCTGGCGGATAGACCTAGCACAGGCTGCTCTCGGCGCTGACAAATGTACACACACACTTTTGCCGCTGTTGCTGTTGGCTGTTAAGCAGGAAGAGGTATTTTTTTTGTAGATATTTGTATTTTTTTTTTTTTTTAAATTATTATTTTGTATAGGAATTCACGCTGTACGCGAGTGATTGCGTGCGTGCGTGTGTGTGTGTGTGTGCGCGTATAGTTTTGCTAGTGTTTTGGCTTTTTATTGCCCTAGCGTTTGGTGCGGTCGTTTCTGCGCGTTTTTTTTTTTTTTTTTAACTTTTTTGCGTTTTTGCTGTTACACACGCGTTGTACTGGTGCGACAGACAGACAACAACAAAAATAAAAAACCACAAATCTTCCTTTTATGAAAAATAGTTTCTATGCAGAAAATATTTCCGACAGTTTTTTCTTTGAATGCTCGACTTCGAATGAAAGCGCTTTCGAGAATTCTATAACAAATGACTGCAGTAAAATCGTTGCCTACTCCTATGTTTTTTTATTTCGTTTTTTACCGAACGACTCGACTCAAAATGATCGACCGACCGACGGACCGACCTCGAATGACTGACTGACCGTTTAACGCGTTTAGTTTGCCTGACGTACCGAATCTGTTCTTGTGCATGAAATAAAACAAATGTTCGCGTAATAATAGCAAGAATATTTAAACGATCTACATACATATGTATGTATGTATGCATGTATGTATGCGCGTAAATGTAATTATTTCGATTTTTATTTTTTTTTTGTACATTGCTCACTAGCAGCAGAGAAACTGAGACGCTGAGCTGAGTTCACCGTTGTTGTCGCCGCCGCCGCTATTGCTGATTAGTGTGGCGCAGTTTGAAAAAAAAAAAAACAACAACAACAACAACAACACTAACCAATGTGATAATTGTATATGTTACCGCTCAGCACTACACACTGGCGGCACTTGTTGTTGTTTTTGCTCCCTCGCCTACCCCTCACACCACACACAACGCAACGCATACATTTATAGTTTATTATTTTTTACCGTTGGCCACCAACAACTGCTGTTGCTGCTACTTTTTCTTCTTCTATTCTGCACTGGCCGCTGTTTCTTCTGCTATTTGTTGCGTTGCGTATATTTATTATTAATGCACATCGAACGTTTGCCGTACGAAATAGTTGTGCACGTTGCAGTCGTGTTTATTCACAAACAAAATGTTAAAATTAATTTACTCGTTTTGTGCGCTGACTGCACTGTCGTAATTTCTCAATATTTTTTTTTTTTTTTTTGGTTTCTTTTGGTTTTGTGCGCGTGATTGACAAAATTTGCTTCGACAGTGTGGTTGTCAATGTTTGAGTTGCTATTGTAGAAGAAGCAGCAGCTGCAAACGCAGAGTTGTCATGAAATATTTTTTTTTTTTGCATGAAGCGACAGTTTTAAATTTGAAAATTTTGCAACAATGTTATTTCCATTAAATAATAATATATGTATATGCAAATAGTAATTAAGCAGTTTGTTAAATAATTAAAAAGCATAATTTTAAGAAACAATTTCTTTTTTTTTAAGTGAAAATTTTGCCTTTACGTCGATGAATAAAAACGTGCAACGTGGATTGTAAATTGCGCAGCGTGTGTTACGCCGGTATACTTTATTGAATAAAAAAGTGGCTTCCTACACAATACTTTTTATTGATGAAGTTATACTAAACCAATTATGTTTTTCATGTCCAGCAGCGAGGTGAGCTATCATTACTTCTGCCTATCAACGCAGGCATTTTGCAAGGAGAGTTTTGGGTGTTGTGCTATATAAATATGTATGTATGTATGTATGTATGTATGTATGTATGTATGTATGTATGTATGTATGTATGTATGTATGTATATATTCGCTTAAGCTACAGCCGACATGTCCGTTTCAAATGAAGTATGTATGGCAACGTATGCTCTCAACAACTGCAGGATGAACTAAACTTATTAGAGATATGTCTATCATATTGGAAGATTAAAATAAACCCTTAAAAAACGTCAGAAACCACATTTGCGTTGAGTATTGCAAATTGCTTGCCGGTTATGTTATGTGGCTCTGAAAGATCTACAAAATGTCTCGGTGAAATATATTGGAGTGCATCCCAATCGCCGGCTTGTTTTAAAGCGAAAGAGCTCAATATAATGATCAAGAAAATGTACTGGCTTCTTGGAAGAAAATCTCAACTCAGTCTAGAGAACAAAGTTAGGCTGTACAAAACTGTACCGTTTTGACTTATGCTATTCAATTTTGGCGTACGGTAAGTATCTCAAATATCGAAATACTTCAGCGCTATCAATCAAAAACGCTCAGAACTATTGGTTTGCGACAAATGCGGAGATCCATAAAGATCTTAAGATACCATTCATAAAAAAAAAAATTAATAGCAAAAAGATGTATTAAAAGACCGCTTAATCATAATATTAAGTTAGCTTTAAACTTGGCAGATAACAGCCTGTTTCCAAATGTAAATTGCCCGCTTCAGAACCCTTGTAAATATCTAAAAAATAGTCCCATTTTAAAGAGTTTTCATTTATTTTGTTTTAAAATAATGTTAAGCAAAGTATGAACTAAAAACCAGAACAGCTCATTAAAATACTCGTACTAATTTTTCTCTTTTATAGCACCTATACACAGTAGCGCGACCTGCAGCTTTGGTTCTCGAAGATAGCTCACATGTTCCAAGAGAAGAGATGGAGAAGAGAAGAGTTTTTTACGCTACCAAAAATTTGCTCGACAAAGTTGCGCTAAATCGTGCGACGAAGGAGCTGAAAACGGGGCTACTGACTAAGGCTAAAAATTAAGTAGTTGATTTTTTTATTAATGAAGCGAGTCGGAAAGTACGAGGCATATTTGCTAGACTGCTACGAGGTAAAATAAAGAACAGAGTTAAATTTTTTTAACATTTCATCGGTCTTCTATAATGTACCTATATATAAGTGGCTAGTGCTATATGTACACACAATATGTATAGTAACATCATGAAGAAAGAGGAATTTAGTTTGTACAATGTAGGATATAACAAAGTCATATACTGTTTTCCTTTTGTACTTTAACACGTAGTGTGTGAACAGTATTATAATTTTGCCATTGAGTTTGTAAAAGCTGGGTAAATGGGTTTCTTCACTCCAAAGCGTATAGCAAAAACAAGAAAATTAATTCCTAGTCCGTGCCAATTAAGGTGAAAATTTTGATACAAAAAAAAAAATTATTTTTTGATTATTTTAAAAAAAAATTTAGTTTTAATGAGTGTGAAACACCATCATATTATGTTTTTATTGATCTAGGTGTTCGTACTTTATCAATGTTTCGGAATTTTTTTTTTAGTTGGATGCAACTATTCGTTTTTGCTGTTAACTCGGGGTAGTCTTTACGACTTTCTACACTAACCATAACATCACCTCGATATTTTTTTTTGTTCTATTAGTCGTCGTGAAACATTGTCGTCGCTCAGTACTCACACTCTGAATAGTATGTAACCAAATATCTGGGTCAGCCAACGGTGTATGGTAGAATGGTTGCAGTTGGAGTTTCAAATAAAATTCTGTCTTAACCAAATCGATCAGTTAACCAAATCGACATAGTCTGTGCAATTAAATTTTATTGTATGCTTTTTCTATACTCTTAATTTCGTTTAGCCGTATAATTTTGTGGACAGAAACTGCCAGAAACTACCTTGACTAATCGGTGCAAATACTTAAGTCTGTAGAAAGAGCGTTTTCGTCTTCACTAACTTCGTGATATGGGAGAGAAGTTGACCTATGGTTAATTGATGATACGACCATAGCCAAAATGAACAAATCAATTGACATTGCAGATGATTTCATAATAAGCTAATATTTTAAAAAGTCCATTTAAGTTAGTAGCGGGCAAATACGAATAGACGCTTGTTGTTTGACCGTGAACTGATTATTGTTAGTTCTAGAATCGAAAAGAATAATACTAATTTTAGTCTCGCTTATCTCCAGTACCGTTACTTGTTCCCAGAGACAATGTGTAGAGTGCGCCCATATCTTTGGATGCAAAATTGAATCGTATGCATATTCCGATACAACGCACGTTATACTTTGTTATGATCTGGTTTATACGTTTATAAGCAATGATAATTTTTTTTAACCCAAACAAATTGACCCACTCTAATATAATCTTCTTGATTAGCACGATTAGATGAGTCGATCTAGCCATGTTTGTCTATCTCTCTGCTACTACCGCACATTTTAAGATATAAATCTGAAAAAAATAGTGTGGAGACTTTTAGTAAACCAAATACCGAGATACCGAAATACCGAGTTTCAAAAATTACTTTTTCCAAAATGTTTTCAGCTTTTTGTGTTCCGCATTTTGTATACTGAACTTTGATCACCGCTTTTTGGATTCAATAATTTTTGAAAAATATGAAATATTCTATTTTGTATTTGAAAATTTTGATAACAGTTTTGTAATTAGCGACCTCAACAACATGTTACTCATGACAGTTTGGATTGTTGGTCAGTTTTTGTTTTAAGTTTGAACGACTGTACGATGGCTACTTATATAGGATAGCTTTAGATACAAATATATTAATAGCAAGCCTACTTTTACGAGTGATCTTTTTATTGTAGTCAATATCAACTTAAGAATTGATATGGTAACTTCTAGTGGACGGATGCTTGACATATACATAAATGGGTGGGACCCCACGCCCACTATTTGGGGTAGCTCCCCATACAAACCTATGGTCCACTTTTGACTTTTTGTATGAAAAACTTCTTTATTAAAGTCAATATTAGGTTGAAATACGATATGGTGCCTTTTTATACACAACCGCTTAACATACATAGACTAATGGGCGTGGTCCGCCCACTTTTTGGGGTAGCCCCCATATAAACCCATCGTGATATTTTTTGTTTTTTACGAATTTTAAAAACAATATTAGCTTGAAATTTGATTTGGTGGATTTTAGTGGACAACGGCTTCATATACATATACAAATGGGCGTGTCCAGCCCACTTTTTGGGGTAGCACCCATACAAACCCACAGCTGACTTTTATGCAATTGTATGGAAAACGTCAATATCAATTTCAAAATCCGATATGGTGGAATCTTATAGATGGTCGCTTCATACACATCTACTAGTGAGCGCAGACACAATCTCCCCCCGGTGAATTGTATTTGAGCTTTGGTTCAACCGAAGTTAACGTTTTTTCTTGTTTTGGTTTTAATGCGTGTGAAGAGTATTAAGGCTTCGGTTGTACCGAATTTTTTTTTTCTTGCATTCTTCACATGCACACATACTCACACACACACACACACACACATACACAAAGGCATTCTAAGCTTCAATTATAACAGCTCTGACTGTTGAAACGCGCATTTACTTTTGTTAGTTTTTGAAGCGCTTGGCGCGAGTTTAGACATAAAATAATACATTTTTTTTTTAATTCATATAAAAGTTGAAATAATTATGTTAAAATTGATTAGTGCAATTAAATGCAAATGAAAGGCGCCGGCGCTTGAAAGAGAAACAAAAGGAAAAATATAAATAATTAAATGTGTATAAAAAATTGAAACGAAAGAAATGTGATATACGCGAGGATAACCGTTATAAACAAATGCTAAAAGTAATGAAAACTAAAACTAGAAAACAATAAGAAGAAGTTGGTGTGAGTTTTTTAGAAGTTTTTGTAGTGGTGCAAAGCTGAGCGAGAGCGACAGAGAGAAATAGAGAGAGAGAGAGAGAGAGAGAACGACGTTTATATGTTGTCAATCGATCGTTTCTTTGATCACTTGACAATATTCAAATAAAAAAAAAATTTATAATATTTAATATGCATAATTGAATATGCAAAAGAGCTCAACTGAACCATAATTGGCCCCAACAAACGTCCACGCAAGCGCTACCGCTGGCTTACGTTCCGCGTTCCACGTCTCTCTCTCCATCAAAAATCATCTATTCGTCAATTACACATTCGGTTTTTACGCTTCTCCACTCCATATGCAATACTGCGGCGTTTGTGGCATTAACCTTGGCATTATGGGTTCACCAACGCTCAGCGAAATCTCCTTTGATTGGTATTCGCTCTTTCAGCAGGACTTCGAGCAGTGGACACATGACGGTAAGTACTACTGTGCACATTAAATCTTCTAAAAGGGATTTTTTTATTTTATTGTTTTTGAAAGTAGTCTGCCAGACATGATATTTTATTATGGTTTATTGTTTGCATTTACATACAATGTACGAGGTTAGATCAATAAGTAATAAGTGTTGGAAATGAAGTTGCAAATGTAACACAAATTTTTGTATATTTATTTTTTAACGCAATATTCTTTTAGGTGTATGCACTTTTAGCAAAAACCCATTAAAAAAAAAAAAAAAAAAAAAAAATGCATTTGTTAAACTCATTCAAAATGTTTTATCCGAGCCATGTTTTCATTCTGGGGAACATAATGCAGTTACTGGCTGACAGTTCGATTGAGTACGGTGGTTTTGGCAGCAATTCATAGCACAGTTCATGCAATTCGGAATGAACTGTGCTATACGGAATTGTACGAATACTGAATTGTCGCGTTACGTATCTGTTTGTTTGCTAAAGTCATCAATTGCAGTATCCAACGGGCCTTCAGCTGTCTCAAACTTAACCTATAATGTACAATATTGTTTGCCAAGGGCGTATTTACAATTGTATCTAGCATTTTTGCGACTACCCAATATATAAGCATATTGATTATATAACCAAATGAAAATTGGCGTACTTGTAACAACAAACTAAATAATTACAAGTTTTCTTGGGTTTTTAGCAAACTCATTAAAAATTAGCATTTTACTTACACTTTTCTTTCAAAAACTAACCGTCTATGCGTACTCAGCATACATAATTCTTTAAAGAAAAACTCTATTAAAAATAACTGTATTTAAAAATAATTTTAAATACCATTCTGACGAGATTCAGGCAACATAGGTCTTAGACATGTCTTAAGTTTTCTCATTTTTGCTGTGCAAAAGACAAAAATTGCAGAAAAAAATTCTCGTCCAGTTGTAAATAGTGATACTTCTCTAAAACCACCGCACTAATCCCTAATTTTCTTATCAAAAAAGGAATTTTTAATCTTAGAAATCATGTTTTTGAACATCAAAATCGTTGATAAGTCTTAAATCGAGATTGAAATTCTTCTTTTTTTTTTCAGTCACATTAAAATTTGCGTGTGTTTTGGCAGTTTTTGATAAATGCAGAAATGCTATACTTAAGGAGACCTACAACTTAGACACTGGTTCACTTTAAAAATGCTGAATAACTGTAGCACCGTGTAATCTCATTACATTTTGATTTCATTATGTAGGCTACTGGTACAAACATTGCGTAGTATTTTGAAATAATGCAAATACATAGAACAAAACACTGTACAACTGACACGCTTGCTATCTCGTGTAAACAATTACTTCAGCGCTTAGTTTTACCAGTACAATAACTATTTGAATGAAACATTTATTAAAATAGTTTATGCTTGCATGTTTTTTTCGAGAAAAATTTTTCACGAATTGAGTGAATATTTGGCATATATTGTCAGCGAATAAACGATTCTTTGAAAAAGTTAATAATATAGTTTATAGCTGCAAGCGTGTTTCGGATTTCGGGAAAGACTTTCAAATCATTGATGGTCTTAGCTTTAGGATTTTCTGCACACTGCCAACTTCGTCAATCATTGTGCCACATCCGTCAAAATCTAGTCTCATAATCACATTTCTCAAGATCAACAAGGTTCATTTCAAAATCTTTGATATTAACATACATATTCTTTGAGTTGATATACTTCAATGCTATAATTCGGAATTCACGAATTATCATTTGGTTGTAAAATATAATGCCGAAGTTAGAAATAAATAAATAACATTTAGAAACTCAAAAATGTAAAACCCTAATGAAAGAGTGGGGGGTGGGGAGGAGGGGAGGAGGGGAGGAGGGGAGATATGTCGCCTGGCTATACCCTTGTTGAATTCGCTTCCGTATAATGCGTCTACGGCCTTTGCAGCTACGTGCTGTTTACTTTAGTAAACATGTAACTTTCAACGATTTCCTCGGTAACTAAGTCTGTCCTGCCGGGCCGGCCGGTGCTTATCAAGAACAGAGCGGAGAACGAGTGATTTTAAATTCACTGTATCAATATCTAACGGTTGTCATAGATCGTGTAGGGTCCTCATAGATTAGCATACAACTTTACAAATTATTTTTTTTTTTGTATGTCATCCAAAAATAATCAGTCTTAAATTTAGTTTGTTGACGTTTGACAGTGTGGCCCTACATTACACGACACTAATTATTAAATTAATTTTCCTCAGCAACGTCAGCTGAGTCTTCAAACACAAGTACTACTTATTGATCTACTCTCGTACAGACATGTGAATACAATAAATGAGGGATGTTGTTGGAGCCGGTGCCATTCTTACAAAAAGCATGTGCCTCAAATTGGTCATACGTCTCCGTCACTGCCGTTTCCGCCGTTTCACCCGCTCCGGCCATCTCTTTGGCGGCAAAAACCAGTTCCGTTGCTGATTCAGTGTGTAGGTGTCAAATCGAAAACAATTTTTAAGCTTTCGAAGTACAAAAGTAATTCTGGCAAAAATATTCGCTTCAAAACAAATTTTTCAACTAGCACATGTATATACAGTACATATGTATGTATGTAGGTATATATACATACTTATATATTACTTTTTTACATGTATAATATATTTGTATGCAAAATATATAGTCTTGAATAATTATACAAGGTGACCGTAAATGAACGCGCATGTATGCATTTTTGAAAAATTTTCTTGTAATATTTTTAACTTCTAATATACAATATGATATTTATATGTAACTAGTAGGTCCTCGCGACGTTGTACGCGGCCCAAACCTTTCCCATGCCACTCCCTCCCTCTTCCCCACCTTTCACATGCTCCTTCTTATTGAAATAAAAAAAAAAAAAAATGGAAGGAAAATCGACATATATATATATTCCAAGTATTGTCCATCTCTGGCCACAACTTTCTCCCATCTTTCTGGCAATTTTCGGATACCAGCTCGGAAGACCAATCCAATCATCGATCCATTTTTTGTATTGTTCGTATGAAGTGAACTTCTGCTGGGTGCTGGGCCATGTGTCATCGACCGGAACAAGTAGTAGTCGGATGGAGCGATGTTTGGAGAATACGGCGGGTGGGGTATTACTTGCCATTTCAGCGTTTCCAAGTAGGTCTTGACCGGTTTTGTAACATGTGGTCGAGCGTTGTTATGCTGCAAAATCAGTTTGCCATGCCTTTCTTCGTATTTCGGCCGTTTTTTCTTCAGTTCGCGGCTCAAACGCATAAGTTGAGTCCGATAACGTTCCCCCGTGATCGTTTCATTCGGTTTGAGCAGTTCGTAGTAGATCACGCCGCGTTGGTCCCACCAAATACAGAGCATAAGCTTTATGCCATGAATATTCGGCTTTGTGAAGGATGCTGATGACTGTCTGGGCAAAACCCATGACTTTTTGCGCTTGGGATTGTCGTAATGGATTCACTTTTCAATGCCAGTCACAATGCGATGCAAAAAACACCTTCTTCTCTTTTGAATCAATCCCATAGACGTTTGCTGACTGTCGACTCATCCACTCTCAATGATTATTACAGAGAAGTAGAGCTTAAAGCATTAGAGCACCCGGCATACTCTCTCTCTCTCTCTCTCTCTCTCTCTCTCTCTCTGCAAGCCACCACGCCAGCGGGGCTTAACACAAAATTGAGCGGAACGCTACTGTGTAAAGCGATTTTTTTAATTAACTTCTGCCTTTTGAAGATTGAAAGTTGAAATTTTGTAGCTATTTAATTTGGTATTGACCTGACTATCCACTTTGTAAACTAACAGTCATTATATCTAAAGGATTTTACTCGTCACGTCGGCAAACAAATAGATGAGCATCATTACTATATCTTCCTAATTGGTGCGCGAGGTAGTGTCTGGACCAGAGCCGCACGACAACCAAGTGGTCACTGCGAATCAGGCTCGATCAGCCTGTAACGCTAACTAAGACTCAGTGTCAGAGCTAGAAAGTCTGAGAGCCATCCTAAAGGAAACGGGCACTGCGACAGAAAATGATGTCTTTTGTACCCTAGCCAGGATATGGTTAAGTTTAATTATCAAGAATCTACTCCGTCTCTTTAATTAAACGGAGAATATTCTTAGACGAGGTGTTGCTGTTCTCATCAGATGTAATAAAGGGCATATTTCTCCGCTCAATTCTGAGCGTGGCCAACACCGGGCAATCGCGAAACAGGTGTAAACTAGTTTCGTCATACTCTAGACAGAGTCTGCATTCTGTTTCTGAGAGAACACGTTTATCAAAGTGATATCATCTCAGTGGATGATGATCCGATCAGGTAGCCCAAAAGCAATCTCAGGTCAGATCTATTGAAATGTGCGTTGGTTTTTGGGTATATAGGACGGCTTAGTAGCTTGGCTTGCCGTAGACCAGGATATTGTATCCAGTAGCGGGAGGCAGTGCTTTTAAACCGTTCTACTATGAAAGATTTTGACTTAGCCCAGCAAAGTCCGCAAACAAGCTCCGGAACTATGAAGGAAGTTGCCGAACCAGTTCTGGGCATACCCAAAAAATCGCGACCTTACGGCCGATTGACAGTTGTTGGATGATGTCGCAACATTGAAGAATCAGTCTCGAGCAGAAATTCCAAGAGCATAGTGCTTTAATACCTGCTTGGTTAATTTGTACAATCCTGAGGTTTAGTGTGAGAAACCATAGTTGGCTGGAGACACATACTCTACATACAAGAGTTACTCTGTTAAGCAAGAGAAACATTTATAGTATCTCCATTTTTTTTTTTTTACTTCTCTTTTCATCTTAGCATTGACAATGAAAATGCATTTGTCTTTTTAGTTTAAAACGTTTAAAATTGTTGTTAATATTTACTTTCGTGCCAAATTCAACGAACCGCAACATTTGCAAAAAAAAAAAAAAAAAAAAAGAAAAGTAAATGCATTAAAATATGATAATCATTTTGTTTGATCATATTTTACAGCACTAATGTATCTTTTATTTTTGGACTTGCAGCACTGCATTTTCGTGTTCATTTTTTAACAACTATTTTGACCTAGTTTTGATGTAGCCAAGTATAGCACAAAAGTAAACATTATATTATTTTGACTATACCTCAAATATCTACTTGTGTATGCAAATTGTATTTGTTGCATTCAGTTTTGGGGCTGGGCCAGAAAAATGTATTTCAAGATTTGATTTGACTATTTTCGGAATGCAATTATTAATTTTTGTTTTTTTTTTTGTTTTTAAGAGCACTTACCATAAAAAATGTGTTTTTTTAAATTATAGACAAATTTGCTTTAAGAAAAACCAAATGGCAAAGAAAAGTAACAAAAAGTTAAAGCAAATAAAAAGTGACTAGAAAAATATTGAATACAATACAATAAAAATCTTTAAACCTATACATAAATGTACATACTACGTTCATATGTGGAATTTATGGCCAATTGGATTCCAATCACAGCTGCAACTCTTGCCTGCCTGCCTGGCTGCTGTTGCTGCGCATGCGTGTCGCGTACTTTCTGGCTCTCTGGCTCATTGTGACCTATTCCTGTCCCCGCGACTGACCAAGGCGCGTCTATTCTGCTGCAATTGGAAGCCAATGAGCCAATAAGCCAATGCAGACATATATATATATATATATATATATATATATATATATATATATATATATATATATATATATATATATATATATATATATATATATATATATATATATATATATATATATATATATATATATATATATATATATATATATATATATATATATATATATATATATATATATATCTCTATATATCTATATATATATATATATATATATATATATATATATATATATATATATATATATATATATATATATATATATATATATATATATATATATATATATATATATATATATATATATATATATATATATATATAAATCCAATGAAAAAAAATTATTTTCCAATAAGAAGTACTATAGTAAAAAGTATTATGAACAAAATGTATAATTTCGGTAGAGCCGAAGTCTTTATACACTTTAGATTAAAACAAAATTTAGCTTATTTGAGGTCTGAGCTCTGTCTTAAAATTATGCAGCTTAAAGGTCGATACCGAACTGTGTGCGTTCGAATTCATTATGATTTGTGTATATTATTTTGTGTGCGCTTCATACTATTTATTTCAACATTGTGTTTTTCTATTGGTTGAAATTTGGCGCGCATTTCATTCATTTGTGTATGATTGGAATGTTGTGACAACCGTTGCTTGTTAACGAAATGAAAAAGCTCGAATTCGGACCAATCAATTATAGTACTATTGTAGTTTTTGTTTTTTACTCAAGCAGTATTTTGGAAATATCAAGAAAATATTATGGTACTACAATATATTACAAAAAATAAGTACCTTACGTATTTGACGAAATACATAAATGCACATAGGTCGGAGGTATACATACGCCTGGTGGCTCAAGATCCCAGTGAGCTAGCGATTCGCTAACTACTGGTCGTTAGTCTTAACGATTTAGTGTCTTAGCTACTGCTAGTTAGTTCTTAGCAAGTATAGAAGATATATCACATTTCAATATTTGGTTAATGTCACAAGGTCACAATCACACAAAATATTAGCACGAAATTTTGCTTCCAATTTTTGGTATTTTATTCAAATGTAATTTTCGAAAGCTGTTTTGATTCATAATTTCTAAATGGTGATAAAGATATGCTACGGTTTTCACGAACTTACACTTGTCTCGATGCCTAGAAAAAATAAAAAACAAAAAAAAAGTTTGGAGCGCTAGGTTCTTAAAAAACACCAATACACCTTACGGTGTTTCTTTGCAATCACATACATATTTTTTAAAATTTTCTGAATCTACAGAAATATTACTGAACAAGCCTATGCTCCAATTGAATAAGGTCTTCAAAATTATTTGTGAAGAGTGTCATATGAAAAAACAAACGATTGTCGGTGTCATATCAGTCAGAAGCGATATGCGAGTGGCGCGAAGGTGAGTGGTAGTTGCACATACTACTATTTACATACATATATAGACAAAAAATCACAATCAAATATAGTTATGCACAGGCAAATGAATATATCGGATTTTATATAGCAACGCCGTCGCCTTCGTCGCTGTCTCCATTGTCGTCGTCGTCGTCGTCGTCGTCGTCGTCGTCGTTGTTGTCCAATCTTGATATCAGATCGCTTGCTGTCTGTGTTCCTTTCTATTTTGCAATTTGATGCGCGGACAAGTTGAATGAACCATCGAATTGGTGAATTGGTGAATTGGCGAAGTGACGAAGGCGTAAAAAATGCAACATTATGACTTAACTAACGGGGTTTGTCAAGTTATAGATGAGATGAAATAGAGTGCTGTACTTTTAAATACTAAATACTTAGATACGAGTAAATGCATGGTGAAATGAATTGAGTGTCCGTCTTAAAGAAAGTGAATCTGTCACCAGTTACAGCAACAACAAACCTACAACAATAACAACAACAACAACAATCACAACTATGTAGCAACAACACTCCCACAATAATAATAACAACAACAACAACAACAACAATGTCCGATCTGGACTATAAACGTACCAACTTTGAAGTTGGATGGAGTTTATTTTATAGTTTTTGGTTCAATATACTATCATGAACATCTTTCTTTGTGAACTAGTAAATATCCATTATCAAATTTCGGCTGGGTACCTCTATATTTGACTCTACCATGCATTTTCTTCTTGTGGTGACATTTGAAGAAAAAAGTTTATAATACCAACAAACCTGATTCTCCCGCGCAAACAAAAACTATGGTTAGTTTTCAAAGTTATGATTTTTCAAGAATAGTATGACTTTTTTGCTCTTTTTGAATTTTTGACCATGCAAGTACCTTCATCGTGTTGTTTAATGCAATTAATTGAAACCGGGAAATAAAACCGGAACCAGAACCAGAACCAGAACCAGAACCGTTAACCGCAAAGTCATTATAGCTGCCAGAGCGCTTGTCAAAAAGCTTCGCACGCCGTTCTTAAGCTTTCTAATGCTAGATAAGAAGTCAATGAAGCCACCAAATGATTGTTCCACTCGTTGTCTGTGGAGCTCGACCTATAGTATGACTTTTTTGCATTTGACTGTTTGAATTTTTGCTGGAGAATAACGTGTATGACTTCTGCGCTAACTTTGCGTTAGCAAATACTGATATTTTTATAGAAAGGAAATTCCTGGCATACAATTAATGAAGTTGTTAGCGTTCTCGAATCAACTAAAATTGCAACCACCTAACTTCAAGGAGAGCAGTTTGTTTTGGACGAGTTTTACTATAGGTTTCATTGTGAAATTCAAACTGGCTCTGAATTAGAAAAACGTGAGTCTACTCTATTCAAGAATATTGCTATTTTATGTGTGTCACATTTTTAGACCAGCAATATAATGTAAAGCTGACCTCGGAACAGGAAAGTATTTGTGTAGCGGCTTTGAAAGATTTATATTCCAGACTTGTATCCGTTGCTGAAAAAGTGCAACTACTTGAAGAAGGTAGTACTAGCGCAAGTAAATAATCTCGCACTGGAGACGAACTCGATGCATATGTACATGAGTATGTTTAATAAAAATCGCGTATATTCAGTTTTTTCCTCAGACAAAAACATTTAGACAACAGGGAAAATTGTGGTTAGAAAATTCCACAAATATCCCAGAACTATACGATGTAATGTAAATAGTTTTATAATTTCATCATGGAGTTTTTTAACGTAAACATCGGAAACCCCACAAAATATATATCGTCCATTCTTGATTAGCTTGATGTGGCAATTTTGGAGGCTGAAATTATATCACAATGAACATGCCACGCACATTTTTAGGGCTAGCACCCATGTAAACTCACCGCCCACTTTTCGTTGTATGAAAAACATTTTTAGTACAGTACACATCAACATGAAATTCGATAAGTAAACTTCTTAAGGGCGGAAGATTCACTTATTTATTAGTTCGACTGTGCTGCGCACTTTTAAATGTAGTCTTCATAAAGACCAAACGCCCACTTTGTTCTTCTTATATTGAAATGTTATTATTTTTCTAGGCGTTTAAGCCTTAAAAATGGAATGAACCCTTCAAATTATTACTAGTGTATTAAACGGCTTGAAAATAGACGCAACAAATTTTATTTTCCGGATTGCTAGCGACTGGCGCCGGGGCGCAGTAAACTACACCGAATGGTGCGCTTTCCTACGATGCGGCCTTAACCAATAGACGGTTGTAAAGCCACCTAAGTAATACTGAAATAGTAGCCAGCCAGCTAGCATGCTAGACAGCTCAGCTACCACAAATTGCTTGCAGTTTAGCGAAAGGTGAAAATGCTTAACGAGCGGCGTTCGTTGAATTCACCAGTACATTTGAACTATATTATATGCTTTAATTAATAATGTTTTACGCTTTTCAACAAAACAATATCATAATTAACAATTTAAAAAGTAATACAAGCTCACTTTGTTACGCAAAGCTCTGTTCCCGAGTTTTCTTACGGCCAAAGCATCAAGCGGTTTGTTTTTGTAGTTTAATTTTGGTTGCGTCTGTTTTTCTTATACACTGGGTTTGACAACACGTTCTTTCGGCCCACGTGCGTCGTCTTTAGTTTGTATTAGTGGTGAATCGATTGAAGAGTGCTGCCGCTGAGCACACAGGTATCTTCCTTGTATTTTTGGGTCTGCGAGAAAGCAAAAACGTACAGGAATCCCAATTGTACATTGCACCCAGCGCAGTGGACATAGCGTATAACATATTTGCCACTGTTAATGTTCACCAATACGTAATTGCTTAGATTTGTGTTTATGACGAGCGACAATACCTTAGCGGATTCTTCGCCCTCACTTTCAAAGATCAAATGATCCTTATTACTAATGCATTCCAGGCATTTGTATAGGATTTGAGTACCAGCCATTTTGAAGATTTTTTTTTTTCAGAAATAATAGGTTTAAACGAATAGTGTGATCTCAAAAGGAAATGTATATATTTTTAAAATTTTTTGTCTATGTCTGACAATAGTCTGACAATAGTTGCTTTATGTCAGTTTAAAAAAAGTAAAGCTATCTTTTTAAGTAATGGGAACTACTAAAATGCATACTAATTCTTCAAAAAGCAGTATAAGTATAAGTAATATAAAGTATTAAACTGTTTTTAAATACATTTGCTCGCGAGAAAGTCTACGTACAGCACAAAAACAAAGTTCAACTTTAGTTGCAAATATCTCAGCTAATGTTTTATGTATTGAAGCAAGTTTTTTCTTATTATATAGTTTATTAATTTCTCATAACTAATAATATTTTTGCTGGATTTTAATACTTCAAATTATAGTTTTAGTTCATTTTATGATACAACATGTCAGAAAAGCACTACCGCAAAAGTCTGCGTACAACTACATGCCAGACTCATGGCATGAGCAAATATGCGATCATCGTTACATAAAAACATTTTTCCATTCTTTTTCAATCTATTGGAGTGTCAAATCAATGTTAATAGCGCCATAAACAACAACGGGAAGGGAGCTAAAGTATTTTAAAGCTATATCTTGAGAGAAATCCTATAGAAAAATTAAAAAAGTAGTGGGCCGAGCACACTTATCGACTAGTATCTAACTACACTTCAAAGGGTTATAACCAGTCAAAACCCCGATCAGGTCATCCATCTCTCTTAACAAAACGAGAGAAAAACGCGACGTTCAATTGGTGCGACAGAATCCAAGGTTGACTGCACACCAACTAGAAGAGAGGTATTCAAAAATAATTTCCGATGTTACAGGCCTGTGAAATTAAAAAAAAAAAAAAAAAAATCGAGTTGCCCGTAAGAAGCCCCATATCTCAGCTGTAAATAAGTATGAAAATGAGTACGTTTCCAAGTCCCCAGAGTTTTGGAACGAGGTTCTTTTTCGGATGAGAGCAAAGTTTGTGTTTTTGAGACCAAAGGTAAAAAGCTGGTATGAAGAAAAAATGGTACGACCTTTGAAAAGGTAAATTTGTTGCCAATCGTAAAACATGTTGAACATGGAGGAGTTGTGGTTTGGGGTCTGTGGCAGCCAATGGTGTTGGGGAAACTAACATTTATTAAATCAATAATGGACCAAACTAGTTATATGCAAGTTTTGTAGAATAATTTGCTGTAAAATTCCCAGAAGTTGGGGCTGCAAGAAGAGTTTTGGTTTCAGCAAGACAACGACCCCAAGCATAGTGCGCATCAAATAAAGCTCATTGGCTCCTTTAAAATATAAAAAAACAGTTGAGGACACCTCCCCAATCTCCGGCACTGATTCCCAAGCATTTGTGCATTTGTGGGACTTACTCGAACGCAGAATTCGTTAACATTATCTCCAAAAATATGAAAAAAAAAAAAAAAAAACATAATAAGAGAGGAATGCGAAGAAATTACAATTGAAGATAAAAAAAAAAACTTGTGGAATCCATGCCAAGACGTCGTACGGAGGTACTGGCGAGAAAGGGTTAACTTACCAGTTTTAACAAAAAAGAAGCCTGTACGCTATAGCGGGTCGATTTGTATGGGACCGAAAAAACATGAAAATCGCATATGCGGAAAATAATCTACGGACAATTCTAAGAAAATTTTCCCAAGAAACTATGGGTCTAAAATGGATTTCGATCCAGCGATTTTTAGTGGGTGGTTTTATAGTTAGGTACGAGAGGTGCTATTTATATTTCGGGAATAGCACATAATAACAAACACATTTAAATGAAAATGGCTTTATTGTTTTTCAAAATATTCCCCTTGATGATCAATATAGTTTTGCATTCGTTCAAACCATTCAAACCATCATAGCAGTTTTTCCATTTTGATTTTGATTTTCCTTTTCTACTTCTCTTGTGGATTTTTATTTTCCCTTTTTTTGGAAATGTTCTCTTTTTCGATCATACATTGACATAAAAATAGGTCAAAGTTACTTATTCCTTATGTTTTGAACGAGCTATAGCTTCTTTTTGATTTTCTTATTTATCAAAGCAAAAAGGTCACTTAAAAAGGTAAAAAGAAAAATTTTTGTACATTTTTTTTTTGCCAATAATGAAGTTTTTTTTTTAAATTTATTTGACTAACTTCTTAAATCTTGCCGACATTCTAAACGTGAAGGATCTCCCGATTTTTTTTTTATTACGCGCCGGCAGACACTTGTCAAGTGCTGAACGTATCGTTCAGTTCCTTGAATATGGCAAGGAACTTGTGGATCCAGAAGTGGTGGAACTGCGAACTCTAATTATTCTTTGAAATGGTCATATGGCATATCATTTGTTAGTGGTGGTTCAGATAGAATACTGTCATCATTTAAATCGAACATATTGAAATAATTAGAGCAGTTAAAATTTATGTGAAACTTTTTGTATACTCTTAGTTCTGCTGTGTCGCGTGGGCTAGAGTGAGAAAGAGTGCGCGTAATAAAAAAAAAAAAACAGTGCCTGTCAATTATTAAGTTGATATTGCCTAAATTTAAAAACGTTTTTAATACAAAAAGTCAAAAGGGGGCGGTGGATTTGTATTGGAGCTACTTCAAAAAGTGGGCGTGGCGGGTCAATCTTGACACTTTAATAAACTGCACTAAAAAGAAGTGTATGTGCAAAATTTCAACTGGATAGCATACAAATTAGTCCCCAAAAAATGCACAACAACATACAGACAGACAGACAGACGGACATGGCTACACCTTCATCTTGAAAATCGCTGGATCGAAATTGTTTTTAAACCCATAGTTTCTTCAGCAAAATTGCTCAGAATGATCCTTAGAATAATTTCCGCACATGCAATTTTGGACAAAAACAAAAAAAAAAACAAAAAAAAAATCGTAGTAGGGCGTACTGTACGCAGACTTTTGCGGTTATGCTTTTCTGACATGTTGTATCATAAAATGAATTAAAGCTATAAATTTAAGTATTAAAATGCAGCAAAATAATATTATTAGTTAAGAGAATTTAATAAACTATATAATAAGAGAAAACTTGCTTCAATACATAAAACATTAGCTGAGATATTTGCAATTAAAGTTAAAATTTCAGATGTTTTTTTTTGTGCTGTACGTAGACTTTTTCGAGCAAGTGTATGTTAAATGTCACAATAAGTACCTATTTATGATTGTCTTATTAATTACTCGATTTTAAAGTAACTAAAAAATAAAAGCACCAATTACCAAGGAGGAATTTTAGTCAGTAGAATTGAAAAAGACTTTGTTTGTATAACGCAAAATATGTTGCATGTACTGCAAAAATATTGTACATGTTCAAAAATTCAGCGCACACCAACAAATGTTTCGTTTTTTTTTTTTTTTGTTTGTCAACAAAACGCGTTTTATGAATTATAAAATGCGTCTAATGACGCCGTCGGCTAAATTTAAACAAAATATAAATTATATGATTGATCGATCGATTGATGTATGTGTATAGATTCAATAAATTTTGTATCGTTACTAAACGCTTTGCTACGCTCCGCTACAATTCAAACCAAACCAAGCCAAGCCAAGCCAAAACGTACGCTTGGTATCAGTTCGGATCGGATCAGATCGGATCGGATCGAATCGCAACGAATGGTATTGTATCATTATTGTCAACTTTGCTGTTTACAATTAGTTGCTGCTGTTTGTTTTGAGTTTAGCTTGTATTTATTGCTTTTTTTTTTTCTCCGACTCGAACTGGCCAATGCGATCTGCAACAAACAAACTAATCATCAACGTGCGATGCTCGTCATCGACTTTCCTATGAATCGCCCTATGAGTCCCGTCTTCAAAATAATTTATTACACATATTTAACGCTTAGCTTAATGACATCATGCTGAATGCTTGAGAAATGCTACACGAATTGAATAATATAATTATAAATATTGCTATATACTACTTGATAATAATTATATGTGTTAAAGACTTCAAGAAAAATATTGTAAGTTGTTTTACATTAAGTACAATTTTTGAATCGTAGATGCGATCATATTGTTCGTAAGTGTTCTAAATTTAAATTTACTACATATAGTTTTCAATCGTGAATGTTGCAGTTAATGCTTTCGTAACAAAATCTCCAATTTTCATACATAAAATTTCGTTTTATGAATGAGATCTTGAGATTTTGTAGCGAAAGCGTTTTTGGTAACACCCTCTGCATACGACGACGACTTACAAACTTAATTTTTTGTTTTTTGTTTTTTGCAACATGTTTTGAATTTCTAAATTTAACTTTTATTTGTACATTTTCGATTTTTGTGTTAAATCAAAAGTGTAAAATTTGCAAATAGCTGCTAATGATGAAAGCGAACGAAGGCTATAAGTCAAAGATACATGGATGCTATTGGCGATACTCGTACTTATGGTCATTGCAGTGCAGGAAGGTGTGGAGGCGAACAACTTAAACCACAGCAAAAATTGTCGATGGCATAATTAGTATGTTTGACACTCTCATGCTTACATGCATGCGAGACTAGTTTGAAAAGTGTGTGAAGTACAGCTCATTTATGTATGTAGGTCTTATCAGGGTAACTACTATATCTTTACAGATTATAGGTTTTTCCTTTGAGTTTTATGCGATAGACTGGGCCTATTTATCAATTGTGTGTGTGTTTTTTTTTTTTTTTTTCGAATAGCATACTCCAAAAGATCTAACAAATTATTCATTATAATCAGCAAATCAATAATAACTAAAATAAGTTGCCACTACTTGAAGACCAAAAATTGCATAGCTTAATTCACAATTGAAGTAGTAAGAGTACTCGAGTCGAGCTGTCCAACTACAAATATTACATGTATATACGCTGCATATTTTAAATTGTTAAACAAAAAGAGAAGGAACAACAAATCGACAGTGTGCTTGCAAACTGCATGCGACCTAACGATCATCAAAATAATGACGAAGCGTATAGTATACAAAGATAAAACATACAAAGTTGCTATCTTTTTTTTATCAACTTGTAACTGGTTGCTACCATAATATCGCCTTCTATTAGTACACCGTGCCACTCACCAAGCTATTTGCATGCGCAGAGTAGAGTAATGCGAGATAGTTGAGGAAAAGCGAATATTATTATTTGTGTGTGTTTGTTTTATGTTTTATGTAAAGCATATATGTACGTGTGTTTTTTGTTTCGTTGCGATTGTGTAGCGTTTGTTAAAGTCTTTTATATTCAATCAATTTTGATATAATATTGTTTATGCACATCTGTCAACGAATGCCGTTCAAATGGTATATTTTCAATGTCAAAAATGTTTGAAAAAAATTTTTTTTTTTTTTAATTTCTGGGTACTTCAAATCTATTGCGTATAATAGTACTTAGAGAACTAAGAGACTTGTACCTAGTTAAATCATAGAGCGGAAAAAGTTTTGAATATATGAAATTCTTCTTAAACCACTCTCGTCTATGAGCATATCTACATACAAGCATAACTATTAGCTCAATTTGTGAGTTATTGTTATTTGTTAATTTGTTGCCAAATACAAAATTAGACAACAACGAATAAAAAATTAACAACATTTTTTCGATTACAAAAGAGGAAACAATCGATTACAACAACAAATCATGTCAATGAATAATTATTTGTATACTGGAGTATGTCTCTGTATGATATGTAAAGCAGAACAACCATGGTTAATGTCACATTAAAGCCAAGGCGATGCAGAGTCTTAATAGTGCAATAATATTTTTCATTATATAATTATTGTTATTAATTACACAGGTCAACATGGTTTAGTTGTTGGAAAGCTAAAGGTCATTTCCGAAGTAATTTGCTGCATAGAATCCGAATCCGAATCCGATTCGGTCAGAATTGCTCCATTACGTCAGAATTTTCAGATATTTGAGGTTATGTACCCGAAAAACGGCGTTTTTTCCTACTTTTGAGGTTATGCACAGGATGGAAAAAATGTTTGTGGTCTCTCTTTCTCTCCAGTTACATCATTTAGTACCACTCTTATTCTTTAATTTAATTTTTTTCGCACATGACTATGACTGTTCGAAGTTTCAAAATAGTATATCCCTTCGACGTCATTAGCATTATCTGAAAATCCTGACGTGCTATGCTAATTATTCGGATTCTACGCAGCAAATTACTTCGGAAATGACCTTCAGCTTTCCAACAACTGACATGACTCCGGTATTTGTAGACCTGTGTTATTATTGTATTCCAAAAATGCTTACTATTATTAGTAAAAATTAAATATATATATTAACTTAAAATGACACAATAGAATCATCATTCAGAATATTAACTCCAAACTGTGTAAAACTATCTTTTAAAACGCACTTTTCTTATTATTGTTTAAAGTTAGAATTACACATAAAAAGATTATCTCATGTGCTTCGATTTTCGAATCCGAATAAATTTTTCGAATTCGAATTCGGTTTCGTTAAAGTTGTGCGTATTTCAAAGGAATTTTGCAATTTGAATTTACCAGCTGTTGAGAATGTGAATTTTATGGTGCCAATTTCAAGTGAATTCAAATCAAAAAATTCTTCTGATTTGTAACCATTTTATGGAAACTGAAACTGAACAATTTATTCAGATTTGAAAGCCGAATTTTTAGTCTAATATATACTAGCTATTAGTTCAACAATCTATAGAGCAATATAGAAAAAAGAAACATAGTGTTTAAAATTTTAGTTTTTTTTTTTTTTGGCTGTGCGTTAGTCAGCCATAAGAAATTCTCTCATGTATTCCTATATATACAACATTATGATAATAGCTGTCAAACTCCATATACTTTCACGTATTCATTCTACAAACAGTAGTGAAGTCTTGCATCAACTAAATATAATTGAATTGATTGCAAGTACATAACTTCAAAAATACTTTTTAATTGATTTGCTCAACCCTAATGAGTATATCATACAATTTTGAGTACTCTAACACAAGATTTACTGGGGGATCTGATAGTGCTAATGGAGCAGCATAATTGTCAATCAATTTAATATGAAACCAATACTATGCTACGAGATAGTAGTATGATGCACCGTTCTACAAAAACGTGCTGAAGACTGCAGATTACTGCATGTGTAAGAACAACGGGAGCCATTAGAACGTCTTTAACCGTAACTCTGAACATAGTACAACAGCTACTACAAATTGTGTTGCACTGCAAGTTCATACGAGTACTAAGAAAGCATGTTAGTTGCCAGCCCACATATTAGCATATTTGCCACAGAATATGAGGCTTCGAAAATACTACTTACTGAAATACAATTCATTGCTTTGCAAAACGCTTTGAAGTTATCTTGGGCGGCGAAGATCCTTCCAACGCTGACAGTTCCAAATCTCTGAAGCTATACAAAAACGTACGAAAACACATTCAACTCACCAGCGTAGCAGAGAACTTTGCAATGATAAAAACATAATGTTGCATGCTACTGGATAATGGCGCTGTATATTGTTATATTGTTTGCACAACGTGACATGCGAGCCAAAAAATAGATACGTACGGTGTTGCACTTCAAACTCACGCAGAAAACATGCACCCATCTATGTATATCTAACTATGTACATAACCTCCAATTGATTTTAAACTTACTGGAATAGCTTATAAACCAACCAGCGTGCAGAACACACTTGGCCTAAAAGCGAAAGCGTCGAGAAGAGGCCTATTGAGTAAAAGTAGTTGTGAATTCTAATGGCTAATAGCAGGCTTACCAGGACAATGGCCGCTAGGCACGCACGCAGAAAGTTTAAGAATAGATTTACGCGCAATGCTGCCGCAACTTTAAAGAAGCTACAGAACATGAAACTATTGTGCACTTCTTTTGTAGATAACGTGCCAGAATTAAAACGATAGCTAAATTTGATTTGCAATTCTTAGTAAATGGATGCCAACACAGGTCTTTATTTGAACAGCTGCTCACGTTGCATATAATTAGTTTGTTTCAGTATTTTTGATCATTATGTTGGCAAAATAGTACTTAAAGTGTCAATTGTACAGTGTGTGCCATATGTACATATGTCAATGTATGTATGTGTGTATATATGTCAAAGTGTGCGAGAGAGAAAGGCTATAATACTAAAATGAAATATTCCAACAACAATTCAATTACAGTGTAACCGAATCTCATAAAGCACTTCGTGTTAACTTTTTTACCGTAGACTTGCCTACTCGATCGCATATTTGATGTAAGAACATTTAATATTTTTTGTCCACTTAAAAAAAAAAAATTAAATGCAAATTAAATTGGAAAAATCCACGGCCTCTAATGAGTTGCTTGCTATTTGATAAGACTTGCTGACGTTTTTCGCAGAACACTTCTTAAATCTCACTGAATGGTTTATAGGGGCTCAAGATCTAACCGAATTCAATTTGCCAAAAGAAGTGAGTCTCATTGAACTCTCTTGCGACAACAGCTTAATTCGCTTGTTTCGATTTCGTCTGGTGGAGTTTTAGGTAATGGTCAAAAATAATAGTCCATCACAAAAGCTATTTATGCGTAGCCGAATTTTCAACGATAGCTGTAGTAAAAAGCAAATAATGTTCTAAAATCGAAATGGCGCAAGAAATGAGAGTAAAAGTCTTATTCCGCGATTTAAAGCCAAAAATGTGTGAAGATCAGAAAACTCACTAGTCACAGATTGTCTCACTTGATGTTGCAGATTGTCACCAATTGTTTGGGTAGACTGGAGTCAAACGGCAACAGCTTGAAATTTTTAAGACTTCGTATTTCAAAATGGCTTTTTTCGAATCGAACATCGTCGGTAATTTAGGCGTGTTACTATAACAAGCTAACACCGATAATATGTATTTCATTTTTTTTAACAGCTGTGTGTGTGTGTAAAATATTGAAAAAAAGATTTACTGTTCCCTTTTTAAGAAAAAATTGCTGTAAATTTGTAAATTGGTAGAAGAAGTAAGTGTTCTCTTATGTAAAAAAACAACTGCTTAACAAAAATATTCTGTTGAATTTATATTATTTTAAAGTGTTCACAAAATATGAACAATTAATTTCGGTTACATACGATACTAATTTTGTAGAAAATTCAGCTCTTTTTGGAACTAGTTGAGCGATGACGTGCCTCATGCTTAAACTCTCTTAAGCTGGAAATGCAATAATCGAGCACAATTTTTCTTAGTTTTTTTTTTACTCGATATTTTTGTCTGTTGAAGAGATCAAAGCTCATCGTTGACAAACTACTTAGATGTACTAACTGAAGCAATTGATGTAAAAAAACTGTTTGCCATAGGTATACTATAGTGTGGTACAGTAATAAGGGGCAGTGCTGCCAACTTACGAAAAAAAAGTGTGAGAAAGTGCCGGATAATCCGCTGGAAACGTATTTGAAGGACCTTTCTAACAACACATCACAATTGACCATCAATAGAAATTGATGCTCGCTTGTGCTAATCTGCCCAATTCGGCAATATTCAAAAATTGAGTTTTTCCTAAATATTCAAATAATTTCAACATAACTTTTGAATATGTGAACAGCTATTCTTGAATTTGAGCTTGTTCTGCATATCTTTTGGTGCATTGAATGGCGCCATACATCTTCCAAGAACGCCAAAATATCTTGGAGTGTCAATGTACTGTGCCCTCTATTTGTATGTTTTACCATTTTCTGCATGTACGTTTCAAGACATTTTTTAATGACTTCGTTATTTCGTGTGAATTAGCTACACTGAGGTGAGCTTTCATCACGGTGCTACATAGAGTTGCTACCAGAAACTGAAACTCATTAAACTATGTCCTATAAAAAAAAAAAAATGTGCTTAAGTAACGCTTCGCAGTGTCACTTACTGGTGAAAATCTCAAAAAAATATATATTCATTTACACTGGCAAATTTAGTGCATTTACATATATAGTCAGCGGTCACACTTTTAACTGTCACTGCAGCTGTATATCTTACGCCATATGATCCACACGAAAGCTGTAAAGAAATCGAAAAAAAAAATAATAAAAAAGTGATAAAAATGTCTGACAATTTTGATAAGGAAATACTTAACGACTTCGTAAAGCGTATAGAGCAGCGCAAGAAACTTGTCGCTTCATCCAATAATGACATACCGGAGCATATTTTAAAAAGGGTAATCTCGCCGGAATTTCGCGAAAAACTGTGGTCTTCGGTAAGTTTAACTATTATTGCATGTGTGACTACAAAATGTTAACAATTCTGTGTATATATTATATATTATAACTAATATCGGCAAACGAAAAATTTGCACATGTACAGTCTCCGCCTGGCTTGACGTCAGAGATTTTTTCGCCGGAGACATCGCCGCCGGACTTTTCGGAGCAAACTGCGCAGTCGTCGCCGACTTCGTCGTCGGCCGTCGTATCGTCCCGTTCATTCGAGAGTGTTCAAGAGTTGCCATGCGCTTCGTCGTTTGTGGTAAGTTTAATATTGTAAAGTATTCTTTTGCCAAAATATACAATTGTCTACAATTTATGTATAATATGTGACTAGACAAAAGAATTGAAAATGCCAAAGCCCTTAACCACGTTTACACAAGTACAATTTCCGCCGGACTTTTCGTTGGAGGTTGTGCCGCCAACGGACTTGACGTCGGAAAATTTGTCGTCGCCACAGGAGTTTTCGGAGCAAACTGCGCAGTCGTCGCCGACTTCGTTGTCGGCAGTCGTATCGTCCCGTTCATTCGAGAGTGTTCAAGAGTTGCCATGCGCTTCGTCGCTTGTGGTAAGTTGAATATTGTAAAGTATTTCTTTTAACAAAATATACAATTGCTTACAATTATTTGTAATTATTTATGTTTATGTGTATGTAGAAATCCAAAAAGGATAATATTCAAATGACTTCTGAAGAGGACGAGAAATGTGTGCGTGATATAGTCGACGAACTTTTCCCGCCAATGCGCAAAGCATACTATTTTAACGATACAAACATGACGGGACTTACAATATCGCGCGATTCATTTGAGAAACTACCCGACCCGCTTGAATCGAAGAAACAGACTACTTCGATGGGATTTGATAAAGAGCTAGTAGCTATGCAGAGTGAGCAGCAGATGTTGATTCCGTCCAAAGCAAATAAAACGGAAAACCATATTTTTAAAAAGAATATGTTTGCACACTCCGCTGTGCCGCTTACTGCTAACATCGAGCTCTTAAGAACTGTTCTACCCAACATGCTTGAAAAAAATGAGCTTCAGGCTGTTGCCTGGACTCATTTACTAAAAGGTAATTCGCTATGTATAATGAACGGAAAAAAAACAGGACGTACTTGGTGTTACATACCTATTATTTGTAAGCTAGTTGCAGACGCAATTTTAGCTGAAAACGATGATACCGTGATCAAAGGCCCAATGGCTCTAATAGTGGTTGCTACCTTGCAGCAAGCATATCGCGTTTCTCTTGTATGCACAAGCCATTTGGAAGATCACCAAATTCCTAAAAGAAACAATGGCGTTCTTGCGATGACTGCGGAGTATGGATTAACAAATCAATTTATCGAAAAAGTTACATCATCTTGCAGTATACTAATTGGTACAGTGAACGGACTGCATAAACTTTTCAACATTAAATCAATGAGTACAATATTCGATGCAAAACGCTTTAAGCATTTAATTATAGATGACTTCGACGTTATAAATTATTCCAATCGTGCCACATTCAAACAACAGTTGGCTGACATCTTTCGTTTGTGTTCCTCTGGGCAAGGTCCAGATGAACGTATTTTCGAGCAACAATTGATTATAACTGCGGAACGTTGGGTTGTCGAAATGATGAACGACATCGTCATACATGGCAAAAATATGGCTTTAGTTTTTGGTAACATGTTAGATGCCTGTGTTTATGGACAAGTCATTCTAAGTAGTGTATATTATGCTTCTGACCATGAAAAACATTTCGAGATTTCGAAATATTTAGAAATGTTTGACGACAACTCGGGCCGCACTATCATTATATGCAAAAACCGTGACGATATACGCGAGGCGAAGCATGTAGTAGCTAATTGCGCCTTGAATTATTATGTTTGCGACGATAAAACTACCGTGAATGACATATCTATTTGGAAAAATCAGGTAACATATATTATTGATATAAATACATATATATTTCTTTTGCAAGTATTACATTATTATGTCTGGCATTAAAAGTAGGTCCTATATAGATAAGTCCGTCTGTATGAATGTTGAGATTTCGCATGAAAGTTTTTCCAATTTTGAATATTTATGCACTTTTAAGACATGGTCAGCTACAGTGTTTAAGTTGAAAGAAGCAACCATAACATTTTCGATTTTTTTTTTTTTTTTTGCGGAAAGATTTGTTGTGTCCGTCTGCATCAAGTGAAGTTATTATATATAACTTCACTTGTGTGTGTGCCCAATGTAAACAGAACTTTTTGAAAAGTGCTTAATGGCTTAGTGTGTTGGAAAGTTACATGCTTAAACCAGCTTCCAGTCAAAATTTCATGTTCCACTAGAAGCTGTTTTACAGAAATGAGCATCATTGAACAAATAGCCAATATTAAATTTTATTTCAAACGTTTCAATTGATGAACCAAGACTTATGATGATAATTGTTTATCACGTGGCACAGTTAATAGTGGTGTAAGTGGTTAAAAATCGGTCGTCAGGACATAAAGTAAATGAGATGTTTGCATCTAATCGATTGATACTTGTGAACAATTTTTATAAGCCAATAAGCGATAAGCCAAGAGTATAATGAGTACGTGTTGGAATGTATGTAACAGATCCCATTGAGTATATATAGTCGATATAGCCATGACCGTGTCTCCTACAGCTTGTATGAAAAACAAATCTCCGAGACTATAAGAGCTAGTGCCGCCAAACTTGAATTTTTAGTTTATATATATTCATACGCAGATTCTGTTTAGAAAACCGATATGCCGCGCCCACTTTTGGGGTTTTTGTATGCAAAACTTTCATATTACTTATGTAGATCAACTTTAAAATGAATATGGTGTCTTACTATGGACAGATGCTACACATAAATATCAAATATCGAGTCTCGCCCCACATTTAAATTTAGCTCCTATTCAAACACACCGTATACCGTATAGTGTTTTTTGTATGCATAATTCTTTTATTACCGCGTCAGTAGACTTTTTTAAATGTATATGGAAGCTTTTTATGAACAGACAATATAAATGGGCATGTCCCGCCCAGCTTTCGATTTCAGACAAATCTACGGCGATTGGCCGGCCTATACATTTTTTTGTCTATATTTTCGTGTGAATGGTATAAGAGCTTCGGTTACATCGAAGTAAACATTTTTGTTGTATTTATTTTTTATTGGTATGGGGTATCTAATTGTCGGGCAAGCACGACTATAGCATTCTTACTTGTTTATTTTGTTTTATTTTGTTTTGTTTTGTATTGTTTGCTTTTTTTATATTATTGAGTAAATACGATTTAATTGTTTTTTTCTTTTTATTTTTTTAAGAAAAACACAATTCTTCTGTGCGACGATAAAAGTTTTGCAAATCTCAACATTTTCGAGGCCGTTAACCTAATACATTACTCGTTTCCAGAGAGCTGGGAATTATTTGAAAACCGACATTCGGCGTTGGTGAAAAATTATGAAAATGTGCTTGATGTGGTGTGCAAAGCATCGATAATGCAAAGTGTTTTAGTGCTAATACCACGCAACACCAACTCCAAAATTAAGCAAAAGTTAGCTAGTTGGGTTTCCTTTTAAAAAGGCAGAATAGGTAGGGGAATGGTGGAAGGGAAGGGTGGAAGGGAAGGGTGAGTGTTGGGAAAGGGGTAGGAGGGGCTGGGTGAAAAGGGATTGGGGAATGGGAGCTAGAGGGTAAGGTATTATAGGGAAGGAAGGGTAATGACAGGGATGAAATTTTGTATACATGTGAATAGGATTGAAGAGGGCTGTGAAAAGGGTCGGTAAAGTAAGTAGGGGAAGGGGAAGGGGAAGGGGAAGGGGAAGGGGAAGGAGGCAGTGTAAGGGGTGTTTGGCGAAGTGGTGGAAGGGAGTGGAGAAAAGGGGGGGAGGAGAATTGGTGATATGAGTAAAGGGGCATGGGGAAGGTAGGGCAGCGGGAAGATGTGACTGGGGAAAGGAGCAAGCAAGGGGAATGGCAGCAACGCGCCGGATACCAGCTAGTTCTAATTATACTATATTCATATATACATTTAATCAATTATAAAATTCATAAATAAACAATTATTTACAATTTTGCATTGCATTGTGACGTGCTGAATTCTTAATTTCCAGAAATAGCGCGCCACCTAGAGATTCTATACTGCGAGTTTGATTTCTTGAAGTCTACGTCGGCTCGTCGTGCTGTTTAGAAATTTATATACAACACTTTGTGGAATCTCCGATTTACTGTCATTGTACTTATGTTTTGAAGACTAGAGATATAAAATACAGCGTGGACCACCTATGTACTATATGTTAAATTTTAAACTAGGTGCTATCAATGTCGTTGTCGACTTGTGCGACTTGTGGTTTTTACATTGTTGACAGGTGTTTGGTTTTAAATTCCGCTTCGATAATATTTTTCCAAATGCTAAATTATTTATTAAAGTTTCTCAAGTAGAGACTAACTATAATATTTAAAATCTTAATTCTAAACGCAAATTACCAAGCTCCCGGTTGTTGAAGAATTTTTAGTTTTTGCAAACCTTAATGCACTTCTCACACTTGGTACTTTGTTGGCTCATCGATTTTTGCACTAGGTTTGGGTGGTGGTGGCTGAAGTTTTTACCGATGGAATAATGAATGTGTGTACCAGGGTGCGGCAGTTATAAATCTGTGAATTTTGTTATTGGGTGTAGAGTTGGCCTTCAGTTCTATTTGGTTTTTTCTTGGCTTCGATGTGCTGCGCTGAGTCAGTCGACTTTCTAGATGAATGCACAGATGCAAAACAACGCTGGCCTTTTGACAATTTTTACTCATTTACTTTTATGCACCAGTCGGCCAGCCACTTCTCGAGTAGCGTGAGATGGTCTGCTAGTCGTCTGGTTGCTTGTACTGAGCTGCGAGAACTGCTCAGAATTGATATGTCAATATGGCAAACGTTGAAACTGTGAGTTCGTGATCTGTTGTGGTATGTCTAACGCGTACAGAGTATGCTATAACATAGGATAGAGTAAACTGCCGTGTGGTACACCGGCTTTAATTCCCGATTCTGTCTGTTATATCGTACTGCCAATACCCAATTGCTGAGATAGGCCACAAGTACCTTGTGTACATTT
Organism: Leucophenga montana; assembly: GCA_035044765.1. Taxonomy (NCBI): domain Eukaryota; kingdom Metazoa; phylum Arthropoda; class Insecta; order Diptera; family Drosophilidae; genus Leucophenga; species Leucophenga montana. Next base: position 222,608 of record JAWNNQ010002086.1, read on the forward strand.
TGTACTTTATTTTTGTATGTACTTTTTTTTTTGTCTTTTGAGCCATACGCGTTCAATTGCTTGACCAACATCGAGAAAGTTTGCGGAGCAGTATTCACGGTGCTCAAACGCAGTTCGAATCTCAGAAGTGATATGATTTATTTGCGCAATAGTGCCGTGCTTTTAACGAAACCCAAATCGATGAGAGTGGTTGACGTCTCGTGTTTATGAGTTTATTTTGAGAAGGAGAATTAGACAAGTAAAATAGTAGGCGTATGGGTCTGTATATGAATAGTACTGAGATGTACATAATTGCGTGGTTCGGGAGTTAAATTTGGGAGTATTTTTTTTTTTTTTTTGAAAATGATTATTGTGCCGTAACGTTAAATGGCGACCGCTATCTAAACATGAATTTTTGTGGCAGCAATTAAAGGATATAATCCTGGTTTCAACAAGATGATGCAATCTTTGGGCACAAAGGGTAATTAGCCATTTCGGAGATGTCAATTGCCCACCTCCGAGTTGCGATTTAACACTAGATGGTTTTTTGGGGCGCATTGAAATATAAAGTTCATGCGGACAATTTTCAAATAATCATTGATCATGATCACTTGTGCTCGAAAATTGGTGTTCCAGGTAGCTAGTCGAATCAAATCATTTTCCTAAGCAAAATGAGTCGAACAAAATTTTGTTTTTCTAGATGGGGCATCGTTTTTATCATTTTAATATCTACATACGATACAAAAGAAAGCCTTACCTAACTGATTCATTCATACTCAACGCACAGTGGAAACTGCTAATGATAGAAAGCTGATTGCTGGATAATAGTTTCCTTTCCGTGTATCACAGTAGTACTAGTAAGAAACAATATGATACTCAAACACAACTCTTTCTGCATACCATGGCGGTTTCACGTAGTACTGCCTCAGTCCTTACAAATTGTAGTGAAGACATGACACTTGATCAATCCTGGGAAGGACTATGTGAAAAATAGATGATCCAGTAAATTGTTGGTATCTAAAATAAATACATAACCGATGATTTCCTGAAATACCATCTTGCCGCCTCAATTCCCAAGATTTTTTTAAGGAATAATTCTTCTGTTACGGAAGCCAAATGCTTGAGACTATAACCAACACTCTCCTCTAGTTTTTTATGCCATATTAAGTCTCCAGAAAATGGCACCAAAAGGAAGATATTCCAGAAACTGATGGCGGTTTCCTAAAGTATGGAATTAGTCTCAAAGAATTGTAGTGAAGGTATGCCACTTGGTTAATCCTGGAAGGGATAATGCGGGATATACATGTTCCATTGTGTTTTTTAGAATGGGCGCTGCAATCAACAATAGTTCGCACTAGAATCTATACATATAGAAACTGTACTCCTTTTTTTATTCACTATTAAACATAAAGGGTAAAGGAGTCTTGTGGCGGAGAATTGTCTTTTCATCAGATTGTTTTTAAACTCGGTTTGTATACTCTACATACTAATTTAACACGTTTTTCGCCAAATACGAAACATTTCATGTCAAAGGGGGAAACGAGTGGGCAAAGGTTATATGGTTTTTATACTTGATTTGTAAGCTTTAGAAAACGAATAATTAAACACCTATTTCTCCGATTTTTAAAGACCTATGGGGAAAGTGGCTTCTAAGGTTATATGTGGAGAATTTTCTTTTTATCGTTTTCTAACTGGACTCTACAAAACAATTATTATTAAACATGTGTTTCATCAATATTGAAAAATTTTAATTCCAAAGGAGGAAACGGTGGTCAAATTTATATTTGTCACTTTTTTTTCATTCAAACGAATTCAAACTTGATTTGCGCGTGGTAAATTCTAATCCGGGCAACGCCGGGTTATGCTGCTAGTTAAGCATACGTTGCGTTTACGCATTTCACAACTTTCAAGCGCAGTTTTTTGCTATCTTTTGAATTGATTTTGGGATTTTCTTTTTTCGTTTGTGATCATTGTCAATATATGTAGTTGAATTTTGTTAATTTTTTTTTTTTGTTTGTTTGTTTGGTTGGGAAATGCGAGCAATCACTTTTACTTTTTCCATGCGGCTTTTCTGTGATTTCATTTTCGATGTTGTCGTGTTTTGCATTATTTTTTTTTTTTTTTTTTTGTATTTCTCTCTAAAAGAATTGAGTTTCAGCTTTTCATAATGGGCAGCGGTGGCGCGGCATCTTTGTGTGGCCCGGCCTGGACTGGACTGGCCTGGCCTGGCTTGGCCTGGCAGCCAGTGTCGCTGTAAACAGGTGCCATTGTCGCTGCCGCCATCGATGTCATCGTCGTGGTCGGTCTATCTGTCTATGTCCAGTCAGCTGGATGCCGCGAAATTTGGACGGCATTTAAGTGCTTTTCTGGCATTTTTTTTTTTTTTTTTGGTTTTTTTTTATAAAACTTTTTTTTTATACATTTTTTATACATTATATTTTTAGTTTATTTTGCGACTGCTCCAACGTGACTAGACGTGAAAAAGTAGCAACAGCAACTTGACACGAATTCGCTCGAAATGCCTCGGAGAAGACATGGAGCTGCTCCTACCAGGTTGACTGTGCCAGAGTTTTACTTTCTCTGCTGCTGCCGCCGCTGTTGTCGCCGTTGAAGTTGGTGCTGGTGCTGGTGCTGCTGCTGCTGCTGCTGGTGCTGCTGCTGCCGTCTAGCGGCTATTGTGGGAATCGATTGTATCGATCTAGTCGTCGATTGTACATTTAAGCCGGCCGGTGGCGATTTTTCATGACTTTTGTTTTATTTTTGCATACCCTGCATAGAAGTTGCGGAAAAGGATTAAATTTGCTTTGTAGAAAACTATGTAACACCGCAAAGGGGCTGCCAATATGCCAATGTGCTGGTCCAAAAATTTAATTGAATCAAGAACGTTGAATGCAATGGAGTCCACTATTTAGTTGTTGTTGTTGTTGCAATTTTTGTCCAATTTTTAAGTTATTTGAGTTGGATAAGTTTTAGTTGGAATTCTCTTAGTTTTGACCTTTAACTACTTCTACACATTCGATTTCATATTTTAAAAACGATCAACGTCTATGTGAACGATCCACTTATTGCAGAAGTAAAGCCATACAAAGTTCAAAATTGCGGTCTGGTTTCCATTAGCCTCTAAATTTCGACCTAAAAAAAACAGATAACGGTATTTAACGGCAATATTTTGCAAGATTTAAAACAGAACTCGCACTAGTAGTTTAAATTAAGGCGGCAAAAGATATTAAACTTCAAAAGAGTTTATTACAAAAATGTACTCTCGACATACAAGCAGAGACTGAACTTCAGAATATAGAGAACTCAAATAAAATACGAGAGTAGAGACAAAAACTGAACTAGGTGCTATGTACCCTATTATTTGGTTACACTCTCTGTTTTTGGTTTCAATAAACTAAAAGATAATTCACATTTGCCGAAAGCAGAACTACACCTGCAGCATATCATGCAACAATACCTCAATTCCCTCAGTCACTAACCTAAAAATCTCTTGGAATTAACAATAAACAACAAATATAGATGGGACTCACACATAAAACACATTCAACCAGCCTTAAACAACAAACTCAATGTCATAAAATGCTTAGGAAGCCTTAAATTTAATTGCAACACACACACACACACACACACACACACACACACACACACACACACACACACACACACACACACACACACACACACACTTATAAACATAACAAAATCAACATTAATAGCTAAGATAGATAACGCGCTAACAAACTCAAATCCGGAGGGGGGGGGTGTAATGATGTGGGGAGCTATATCATATTATGGCACATACGAGCTGCAGTTTTTAACATCGCGTATGGCTGTAAAAGTACATATGACTTAGACTAGTTGTAGCCATATGGCTTTTGTATTAAACTTTGCAACAAGATTAATTTCTTTTTTAAGAAAAAATGTGTTATTGTTTGATGTACCCACCTTTAGCGCGGATAATAGCATCGAGTTTGTACGGGAAGGCTTCACACACTGCACGAATGTGGTACGATTGTTATTTGTCCCATTCTCAGCGATTCTCTTTAAGGTCATATGGAAAAATTTATTGGGTTTAAGTCTAAGTCTGGGGAATATAATGGCCATTGGTGTGAAGATATGAAGTTGGGAAAGTTATCTTGTAAAAAATCATTGGGTTTCTCTGGCTTTATGAGGTGGTGACGAGTTTTGCTAAAACATACAATGGTTTCTACTGAATTATTTACGTGCCCAACGTAACAAATCATCGTTTAAAATCTTTTCACAGTAGATTTGTTGATTTACCTTTAGCGCCTGTGCAATCAAAAACGAGCGGTGAGCGTCATACTGCGGCAGGTATCACGGCTCAAACCATAACTGATACAGGCGTTTGCTTTCGCAAAGCTGTTTTTGAATGTCCAATGTAATGGTCCAATACACGAACATTTTGGTCACACGTAAATGGCGTAGTTCATTAACAATGGCTGGCTGCGATTTGCCAACAGCATAACAGACTGATGCTTGACAAAACAAGAGCGCGCTGTCATTAGCCGTTTGATTGCTACATTGATATTATCTTATATGATATTTAGTATGTAGTTTAGTGTTACAAAATTTTCGAGTCTTGTTACACAAGAACCATAATACATAAGAGTATTTAAGCTTCGATGTTGCCCGCCAAAAAAATTTCTTGTTTTGTTGTTGTTGCTGTTGTTGTTGTTGTTGTTGTTGTTGTTTTGTTGTCGTATCTTTTCACTGTTTCTTGAGACATTTATTTGGCTTGGGCCTTTTGGGCAACGCCTTGGCGAATGGTATGACTATTTTCCCTCAAACTTTTTCTCTCCATCTCTCTTTTTGTTTTATTTCATTTGGAAAAATTGAATCTTTTGTCGCATTTTTTATTGGTATTTTGCTCGCTTGGCGTTTTGTGTTGTCTGCAAATTAACTTAATTTGAAGTTTGCAGTAAATATTTATGCAGCTAGATAGTCCAGTCACCTAAGTAAGCCAGCATCTAGCAAGGCGAAGGTGTGCTTCTTACCTATGGAGAAGGTTTTCCTATGCACCTCATACAAGATCTATCTTTCATTTTTTTTTTTTTTTTGTTATTTTTGCCTGATTGCTTCCGTGGCTTTGCTTGGACGGTGAGTGGATTTGTTGTTGAATCTTTATGTACTGCATTGTCCACTCCCGGCAATGATGGCAGCCAGCGCCCATAAGATGCCCTGCGCTCCTGCCCTGCGTTTTCTATGTATATTTGTTCCAGCTTATAGAGATATTATTCGAGTCACGTTTATTGAATCATTTTTTCGGTGGCTCATGTCGTGCGATATTGCCTTGTTTTATTCGTATTTGTAGTTTTGTAGTTTTTTGGTTTGATTTTTGTTTTTTTTTTTTTTTGTATGTACTTCTGTATTTTGTCGATCGCTATTCATACAAATTAGTTGGGCGCATGCGATTTTTAATACTAGTTGGCATTGTTGGCACAGACATTTCTCCAAATTAAAATGATTGTACTAAAAATTAGATAGGTGCTGCTAGAGTGTGGGGGTGAAATGTATAGAGAAGAGAGAGAAAGAGAGAGAGAGAGAGAGAGAGAGTGCAATGAACCGATTAATTCGAATATTGTTTTTTGTTTTGTTTTGGAAAGACAGGAACCGAGCTTTAAAACAATTGAAAAGTTGTTTTTAATTATAAATGAAATATCTTAAAGAAAAAAATTTCCTCAAACATTGTTGGAATTATTAAATCTTGTTGTATAGTTGTGTTACTTAGTACATACCAAGGTACATTTACGCATAGTCGAAGAAGCTTCCATTGAAATCGTTGTATTATTTCTATGTTGGTTCTTGCTGCTGAGCCCCATAATTGGATTCCGTAAGTCCATATTGGTTTTATTATAGCTTTATATATGTACAAGAATTGTGTTCTCTAGTGTTAGAGTTGACTTAGCACCCAGAAGCCAATAAAGTGTCCTAAGACGCAAACCAAGTTGCTTTCATTTTGTAAATATGTGTCTACACCAAGTCAAGCGCCTATCTAGATATATACTAAGATACTTTGCTTCAACTCTCTGTGGCAGCTGGCAGTGGTTTAGATAAACTGGAGGACATATACCTTTTGTCACATGTATCGATTTCTGTTCATTTACTTTGATCCGCCATTCATCAAGCCAAACGTTTATCTCATTTAGATTATCTTGCAGGTTGCGTGCTGCTACTGTAATATCACTATTCTTCGCCATGATGACAGTGTCATCGGCAAAGGTTGCTGTATAGTACGTATGCGGAGATAGCGTTAAATCGAAGGTAAATAGTGTATACAATATTGGTCCTAACACGCTACCTTGTCGAACGCCAGAACTTATTTCAAATAAATCAGTGAACTCTTCTTTAATTTTTACCATAAAGAATCTATTTTTCATGTAGGAGTTCAAGATTTTGAATGCATGTTAAGGAAGTAGTATTTGGAGTTTGTACTTACATTAATCCAGGGTGCCGTACTTTATCAAAGGCTTTTGAGACATCTAGGAACGACGCAGTGCAGTATTCTTTGTTTTCGAGAGTAGTTCTTGCAAATTTCGTATACCCTGCTAACTTGTTCTGTCGTAGAGTGATACTTTCTGAACCCGAATTGATGAGTAGGGATAAGATTGTACTGTTCGATAATAGTATAGGGTGTCTCAAAAGAAAGTTCACATTTGATTTGCTGATTGCGTGAACGCAACTATTCCGTGGAGCGCGGGGCGGGGCGTATGACAATCGGTAGCATAGCTTTTGGGCATTTAGTCGCTATGGAGCGTTTCACGGGAACGGAACGTTCGTTGTGCGTACGTGAGTTTTACAAAAAATGGTAATTCAGCGACTGTAGCGCGTAGAAAACTCTGCAGTATTTGGCCAGTTTCGTTTTTTAAATGTTGCGCCAAACTCTCGACTCATTGGAAAATGTGTCGAGAAGTTGAGAAGAGACCGGTTCAACGCTGGAAAAATCAAAATCCGGGCGTCCAAGGTCTTCGAGAACGTTCGAAAACGTAGGCAGTGTTATTCAGTCTGTTCGCGATAGCCCGGACCTTTTAAACGTGCATAGATCATCATTGTTCCGCATTGTTAGCAACTTCACACACGTCCAACAGGTCTCTACCACGAGTTTTTGAAATTTTTACTGGCAAATTGATCGCCAGGAGAGGTGACATAAATTGGACTCCACGAAGTCCCGATTTAACCGATATGGACTTTTTCCTGTGGGGTTACGTCAAATCTAAAGTTTACGGCAACAAACCGACTTCCCTGGCATAATTAAAAGGAAATATCGGTCACGAAATGGCAATTTTAGTGCTCGATTAAATGAATGCCGTGAACGCAACGGTTTACGGTTTTGGACAAGTATCATTTTTAAGAAATAAATTCCCAAAGTGTGTATTCTAATATGTAATAAACATTTTTTCAATGAACTACTTACTTTTTTTATTATCGATTTTTTAAATGTGAACTTTCTTTTGAGACACCCTGTATTGGTTATTCTGTCGGTTAACACAATTTCCTTTGTGTTTGTTGTGAAATATCTGATTGTAAAATGTTAACTGGATATTGCAACTTTATTCGCTGTTCATCTATTATCTGGACGGAGGTTTTATCACGCCCGGAAGGCATATTATTGAACGACTACAATATTTTATGGTGAATATAGAAGCTCCATAGACTGCTATTACCTCGTTGTTAGTTTTCTTTAATATTTCATATTTCATATATATGTTTGTAAAAATGCAAAAGTTGTTTGCTTTCAATGGATGAAAAAGACAAACGAATTGATCAATACTGGCTAAAAATTTGAGAGTCACCATTTAAACGATGACATTTATGTTAAATATTATCGATTTGAGTTCAATGATTATGGTTGGAGTATATATTTAAATTAAAATTTCATTTAAATATTCTGAAAAAGTTTGTCATTTCAATTCAATTCACTAGCCAAAAAAAACAAAAAAAAAAAAAAAAAACAGAAATTGTATTCGAAATTGGAGAGAAAAATTGTTAACAAGATAAGCAAACCAATGGGTTGAAGTGTATTGAATTTGTAATATAAAATGCTGAAATCCTCTAATAGCGGATATTATTAACTGACTCTACTGGCTCTACTTGGTCTAACTCTGGCATGTCAGTTTGTTTAAGTGGTTGTATTAGTAGTATCTGTCCGTCTGTCCGTCCGTCCGTCTGTTCATCCGTTCATGCATTCACTCATTCATTTATTCGTTTATTTGTTTACTGCTTTGCTCATTTTTGTTGATTTGTTTGATGTCGCAAAGCTGTCTTCGAGAATGGAAACCGAACGAAACTGACATTAAATAGACGACGAAATGCCACCTTCAAGCCAACGGATTGAAATTCAAACTGAAATTCAAACAAATATATAGATATATTGTATATATGGCATAGAAACATAACGAAGCACTCTGAAGTAGTAGTAGGTAGACTCACAAACGATTTCCGCTAAAAAAAAATCCAACTAAAAGCCATTACAATTGAATCACAAATCGACCAACGCGCGCGCGCCATCGAACACTGAAAAGCGCATGCGCAATGAGCTCCAAAGAAATTGGCTACGAACGGAGCGTTGCACAGTGGGGCCGGGCCATCTGACTTTTTTGGTTGGCAGAAATCGTAATTTCTATAGTAATGAAAATATTTTAAAAATTTAAGAATCATTTAAAGCGAATTCCTTAAAGTTGAGCTTTATTCTCGAAATTAAAAAAACACAATTATTTTATTTCCTACATATAAGTTGTATTATTACTACATACTGGAGTTTTCCCAGTGGTCGAAGTTTGATAATTTATCTTTAAAGTACCCAATAATAATAATATAGCCCTAGCATAGCCCCATGGTACGAACAGATTCGTGTTTACACACACACACACACACACACACACACACATACACACACACACATATACACACACACACACACACACACACACACACACATACACACACACACATATACACACACACACACACACATACACACACACATATACACACACACACACACACACACACACACACACACACACACACATACATACACACACACACACACACACACACACACACACACTCAGAAATGAACGCATGCCGAAATCGATTGCTTGATGCTAAAGAGGAACCCAAATTTGAATTAGTTTTTTTTGCATTGGTATTATATTTTGATACACTGTTCAAATTAGGACTCAGAACTGGTTCGCACTTTGGGTGCTCTCTTTTTGGATAGCTCTGCTCTAAGGGCCATCCACAAAAAGAGAGCAATTAATAGGCAATTAATAGGCAATTGTACCGTTAGAAAGAATTGTTGTTGGTGTATAAATTCATTTTCTTTTTTGTTTTAAATATTTATTTGATTCCTTTTCTTTTAAATGTTTACGAACAAAAACACTCTACAAAACACACACAACTGTTGCTCGCCAGCAGGTCTGCAAGTGCGCCCACAAATGCCGAGCTGCTCGATCGACATGCTCTACAATGTAAATCGCCATTTAGAGCACGTCAGAGAGATATAGAATATATTTTTCTCTATTCTTCCAACTGAAATCAAAGGAACCGAAATAAACGAAAAAAGATAGCAGCTAAGTATGAGGAATATGCTGCATTAATTATTCGATCGTTAAAGTGCATAGAAATATGTAAATAAGTAAATGGACAAATCATGTTCCTCTGTTTCATTGTGTGTATACATTCTGTGTATACAACCAAACCAAAGCAATACATTTTCAAGTGTTGCTTTACTTACTTGTTTTTTTTTGAGAGCGCTGAGAGAGAGAGAGAGAGAAAGAGAGAGAGAGTGTTGTAAGATAGAGAGTCTTTGTGATTGGCCGATGGCGTTACCTGATTTTTACCTACCTTAGACATACTAGTTTAGAAAAACAATTGAATTCGTCCGTGCTGCTCTTCACATGTTTCCCAAAAAAAAAAAAAAAAAAAAAAAATCAAACGAATACGTTGTGTTTAAGAGGGTTAAAAAGGGTGTGCATGATTCGTATATCAAAATTTTTCGTAATCTTTGTTTTTGCATTCTTGAGCTTCTTTGACAACTTTCCGATTGGTATTCAAAATTAAATTTTTACCATGAGTCAAAATTTTATGTACCGTGGGAGTAAGTTTCTTCACAGTATACATTTCAGTCAACAGTTCTGCAGTTTTTAATGCATATCCGCTGTTTCCTTACAGTTTAAAACATTAAGGATAACACCCAATATTTTATGCTGCCATTATAGACTTCATTAATTCGAGCAGTTAACTCATTATTCTCAAAAAATGCTTGGGACGTATCCGTAACCATGTTTTGGACAGTCTAAGCTTTGTTCTAGCTTCTTGAAAAAATCATCTTGCTTAGGGATTTTTTCTAAAAATGTGTTGCGTTTTGCGAAAGTTTATATGCTAGCTCCATACATCTAATTCTGGCATGCAATGGAGAAGTTCTTATATTTATTAAATCGCATTGAATCGTTCAAATTTTGAAAGTCGTTTTGTGTCTTTCTACAAATTCAAGGTTGACGAGGTATTTGTAATTTCATTTAAAACTTTGCCATCGATTATTATAAGGAAAAGTTCAGAGTTAATATTAATTGTTCTCGCGTTCTTGATTTTGTGAAAATTTCATATTTCTAATTTAATTTTATGCATTATATTTATAACCTAATTATTTTGTGATTTCTGAAGAATCCTTTGCATATTCAAACAAAATTGGACTGTTGAATGTTGTTAAAGTATTGCAAATATATATATATATATATATATATTTGTTTGGAAAACACCGTTTGCTAATAAAAGGATATCACATTTTATTTGATCACATTCGAAATTAGTATATTGCACTTTTCAATAGAATCTAAAAAAATTAACTATTGTTTGTATATTTAGCCTAAAATTCCAACTAAGATTTTGATTTTTATTATCGACTAAAAAAATAGTCAACTTTGAGTTGGTAGAAGTTGACTGGCAAAGTTGACTATTTTTTTAGTCGACAACAAAAATTACAAATTTTAAGAAAAATGCTACTCTCTTTCATATGGAATTTTAGGCAAACTATACAAATACAAACGAATACAATAATTAATAAAATTTTATCTTGTTTAATTTTTCATTTTGCTCAATACTTTTATCAAATTTTTACTTGTTGCAACGCTTTTCGCTCCCACTGTGCGTTGGTCGTTTGGGTTGTTTGGTGTACGTCCGTTTGTCCGTTCGGTGGCTAACTGCTATACACTAGTTGGACTTCAACTGTTCGCATATATCGAAGACTGAGACTGAGACTGAGACTGAGGCTGAGTCTGAGGCTGAGGCTGAAGCTGAGGCTAAGCAGCCAAAGCGTCTTATGTCTGCGTCGTCAAGGCCTTGCAGCTCCAGCAGCTTTAGCTTTAGTTTGAGTTTGTACCCACACACCGCACACTGCTAATGAGCGCAAAACTCCCCCCTTCCGTTTGCTCAACATACTATCTAATATAACGTCTTCGAACTAGTCACTGGTGGTCGTCGTTTTCCTCGTTTTCCTCATTTTCGTCGTCTACGTTGGGCATTTCGAATGCAATTTAACGCACACTTGTCTCTAACGATCGTGTCAGAGCTTCGAAACTGAAAGAGTTGAAAGACAATGAAAGGCCATAAATTGTTAGTGAATAAGTAAACCAGGTTTGACGGCACGGCACGGCACGGCACGGCACGTCCGCTTCGTCTTAATTTTGGGAAATTGCTGTTTATTGAATTCCGAAAAAATATAAATAAAATTAAAACATATATACATACATACATACATATGTATGTATGTATGTACCCACTTATATAGCGCCATTTGACTTGATCATGCTAGGCTGACTCGAATCGAATTTGACTAGAATGCATGCACAATTATTAAAGAACGACGCTAATGAAGTGGTTATGAGATGAGGCAATTGTTTGATCCCGATAAAAAGATTGTTGATGTGTTGCATTCTATGCGGAAATGACGCTGCAAAATGTTCAAGGTTGGTTGTCGTCAGCTACAAACATTTTGACTGCAGGTTTATACTATAGTTAGGTTTTTAATACTCTTCACATACATATTTTACATAGCATGAATAGTATATTAATTTTATTACAAAATTTGTAACAGACAAATCGTTCTAAGAATAGGTATGACAGTACTATGGAACTGACAATCGTTGAAGATACCCAAGTTGGTATAATACGTTCACTTTTTTGAGGAAACTGCCATGACATACTTGTACATATATGTACGTACATATATGTATCTGTCTCTATCTTTCTCTCTCTCTCTCTCTCTCTCTCTCTCTCTCTGCATAAAACGTATTCGTAGCCTGCACCAAACAGAGGTATCTAGGAAACCGTGATATAAAACTAGATGTGATATATGAGCTATGTTTGTATATGCACATATGATAGCGGTTCTGCTGTGCGCAGCTTCGATCGTACGATTTGTTTTCTTGTATTCAATAGAACTGTTTGTATTGGCGCGCGTCGTCTTTTTTTAATACTCAACCAGTACATTTTACAGTATGAAATTTCAAGTTTGATAAACAAAATCAAATCTTTCATTTATCCCTAGTGGTTCCACACATTCATGAACGTGTTCCGTTCACTAAACTTAGCAGTCGCCATACAAATATACATTATATTTCTATTTCCATATTGAAAACAGTTATAAAATCAAAACAGACTTCAAATTTTGGAACATACAGCTTACATTTTTCCAGAACGGAGAAATTTTCTAATTTTTCCATACGTAAAATATGCAAATTTCGCAATATTTCGCAAACAAAAGAAGAAGTTGAAAAAAAAAAAAACGAATGTTCGGATTGAGCCATCCAAAAATACGCGGAAAAAAACTACCGGGCTTCTTGGCTTCTTGACTTTTTCGGAATTTTTTAAGACCAGTATTAAACGTTGTGTAAAGTATACAAACCGATCTAATGAAAAAAGAAAAATTTTCACCCATAGTGTCTTAGATATATGTAGACATGTCCGTCTGTCGGTTCGTCCGTCCGTCAGTTTGAACGAACAGAGACTATAAGAGATAACAACTTCATATTGGGATATTTTCCTCTCCAGAGAACTAGTATTAAATGAACATGCCAACCCCACTTTAAGAGTTGGTCGCCATACAAACCTAGCCCTAATTTAATTTGGCTAGAAATGCCAAATAAAGCGTAACTTACGTCACTTCTTACAAAATAGTCCGTAAAGGTCCAGATCGGTATACTTTATTGGGTAGTCCCAGGCAAACATATTTCCAAATTTGTGACTTTTTGTATGAAATTTATTTTTTTTTTTATTTTAATTAGTTCTCATTTTTTATCAATTCCAATAAAATCTCCCGTATATGTTCAGTTCGAACCACTAAAGAATGTAATGCATGATTCATATAAGGAGTGTAGAGTAAGTATCTAGAGCAGCGTTTTTCCAAGTAAGCTTTAGCAGAATACGCAAGAAGGCAACCTTTCAAAACATAGAAGACACTTTCAATAATATTCGCTCTCCTGCGAGTACCAGAGATATGACAGATATGGGTGTGGAACATATAAAACTTACTCACCGCAGAGCAGTAAATGCTTGTTTAGGAACATTTTCCAATTGTTGAATTGTCAGAAGGAATCATAGCAGTCAACAAACTGCTGCATAAAATGAAAGAGGTAGAATTTAAGAAGAAGATGCTGTAGTCAACAGATATTAAAAAAACAATCGCAATTTCTGTGCGATTTATTCCAAACGATTCTAACGAAATTCGGTGTCAGCTCGAACAATTCGAGTGCAGAAGTTGTTGCAATAAAGAGCATAAAGAATCCATTCTTAAATCTGTTCTTCACAAGAAGTAGGCTTGCTTAACTGAGTGTGGCTCAAAAAAACAATCCATTAGTTTATCAAATCCTTGAAATTGTTTGCACCACGAGAGTCTATATTCAAATTCAACCTTTTGCAAATTGTTTCTTATTTAAATATAAGTTTTGTTGTGAGTAGTCTGGGTTCATGCTGTCATTTCATTCAATATATTTTTAACAAAAACAGTTCACAAGTTCACATCTCGAAGTTCAAAAAACAAAACAAAAATATCGTTTTAATTGCAAATTCTTTACATTCTTATTGCAAAAAAAAAAAAATTAAAATGGCAATACCAGAGCAAACGGAGCAAACGGAGCAAACGGAGCAAACTGCTGATAATATCTTTGTCATGCTTAACGAAATGGTGGCGCAAATGAGTCTTGAAGAAATAGAGAAACTCGAAGATCTGTTGACCAAGTTGGAAGAGTTAGTGAAGCAACAAGGAGATGAAATTTCCGCCCTTGAAAACAACGAGTAATCACTTTTTAATTGCTGTAATGAAAAAAAGGAACTGCATTGTTTTGGAAAATCGTTTTGAAAATTTATACGAACATTGTTGCAGTAGAATTTAATGTCAATAATGTCACAAATGGGTGATTTTTTTGTGCAATAAATTGTATTGCAAAAATGCGTTATATATTATAACAAATTACAATCTATTCTTGGGTTTTTAGCAAACGCATTCAAAATTAGCTCTTCCTTTGAAGAAACAGTGTATTAATCCGCGTGACGTAGAAATCTGATTAGCCTCAAAATCTTTAAACTTCCTTCATAATACTAAATATCGCTAATGAAATTTTGAATATTTTGAGCCGAAAGAGATTTCAGTAATCCTTAAATATGGTTAGGTTTAGGCAGAGCTCGCAATAAGTGGTCTTTTTTACAGGCAGTCAGAGAAAAAAAAAACAGTTGCTTGCGGACATGATTTAAAATAGAAGCGAAGAGACATTTCAAGTCTGTTTCTTTTTCAAACGGTCTTGGTTCAATCAACGAGAGTTTTTTGTCGCACGCTTTATGGATTTGTTCACTTGAGACACTTTGCTTTTCCCAAACTGTCTATTGCGCATGTATGTGTGTTACTTATATATTAACATATGCACACAATTTAGCGCCCTATCGCTTTCTCCCCCGCTCTTCCGCGCTTTGCCTGCGATGAAATATTTAAAGCAACAACAACAACCTAACGCAACAACAACAAAAAAGACAGTTTACGCTTCCACTTGGCTCGTTTTGCTCAGTTTCTGATGCTAAGTTGCTGAGAGACGAACGAAAGTGTCCTCATGAATCTATTATCGTAAGAGAGCTTCGTGTGTTTTGCTCTTCGAGAAGCGTGAAACGGAAGACACGAAAGAATCAAAACGAAGTGTTTTGTTGAGAGAGTGAGCAAGTCGGCTTCATTTTTGTGTGTCTTTTCGGTGAGCAGACAGCATAGAAAAATTTGGTTGAGCAAATTTTGCGAATTTTCCTCGAAAACCAAGTTTAAATTTGGACAAACTTGGACTAACGATGGAAAAAACCTTAAAATTATACACTTCACATTTCTGAGTGCCGTCTTCCGGTTAAATTTTCAATATTTGAAAAAAAATTTTGGCTGTGAAAAAAGCCTTTAATAATTATTTTGATGATTTTTAAAATATTCCCGTAAACCAAAAAATTCTGGTAAATTCTGAGTAAAAATATAAAAATCATATGTATGAATTTTATCTGGCTATAATAAGTTTAAGCTACAAGCTCTCATCACTTTGCTGGCCACACATTGCAAATTTTTGCCATTCAGGAATAACACGATGTGTATCATATGAATTTTCATACATCCTATGCTAAACACGTTCACCTTTCCAAGCATGCTATATACTTGTTGCATTCTTGGAGGAGCGGTTTTCTATCACTCTCTGTGTATTGTTGCTACATAATACACTTATAAACTACGCCAATGGCTAACAGCATCACTGCTTAGACATTTTGCCAGTTTGATAGTTTTTGATAGTTTTTGTCCTTAACCAAAAACGAAAGTTTTTCAAAAAAAAAAAAAAAATGTTTTTTAACTTTTATTTTTAAATTTTTATTTACTATTAATTACTATTAAGCCGTACGTAAATAGAATGCAAATTTTAGGGTAGGGTTATGTATTTTGAGCGTTTTTTTATATTCTGTGCCATGCTCGCATACTCCATGTTCCATGGTGTTCTGAGCTGTACCTATGTCTAATATTGTCGTATATTGAATGACGGAAAACACAAATTTTGTTATTTTTAGTTTAATTAACACCAAAATTTAAAAAAAAGCTAAAAAACGTACTGCAGCTTTGTAAGGGAGCCACCCATTATAGCAGTGATGGAATCGAGTACACACCATGCCATATGAGCAAGAAGGAAAATAAAAATGTATATCAGTATGTTGAAGCAAAGCAGCAAAGTACGCAGACAAACAGAACGCACATATACGCTTACACTTTGGTTGCACTCTATGTGCATATCTGCCTTATAGTATTATTGGCTCGTAACACATAACCTAAAAGTCGCATTACGCTAGGCAAATGTTTCTCTTGAGCATCAAGCAGTCAAATTCGACAAGCGTTCGTTCGTATGTGTATGAAAACCCGAAGGTATTCGTCCCGCTGCGACTATAACCATGACTTCTAGTCTCCTAGAGCTTGATGGTAATGTACGGTGTGTCGCAAAAGAAACAGGACTTTTTAAAAATAGCTGTTTCTACTAGCGCCACCTATTGATAGGTACATGCGTTGGAAAGGTACATTCTTCACTGACATTTTGTACAAATTTTATGACAATCGGACCACTACAAGCGAAGTTTTCGCGCTACAAAGAAACAGTATCTTTTGGGCATCGGTCGAAAAATTAAGAGATTTTTACAAGATGCCAGTGAAGGATGTACCTTTCCAACGCATGTGCCTACCAATATGTGGCGCTAGTAGAAACAGCTATTTTTTAAAAATCCTGTTTCTTTTGCGACACACCTTGTAGATAGATATTGTTCAGGGATTGCTGCTTTTAAAGAGATGTTCATGCGTGAGTCTGGTATGCCCAAGTCGCAGCCGGATATACGGTAGGAGAGTAGAGCAGTTAACTGTAGAGAAAATAACAACGGATAGATTGCTTTGTCTCTTTCTGGGTTTATATAGGCATAGTAGTGGCGGTAATCTCTCCATTTTGTCATACAGGTTGATTTAAATTGTCGGTCAATTAGCCGAAGTATGTCCCATTTCTCTGCTGTTGAAAATAGCATTAAGGTGTATTTTTGCGCTGTTTTAGCTACATACATGATCGGCTATTTCACTGCCGGCAATTCCTCTGGGGGGGGGGGGGGTTATGGTGGTTGTTTGTGTTTGTGAACCCACCATATTTTTATTCTGTTGGCGTGACGGATGAGTTCATTTTTTATAGTACAGCAAACTATTGTGCTGGTTGGATAGGACTTTTGGATGGAGTTAACCACATATAAACTGTCGCTACCTTGCCTTGAGTAACGCCATTGCTTCTCACGTATAGATTGAACCGTAGCTAGCAAGTAGCCCTGTGCTGTTAATATTGTTATTGAGTATTACTGCAAATGCTGTACTGTCCTCTGTTTTTGAACCGTCTGTAAAAATCCACTGCCAGTTTTTTCTATATAACTGTAAGTTAGCTCATAAAATAAATTTCTGTAGATTGCCGGACTGGTTGCATCTTTCCGATAGCTTTGGAGAGTTAAGATGACCGATGTCGGTCATGGTAAGCCATGAGGGTTGTCGTCCAGATGATGGTGCTGATGGAGGCTTTGATAAATTAAGTTTATTGGCAAGTTTGGTGCATTTGAAAATAGGTGAGGGATATTTGGGTGTTCGTTTTCTCCTTCGACAGCTTGTAGCTCTTTGAAATAACTGTTTGGTTTTTCCCGAACATTTTTTTGGGTATCAACCGATGAGTGCTGTAATCTACTCTCTCCTGTAGTGAATGAAAGCCAAATTCAGCAAGTGGGTTGTTGATTGGTGTAGTACGGAAAGCCCGTAGGCTACTGCGTACTGCTGCATGATACGGAGCTTCAATCGACTTCAAAGTAGATTTGGCACAGTACCCATAGATCGGCCGTAATCCGTAATCAATTTTTGATAGGATAAGGGATTTGGTTACATTTAGTAGTGTGTTTGGATGAACTAATGAGTGTCGGGAAGACAGGTACTTAATTATGTTAAGTCTTTTAATTAAATTGTAGCGAAGGTATTTACAATGTGGACTAATTAATTAATAATTAGTATTTATACCATTAATCCAAGAATCATACATTGGCTTACTGATTTTACATTACTATTACTAAAAGTAATATTTAATTTTCTGCAATTATTTATTATTTTTTTTTTAGCGCCTGAGTAATTTGACCAAATTGATATATCTCTTAAAATAAGCTTAAAAGTATCTTCCACAGTTGTTAAATTTTTTATTTTAGTGAGTATAATAACGTCATCTGCATATACATATACTATGATGGATCGACGTGTGCTGCTGCATAAAATGAAAGAGGCAGAATTTAAGGAGAAGATGCTGTAGTCAACAGATATTAAAAAAACAATCGCAATTTCTGTGTGATTTATTCCAAACGATTCTAACGAAATTCGGTGTCAGCTCGAACAATTCGAGTGCAGAAGTTATTGCAATAAAGAGCATAAAGAATCCATTCTTAAATCTGTTCTTCACAAGAAGTAGGCTTGCTTAACTGAGCCACACTTTGCAACACAATCCATTAGTTTATCAAATCCTTGAAATTGTTTGCACCACGAGAGTCTATATTCAAATTCAACCTTTTGCAAATTGTTTCTTATTTAAATATAAGTTTTGTTGTGAGTAGTCTGGGTTCATGCTGTCATTTCATTCAATATATTTTTAACAAAAACAGTTCACAAGTTCACATCTCGAAGTTCAAAAAACAAAACAAAAATATCGTTTTAATTGCAAATTCTTTACATTCTTATTGCAAAAAAAAAAAAATTAAAATGGCAATACCAGAGCAAACGGAGCAAACGGAGCAAACGGAGCAAACTGCTGATAATATCTTTGTCATGCTTAACGAAATGGTGGCGCAAATGAGTCTTGAAGAAATAGAGAAACTCGAAGATCTGTTGACCAAGTTGGAAGAGTTAGTGAAGCAACAAGGAGATGAAATTTCCGCCCTTGAAAACAACGAGTAATCACTTTTTAATTGCTGTAATGAAAAAAAGGAACTGCATTGTTTTGGAAAATCGTTTTGAAAATTTATACGAACATTGTTGCAGTAGAATTTAATGTCAATAATGTCACAAATGGGTGATTTTTTTGTGCAATAAATTGTATTGCAAAAATGCGTTATATATTATAACAAATTACAATCTATTCTTGGGTTTTTAGCAAACGCATTCAAAATTAGCTCTTCCTTTGAAGAAACAGTGTATTAATCAGCGTGACGTAGAAATCTGATAAGCCTCAAAATCTTTAAACTTCATTCATAATACTAAATATCGCTAATGAAATTTTGAATATTTTGAGCCGAAAGAGATTTCAGTAATCCTTAAATATGGTTAGGTTTAGGCATAGCTCGCAATAAGTGGTCTTTTTTACAGGCAGTCAGAGAAAAAAAAAAACAGTTGCGTGCGGACATGATTTAAAATAGAAGCGAAGAGACATTTCAAGTCTGTTTCTTTTTCAAACGGTCTTGGTTCAATCAACGAGAGTTTTTTGTCGCACGCTTTATGGATTTGTTCACTTGAGACACTTTGCTTTTCCCAAACTGTCTATTGCGCATGCATGTGTGTTACTTATATATTAACATATGCACACAATTTAGCGCCCTATCGCTTTCTCCCTCGCTCTTCCGCGCTTTGCCTGCGATGAAATATTTAAAGCAACAACCACAACCTAACGCAACAACAACAAAAAAGACAGTTTACGCTTCCACTTGGCTCGTTTTGCTCAGTTTCTGATGCTAAGTTGCTGAGAGACGAACGAAAGTGTCCTCATGAATCTATTATCGTAAGAGAGCTTCGTGTGTTTTGCTCTTCGAGAAGCGTGAAACGGAAGACACGAAAGAATCAAAACGAAGTGTTTTGTTGAGAGAGTGAGCAAGTCGGCTTCATTTTTGTGTGTCTTTTCGGTGAGCAGACAGCATAGAAAAATTTGGTTGAGCAAATTTTGCGACATCTGTGTTTAGGAAGAGTTTTAATTAAAACTTAACCATGTCTTAACCCTTATCAGAGTGCCGAGCATAACGATCCATATTTGCAGTTGTGCATGACATTTCAACCAAATTTTCTAGTGCCTGCTTCACTTTTTGGGAAAAACTGTGTTTTTTCGTAGGCACAAACCAAACCATTTCTTCTTGACTCACCAATTTTACCTTTCATATCATCTAGAGAATTGATGTTATAATACATTTTGAATGAAACGCGCTCAGCAAAATCTCTGAATAATCGAGAATATCAAAGAATCGGGATAAGAAAACAAAATGGCTTCCTAAGAGTAATTTTATATATTTTTATGCATTATATCTATATCGACTATCGTCAAGAAGTAAGTTTTCCTCGAAAACCAAGTTTAAATTTGGACAAACTTGGACTAACGATGGATAAAACCTTAAAATTATACACTTCACATTTCGGAGTGCCGTCTTCACAAAATTTTCAATATTTGAAAAATAATTTTCTCTTTTATTAATTTTGGTGATTTGGCAAACGAACTTTATACTTGAACAAATGAAGTTTATGCTTCGACAAACTTGGACAAATGAAATATATTATACGTAAATTTAAGTTCAAAATTGTGTTTGGTTGGTCCTAATATTGAAGAAAAGTACAAATTATCCATACATATTTGATTGAAATACTACTCACATACTTTTTCTTTAGCACTCTCTGTCTGTACATAAAATATATAAGTATTTCGTTCTACATTTCTGCGCATGGTACAGGTGAATGACTGCTACTAAATTTTTAACTTTACTAACAATAACTTAAGAACGATTAACAACAACATTATCATCTCTTAGCTACTTAGCTATAGTTGCCTCTTTAACATGTTTTTGAGTTAAAAACGCAACGCCCCAGAGTCATTATCCGATGACTCTAAATAAACTTAAATAGAGAGCTAAAGCAAAAAACGCGCGGCTAATGTATATCTGTCCGTCTGTCTGTTCGGTCTGTTCGGTCTGTTCGGTCTGTTCGGTCTGTTCGGTCTGTCCGTCTGTCTGTCTTTATATTTGCCTAGTTCAAAGTAAGTTGTACAAGTAGGAGCAGCCAACATTATAGTTCAGATGCTAGTCATATACAAATGCGTTTGTGATTGGCCATTATTGCTGATTATTGTCATTAAAACTGGGTCTATAGGTATGCCACAACAAGTAGATACGCGCAGTTAAGTACCTAGCTGGTAGTGATAGATGCATGAATATATGGAATGACTTAAGATATATTTACAATGTCTTATGATGGGAACAGGATGTCAGTGTCATGTTGAGTTACACTGCATTTTTCATAATCATTATGACTACTAGATACTACTATGTTTCTACTTAGTTTCTTTCTTTTTCTACACAATCAATTTAGTCTATCTATCATCGACATCAGCAAAGTGGTGAAACACGTTTGAACTTTGTTAAAATGACTTAAAGTGAGAAAATTCTTGCAATGAGAATTTAAAGTGTTTTGATATTTACTTGATTAATAAATAGTTAAAAAATAAACGTTTCTTGTCGAAGTGGTTTGTCTTGTTATTTCATGGAACACCTTCACTTTTATCGTTGTGATTGTTGTTTTTGTTGTGTGTGTCCAATAGCAAAAACTTCATTCGAACGAATTGCAAATAAATCAATTCTAATTATCTGACACTTTATGTACCTCCTTCAACTTCAATTTCAACTTCAACTTCAACTTCAGTTTCCTCTCCTACGTGTAAGCGCCTACAAATTGGTTCGACAACCTGTTGCAATTTGCTATGGTTGTTGTTGTTGTTGTTGTTGTTGTTGTTGTTGTTGTTGGTATGGTTGCTAAACTGTTCGATTGATAGACACCAATTGTCGTCGCCATCACCATCACCATCGAAAATCGTCGCTATAGTCCTCGTTATTCAATTTAAAGTGAATGAATGAATCGACAATTGAACTACTTTTTATTTTATTTTTGTTTCCCACACTTGTTTGGTATTTGATTTTTGTGTTTTTCGTTTATTTAATTTAATTTAATTTTGGTGTACTTTTTTTGTTGTTGTGTGTATTAAGAGTATTGCAGATTGAAAATTTACTAATTAAATAGAAATTGTAATGTGTTAAACAAAGTGCTTAAAAAGTGGACAAGAGAATACAATATGTGTGTACTCACCACACTATGTTGAAATGTTATACATGTTGAAAATGTACATATATATACAAATTCATTATGCTTAGTAGAAGAGTACATACATATGTACAGTATATACTGTACGTAGAGTATTTTCAGCTCTTTTTCGTATTTGTTCTTTCAGCTCAAGTTTTGCACTCAAAAGAATAGATATTTCACCTATCTGTAAAGTTTTCTTACTTACCGTATGGCTATTAAATACCTACGTGTACTTCCACTCCCAGATGAAAAGACATATTGTCCCTTTTTCGGAATGCAGTGTTCAAGTGCGTTTGGTATATTGCATGCAATAGGATCTAGGATCTAGGATCTTCACCGGTGCTGCATAACCGACAATACGCATTACTTGATCGCTTAGGAAGCTTAGTAAGCTAATGTATAAAATAGTTTAACAAAACGGTTTTTGGCTTTAAATGCTTCTTCTGTATACTTCTGATCACCTCATTTAGTACATTATTAACCGATCTGCCTCCAATGTTTGCTTATTATTTGAAGCATAAAAGCTCCAGCGGAATCTGCCTCTTTATCATTTATCATTTTAACATGAACGCAATTATGTAATTGACTTGAGCAGAGGTGAGATCTAACAGATTTAGTTTTAGATTGTGTTGTAGTCATACTGTCCTACTATTTATACATCATACATATTTGTATGATGTATAACAGTGTCATACAAGCTGTCCTACACTAATTTATTGCATAGTAGTTCATCACTCTATTGGTGTACGGCAGCGATGAATAAAGAGTTACATGCGTGCGGATCAGCTGTTTCAGTATGAGATGCCCGAGCTCACACGTACAGGAAGAGAGTACTCAGTTAATGACAAAAAACACATCAGAGTTTGTGTGCCCTCCACTTGTGTAGAGATACATTTTATAACATTAGCTTTGAAGTGTTTGAAGCTACTATGTGTATTAAAAGCATCATTCGCCATACACCATTTATCATCTGACTTGATGAAGTATATTTTCATTCATTTTTTTATAGATGTTCTATAGAATTTTTATGACTGCCACGAGTATGGTTTTAGAGAACGATTTCGATTAAAAAATGTTTAATACACAAAAAAAAAAGCCATTCGAAAATTATGTTTGAAATTCTTGTTTTTATTCGAAGACTTATCTAAAAATTGTAGATCGATTCGTACTCAATTTTCTTGAATCAAGTACAAAACGGAATCGATTTATAAATCAAGCGCGGAAATACTTAGAATAAGTTTAAAATTCTTGAACTAAGTATAATAATCTAATTCGCAGAACAGATATGTACTGAAGACAAGTAGCAACTTGAAATAAGTAGAAACTTCTTAAATCAATCTCTGAGAGAAGTTAAAAAAAAAAAAACCTGAGATGAATTAATTTTAAAGAAATTTTTTTCGATTTTTGAACGTTTATTTAAAAAAAAATGCTAAAATGTATATTATTCAAAGTACTGTCCATCGTTAGCTACAACATTTTCCCATCTTTTTGGCAGCATTTGGATTCCGCGTCGCAAGAACGGCTCGTCTTTTGAGGCAATCCACGAATCGACCCATTTTTTTGGTATCCTCGTAAAAAGTAAAGCGCTGCTCAGCCAGGGCGTGGTTCAATGATCTGAAAAAGTGGTAGTCAGAAGGAGCTATGTCTGGGCTATAAGGCGGGTGGGGTAGCACATCCCAATTCAACGTCTCCAACGTTTCCTTGACGGAGCTTGCAACATGTGGCCGAGCGTTGTCATGCTGCAAAACCATCTTGTCGTGTCTTTTGGCATATTCCAGTCGTTTTTGCTACAATGCTCGGCTCAATTACATCAATTGTTGCTGGTAACGTTCTCCTGTGATGGTTTGGTTAGGTTGCAGCAACTCATAGGTGTACTATCTCCCTTCTGATCCAACCAAATGCAGAGCATGAGCTTGGCACCATGAATATTCACCTTGGCCGTCGAGTGGTCTTCATGATTTTTTTCGCTTTGGGTTGTCGTAATGGATCAACTTTTCATCGCCAGTAAAAATACGATGCAAAAACGTCTTCCGATTATGGTTTTGAAGCAGCTGTTCGCCAGTGAAAAATATCCTTTCGACGTCTCTTGGCTTCAATACGTCCGGCACTCAATTTCCTTGCTTTTGAATCATTCCCATCATTCTCAGTAGAGCTTGAAGTTGCCTACATATAAGAATTTCGGGTTTGAAAAAAAAAGTTATTCTGCGTTGAAGAAAATCCGCACTAAACATTTTGATACCGCTATGTATCAATTCAAGTACGGAAATCCTAAATATTTTTATTCGTGGAGCATGTACATGTATAGGTGTTGCTCCACTAACGTTTTAAATTTGTTCGCAAAAAAAACGTCCAACTTGATTTTTTTTTTGCGGTGCCGAGTTTGCTTTTCTATTTGCTGAGTGTGGTCCGATAAGCATCCCAAGTCTTTTGAATAATTTTTTTTATTTTTGTCCTATTGAAGTTCTTTCTTGAATAATAGGTTTCTAATTTTCTCTGTCATTAACGGTTTGTTTCTTTTATTATCTTCTTGTAGTTGATACGATTTTTCGAAGACATCTATAGTACGAGCAGTTTTCTTTAGTAGGCTTATAGCCAAATTCGTCTCATGTATGATGTCAGAATGATGGCTTGTTTTGATATGCTATAACGCTTAGACATACTGTGGTACTCTGTCATATGAGAGGCAACTACTCAATGGAGATTCACAGATATTGTACGTATACTGATACTAAATTTGTAGATGGTCGCTTTACAACTGAAACGTTATTTGTATACAGAAACTTTTACTAGATAAATACAATAATACCACATTAGTACACATATAGAAGTTTATTCACACCCAATATTGTCAGTAATTTCATTTTCACCTTGTACTGATGCACATATCTACAAATATGTACTGTGAATTGCGCAGATCGTCAATGGAACTGTCTTCCTCTATAGCACATTCCAGCATTTCAATGACACCAAAGCCTTCATTCGAATCGGATCGAATCATTTGATTGGAATCAGTCAAATGCCCATTTTGGTGGCATACGCTGGCGATGGCGCGCGATAAAAGTGGAAGTGCCTGCATCTGACAAACGAACGCGTCACTGTACTGGATTGCAATGCATCGGGCGTCGGTTGTTGGCTTTCAAGTTCAGTGTTCAATTTAGTTTAGTTTAGTTTACTTGGTACATTGATCGTGCAGATCAAGATCGAGCGTAACTTTCCTTTTCTAATCAGAAAAAAAAATAAATAAAAACAGAAAACAGAAAACAAGAAATAAAATAAAAACTGGGCATAGCCTTAAGCAGAAGTTGAAGTGCACAAAAGGTGCTTAGCTGAGGTACACAAGGATTAGTCTGTCTGCACTCTGATTAATGAAATTCAAATGAAAAGTAAAAACTGAACAGAAAATGCTCCAAGTTCAAATCGATCAATCGTTCGAATGGAATAAACTTCAAGTTGAAGTTGGACATTTGCGGCCGTGTTTGGAGTTTTAAGTAACAACAGCTTTAAAGGCAGCTGAGCTTCATCAGGATGCTATTGTATACTGGCAGTTTGAATGGCAACTTATGAATATAGTAATTTGTAGCTTTGGTAATTCGAAAGTACGTTCTCAATTGCCTTTTAAGAATTAAAATTGTAAAAGACGCTGATAGTAGTAGATACTTTGTTACAATGATACTTTGATAGAAAACGTTCGAGCGTAAGACTGAGCGATGATATTCTATATGTTATAATTTGCGACAAATTACTGCTAATTTACAGAAGTTTTTATACATTGGGTTTTTATAAGCTGAAGAATAAAAAAGCAGCAGGCTCCGATGAGTTGCCAGCTGAGTTATTCAAGACCGGTGGCGAAGAGTTGGTAAGGCGTGTGCACCAACTCTTATGCAAAATATGGTCCGAATGCACTGTGGCTTCAAACCAAAGAGTTCGACCAGTGACCAAATTTTCACTTTACGCCAAATCCTGGAAAAGACCCACGAGTACAATAAAGACACACACCGACTATATGTCGATTATAAGGCCGCTTTCGGCACGCCGATAAGAACGAATTACTTCAACGGCCCATCTGAACTTGGTATCCCAGCAAAGATCGTTCGGCTTTGCATGATGACGCTATCACACACCCAAAGCGTCGTCAGAGTAGGAAAGAACCTCTCCGAATCCTTTGATACCAAGAGAGGTTTCATGCAGGGTGATGCGTTATCGTGCGATTTTCGCATTTTTTTGGTCATTCTGGTCAGTGTGTGTGTGTGTGTGTGTGTGTGTGTGTGGATTGGTACAAAGAGCTCAAATCGGGGCTGCAGTGTGATGATGATTGCATCGTTCTGGGCGTTTATTCAATTCTTCGACAGTTCAGTTTTGGTCATTAAAAAAAAAAAAAAATACGCTTGAAAATCGTCAATGAGATTATCGCCGACACTGGTGTCTCTTTTGAATCGATGCAGAACATTATGCGCGATATTTTATGGCTGAGACGCTACTTTTGACGAGATTGCTTAATTTTTTTAAAATATCCTCATCTTGTACGCGATTATTTCACCAAAAACAACATTACTTCAAGCTCTGTTCCGGTTTTCGAATCCGAAAAAAATGCATGTTCGGAAGTTATTTCGTTAAAATGGTTCACATTCAGTTGAATTTCGCAGTTCAAATTCACTTAATATTGAGAATATGAACTTCATAGTGCCAAATCCAAGTTGCTTCAAATCGCAATAAAATGGATCTTTTGAATGTAATCACTTCCGAAACATGTATTCGGATTCGAAAACCGGAACAGGGGTATAGTGTCAGGGGTATAGTTGTACGAGTATTATTAAATTTATTTGCAGTTTAAGTTTTGTCGTTCGTCGTGCGCATAAAAAAAAATGTTTAAATTCACTTTTTACGACTAAGTATTTTGAACTTACTTGTAAAATTTTTTATTTCCATTTTTGTTTTGTTTTTTTTTTTTTTTTTGTCTGTGCAACTTTCTTTGCCAGTTGCCAAATGAATTTTTGGTGAAGGTGCGCAAAAATAGAAAAAAAAAAACGGAAAAAAAAATAATGGTAAAAAACTTAAATAAAATCTCATAAATCTGCGCAGCGAGCATTTTTCTTTTGCAGCCAAGTGTCATGACACTCCAGTGAATCTTTCTCCAAACGACAACAATTTTCCTAGCTGCACCTCGCACCGCGACACTTCGGCCATCACTACAGGTCTGCACAACTTCATGGATGGCTCCTGTGAAAAATAACGCTGAAAAAATCCTAACAAGCGCACAAGTTCAATTATGTCTCTAATAAATTTCTGCGTTGCTTAAATGCGCTCAAAGCAGCAGTGGGCGAGCAGTTGCATCTATGAATGCATACTGCATGAATGTGAATGTAAGCGGTTTATTCAAAAAGTAACTGAACATTATATTATATTATATTATACTATACTATACTATACATACATATTTCTTTTGCAATCGCAAAAAAAAAAAAGCAGGGCTTTAGATCAGAAATGCGCACAAAGAGCGCAACCAAAGTGTAAGCGTATGTGTGCGCGCTGCATGTATGCGTGCAATGCTAAAACAAAGTAACATGAAACTACTTCGTTGAACAAACTTTGACAGACTGTTGCCAAAGCGGGTGCCCGAGCACAACTCTGCTTTAGATACTTTAGACACATGACACTTCACAGAGAACGGCGGTTTACAAACGAACTAGCAAAGGAAGGCGCCACGCAATCGATGAAACATGCTTATGCTTCCAAAAACAATAATATAACTTTTCAAATACAAGAAAGTTAGCAAGACAACCTACAATATAGGATATAAGTTGATCATGCAATCTTGTTTCAAGACCTGTACTCCACCTTACTACCCGATCAAACGAAACGCTGGCTATTGAACGATCTTAATGGTAGAAGGGCATATGTTGAGTTTATGGGTGTGAGGTCGGGTGATCGTAAGTTAAAGATAGGTGTTGTCTCTCTCCTCTTCTGTTTAACCTTTATTTGGCAAAGATGGCCCTTCCCCCTCCCCATATAAAACTAGTGACCTATGCAGATGATTGTTCTGTTTTATCCTCGGGCGTGAATGTAGATGATATCTGTGCGAGAATTAACATCTATTTGGACAATTTATTAAATTTTTTCAATGCTCGCAACCATAAGTCATCTGCTTCCATTTTCACTTCTTGAACTAAGGAGGTGAGGATGGAACTAGATGTCTTTGTTGGAGGTCTAAGGGTTCTATAATATTGGGAACTATATTTGACCCATTGCTTAGATTCTCGACATATGCCACAAAGACAAATAGTCGTCTTAAGTCGAGAAAAAAAAGTGTTGAAAACGCTTGCCGGATCTTCTTGGATTGAGGACAAGGAGACAATAATAACAACTTATAAAGCTATTGGACGTTCTGTCCTAAATTATGCTGCTCCTGTATGGACCCCTTTCCTAAATAAGACTCAATGGCAATGCCTGCAAAGAAGTCAGTATAGTGCGCTGAGGACTGCCACTGGTTGTTTGCAAATGACCCATGTGGATCATTTGCACAATGAAGCAATGATACTTGCTGTTCATCAACATAATGAGCTGCTTTCGAAGCAGTTCTTGTTGGGTGCGTACAGAAGTGATCATCCGAATGAGATCTGATATCAGGATATATAAGACGAGCATAAATCGCTTTATCACTGATAGCAACATAGAGGAGTATGTCTATACTTCTGGAAGGGCCCAATTGCATAAAGATGCAACTGAACAAGCTATACGCTCTTATAGGGACAATATTATATTAGGTGGAAGACCTCCGCCTATTAATGAGAGCGAAAAACATCGCCCACGTAGCACCAGGACGAAACTTGCACAGTTAAGATCCGGATGGAGCGTTATGCTCGAGTGCTACAGGGAAAGAATTGGAATAAGCAATACTAATTGCTGCCCTGAATGCGGTCAATCACCGCACGATACAATTCATTTGTTCAATTGCCCGTCCCATCCGACTCAATTGAGCCCTTTAGACCTCTTCTTACGACCAGTTGATGTTACTTTTTTCCTAGACTTTTACACCTGAGGTTGCATTTCGGTCTATCTTTCTCTTATATTCATATATCGCTTTGTACTATTACATTCATTCATATAATAAATTGTGTATGTATATTTCCTGATGCAGCTCACACGAAGCTGTTACAACAAAAACAACAACTACAACAACAACAACAACAACAACAATATAAGATCTGTTCTTAAACTCGTTTCTTACATAGTGTTCTTTACTGAACTTCTAGCCTCTCATTCGAATTCTGTTATCACTAAGTATCGATTCCGGTCTACATATGTGTGACTACTAACTTAACAGTCTACCGGTGCAAGCTAATCTAGTCTATAAAAATTGTTTGGTTCTTCCAATGGAGTTAGTAAATTTGATTTATTATTTGAATAAACCTCGCACATTTTCGCCCATATATGCCATTACAGTAGACATTCAGTACTAGGAATCCAATAAAATTGAAGGGACCTTATTTTAAATAGCTTCCAACAACATCTATTTTAAAATGGAACACATTGAATCTGTTCTTAATACATAGAGGCTTTGCTGGAGCAACCATTTTTTTTATTAAGAGAATATAGACCATAATCGAAATTATAGTGAATACTGAGCACTATTGGTTTAAATTTCTCATATACATTCATTATACGTGTAGTTTCTATCATAAAAGTTGTATTGTACATTGTTCTCTCTCTTTCTTTTTCTCTTTATCTCTCTATCACTATCACTATCTCTCTTTCTCTTTCTATTTTTTTGATTGCACTTTTTTATCATACGGTATCATAGTTTTAAAACAGTTTGCTTTTCGGGCTTCATTGCATTGTCGCACAGTGGGAAAAGTTTTACTTTTACTTCCTAATATTTAACTACATATACCATTCACTAACATGATCTCTAAGGATCTAAGGATCTTATTTTGTAACTACTTCACCTAAAAATCGTTAATAACAGAAATAAGCCGAATAAGTTGATAATTTTTAATAATTTAATAATTTATAAATTTAGAAAAAAAATATCAAACCAAAAAAAAAAAAAAAAAAAATCTCCAAAACTTGCATTTTGCGTTTTCTTGAATTTAGTAGTGTGGTAACTCTTTCCTTCCAAATTCAGAAATTTCTTCTTTAACTTTAACCAATGTCATCTCCATGTTGGTCAAGAGATGCACAATTTTCTCTAATTTTTTAATTATAATTTGGCGCAAGATTTCGGTTAGTACCTTGTCAATGTTGAAGTTCTGTGTATACCGGTCTTCTGGTATTGCCATCTTGCTTTGAATGCAATAAAAATATAAGCAATTTCAGATTTTTGAGAGCTTCAAGCTTGTTACTGCTTTTTGAAAAATACAAAATATTCGAATGAAATGACAGTTTAAACACAAGCTGTCACATGTAACACATTTGAATAAGAAATAATTATTGTTGAGTTTTAAGATAAACTTATTCAAATGCAACATTTAGCTAGTCTACATACGAACTTTGATGTTTCTAGTGGTAATCATATGGACGATCCATAAAAATCATTTATGCACTGTACATGAATTTCATTTGCATTTATTATATTTCTGATATTATATTTCTGATATATCTTATGTTTTAAATATTATAATTTTAACATTTATTATAAAGACAGGTATCAGTCTTTCTATTTTTTGGCTTTTTTGGTTTGCGTGCACCTTCCTTCGAACAACCTGCTTTGACTTTGACCATTTCTGCCTTCTACTTTTTTGGTTTGCGTGCTCATTCCATTGATCCACCTGCACTGTTGGCCTATTTGGCAGCCGGGTTCTTACATGTACATGATCGAACTTTGCGCTTAGAAGCCATCTTTGTAGATTTACATGTTCGATCTTTGTTCTTATTTCCCGACGGTATCTTTCCCGGCTTCAGAATCGTTTTTGACCATTTAGACAGTCGGCATGCTATGCATTTTTGGGTATATATTTTCCCTCTGGTTTTTTCTGTACAATGAAAAATTCGTAAACTAACAAAACTAACTAGGATACCTACCTTCCTTTGACTCTAACTTCTCCCTGTCCCCTTTTCCATGCCCTCCTCGACCCCATTAATATGTACATTCAATATTTTTCTAGATTAATTTTCTATAATTTTTGTTTTCCGTGAATTTTTCATCAGAGATCATTCATCAGCCGTTCTCAAGTCATAATTGGTGTAACTAACCCGACTTTGTTTTATATACATACATATAGATTAGTTATTCGTCAGTTTGAAATATATATTAATCAAATGATATATAAATTTTGTACAGACCTGACTATGTCGATTCGAATTTTGTTGTTTATAAAAAAATATACTCGTATATACTTTATGGGGTCTGTTTATTTAGGTGACTGTAAGCAAATCGGCCCCAGGGCCGAGACAGCCATAGTATATAACAGCAAAAAAGTTCTTCAAAACTTACCTTGATTGAGGTCACAAATAGACCAATATGATCCTTACTGTGATGAATGATGGATAACTCTCGCACTGCCTGTTGCAGCTGCAGAGGAGGAACTGCAGATTATTGATTGGCATCCTAGTATCCATCCGCTCATGCGCAGGTGCTTATAAATTCTTGTAGGATTTTTGCCAATCAATAATCTGCAGTTCTTTCTTTGCACATTGTCTTCCAAATGCTGTAGCTGGTAGTGCTCTTCTACCTCTCTACAGCTTTGGTTCAGCCGTTCTCCTACAGTTTGCTATATAGTGTGTGTGTATATGTATGGAGATTCATTCGTATGTCTGTTGTTATTTTTTAACGGCGTTTTGTTACCGTCTATGCGGAGCAGTAAATGTTTTCTTGAGAATTTAAAAGATTTGGGATATTACTACTGAAATCCCTGCCAATTCAGCGCAGAGCACCAATTCATAGCGCAGAGCACACTTCTGTGCGAGCAGGCGCGCGTAAATGTCCAGGGTATGAACTCTTAGCATAGTTTCCAGTGGGGGTGTGCGCGCCCGTGATGCAGACTAATGCCTGCCGTTGGGTCCTCTCCATAAGCTTCAGGTATAAGTGAACTTTTTCAACGCTTGCCACTTTGCGATTATATAATTCTAACTGGTTTGTCTACTTCTTATAATTATTTACGGTTTCGTCCCACTGTGCATTGTGCCTGACCATAAGTTAAGCTTTATCTAATTGGTTTTTATTGCGGTAACTAGTCGTTGTCATCGCTGTTGTTGTTGTTGTTGTTGTTGTTGTTGTCTCCTCGTCTGCATTCACTTCACACTTGCTTCATTTCGTGGCATGCACCTTTTCTGTCTATCTTTTTCACTTTCCGGGATTCGTTTTTGTTGTTGTCGGCTTAGTTAGTTTTGCTTTCTTTGGTTTGTTTTCGATTTCTTCCTTGTTGGATTGCGCTTTTTCGCTCATTGTTTCTTTCTGTTTCTCTTTCTCTTTCTCTTTCTGCTCCTGCTTTCTTCACTTTTCGTTGGCATCTTTCTCATTGATTGATGCTAAATGGCATCCATTAGGTTGTTGTTGTTGTTGTTGTTGTTGTTGTTGTTTTTGTAGTGTATTTTATTTGTTTTTGCATTTGTTTTTTTTGTATTTGCGGTTGGTAAGAGCAAAATCAATCATATTGATTCACTCAGATTGCTATCACTAAAAATTTTGAAAAGCGAAGACATTATCTAACCTCAAATTATTTTTTTTTATATCGCGTATTATTATTATTATTTTGTTTATCTATTTACGTATTATTATTTTTAGCATTATGTAAAGCTTTTTTGTTGTATGAATATTTATAGAGAAATATCATTTTATCCAAGAAGTTGTGACACTGCTGAAATTATCTCGCGATCTCTAAAAACTATAAAATATTGTAAACAAAATTCTGAGAAATCGCCTTATTTGTTAAACGAACTGATGGTTGCCTTTTATATTATGCGTCTAATAATGAATAATTGAGAATTACTTCATTGTTTTTTTTTTTTTTTTTTTTAATATTCTCCATGAAGATCAATACACGTTTGCATGCGTTTGAATCAATTTTCGAAGCACTTTTGCCAATCAGATATCATATTGGGTACTTCCAAAATGAGCAGCTTGAAACAGCCAAACAAAAAGAAGTCATTACGTGCCAAGTTACCGTTCTAAGGCGGAAAAGCTATTAATTCAATGTTTTAAAAAATGTTAAATTTTAGAATGGAATTATTAGCTAGCAACTAACAAAACTTTGGGTTACTTAGTCGCATAATAAACAAGGGAACTGCCGTTTAAAATACCGTATATCGGTGGAAAAACTTTATAGACAGTTGTGAAAACTCCAAAATTCATTTATAGGACAAAATAAAAAAAGCGATAAAGATATAGTAGGGAAAATAAATACATCGTAAATAGTTTCTTAAATAGAGAAACGACATATGGTGAAAACGAAGCAAAAATGATATACAAAATAAATTCATAAAATATATCTTTAAAGTGTTACCGAGTATAAATGTACGACTGCTACAAACTACTATTCACAGGTTTATACAATTCGAACATCATTCGAGCGCAACAGAAGTTCCCCATGATTTATGCTCAACATCTTCGCTAAAAGTTTCGATCATAATATTATTTTCGAACTTTTGGTCGTTGGGATCAAGAATATAAATACTAAAAGCAATAAGCAAAAAATTGTATGTGCGGGAAAGACACGTGTTTCGAAATTCGCAACCATTTCAACATCAGTTTCTGTATTTATTGCGCATTGATTTTTTTGTGGGGACTTACTGTGTTTCATTACTATTTGAATACGGTATTTCGCTTTAAACTCAAGAAAATCAATAAGTTGCAACCACTGAAGCTACTTCACTTGATTGTTGTTGTTGTTGTTGTTGTTGGGAAACCGGTTGCATATTGCATGCAAAGTCAATTTTTTAATAAAAAAGAAAAAAAAAATAAAAAAAAAGGCTAAAAAAAATCCTTATAAACTTGTTACAACGTTTTGGCAACCCTAAATTCTAAACTTATTCTCATTTTCGTTTCTTATTGGGGTTGGTTTTTGCTCTCTTTGGCACCTCTTCAAGTCATTTTTTTCTCTATCACTCTCTGTTTCGCTTTTTCTGCGCATGCGTCATGTCATGCAGTCGTTGCTGCTTAAGGGCGAGGGTGCTGCGTTGTTGTTTTTGCTATTTTGCTTTGGGGTTGTTTCTCTTCTTGCTGCTGGTGCTCTGCTTTGTTGCAAGGTCTGTTTTTAAATGTACATATAAAATTCATTTATTTATTAGCATTTAATAGTCGCGAAAAATAAAATGATGATAATAAAATAAATAAAAAAATATAAATAAATAATTAAATAAAAATACTTTCATGACAATAGATAATAATTGATTATAAATCGAACACTCAACATATTTATTATCAAACTGATTTTATAAATGAAAATTTTAGAGATTCCAATGAAAATTAGCGGCGTCTAATTTTAAATGAATGAATATAATTCTTTACCGTAGAAGTAAAGTAATAAATGCCCAATTAAACCCATTGTCTGATATTAAACAAAGTCGGAACTATACACGTGCTATAGTTTAAGAAATATTGGATATTATACTATGTTGCTTCATTACAATATCATCTGCATATATTAAAGTAGTTGTTTTGCAGGTAGACACACAGACAAAAGCACATGTCTAGATCGAGACTGATTTACGACTATACATATATTCAATACTTTAAACAAACAGAAATTTTCACAATATGTGTGATGAGTAAAATATCATGAAGTACAACATTTTCATGTCACTCGCTTAATATGGTTTTCAAACTTTGGATGTCAAGCGTATAAATGGAAAACATAGTTCACATAGAATTTTAAAACAAATTCAATTTATTATTGCCTTGAATTATTCAGTTCAGTAAGGAGTGCGAAACACAAAAATTGTGTAACAAATAAAAAATAAAAAAAAAAAAAAACAAATAAAAAACCGTAAACAAATTTTTTAAACAAAAGGGAAAACAAAACTAAGACAAAAAGACATGGGAGCTTCCATATCGGTAAGTGGAAGTGGCGTTTATAAGCGCGATTTTCAAATTTTGTAATCCTATGTTACGAATTTTTCATTGTACAGAAAAACGCATCGAGAAAACGTTCTTACAAATGCGTAGGAAGCCAAACATCAATATGCTCGCTAAATATTTCGAGGTTGGGAAAGATCCCGGCTTTTAAGCCCGCTCATAAGGTCAAGCCTCAGGCAAGTACATCTAAGATGCCGGCTTATAAGCGCAAAGATCGAGCATGTAAATCTAAAACCTCAGCGGCAAGGAAAGTCAGCGGCAACATTGCAGGAGGATCGGTGGAACGTGTACGCAAACCAAAAAAGAAGAAGGCACGCATGGCCATTGTACAGGCCAGTGGTTCGAATGAAGGTGCACGCAAACGAAAAAAAAAGAAAAAGACACCTTTCTGGCGCGTGAAGAAACCTGACAGTTCAACCAAAAAGGCCCCACCTCGCTGACGATAAGACATGTTTCAATGAACATAATTCGGCTATTTTTTGCGAACAAAATTCTAGTTACAAAAAGTTTTGACAAGACCAAAGTTTAAGCAAAATTAATCAAAATATATAAAAAAAATGTTAGGCTAAATAAATTCAAAAATAAAAAAATAGTTCTTTCAGTTTTTTTTATCGTGAAAAAGTCTGCAATACTATGAAATAAGACTATAAAGAAACAATATATAACCCCTAAGATCAGATAGCCCCCTAAGATAACTCGTAGTTTCAACTTAAAATAGAAAAGAAAGAAATATCTACTTAAAACCAGTAACCATATGTGCAAAATAATTTTATAATCGTACTTTTAAATGAGACCTTGCATGTAGTACTTCTTTCAACGCTCAAGAACAATAACAACAACAACAACAATGCGCATAAGTGGAAGCGCCCAATTAGAATTTGCGTATTGCACTTTTACATTGCTCTCTCATCTCGTCTCATCACAACTTGCTCTCATTTTGTACTGTTTACTTTTACTCTTGCTTCGCATGCATTCGGTGACGCTTTTCGCTTCCGTATTCTCTACGTTTTTTATTAATAAATTTTTGTACTATAAACAATTTAAGAATTTATTAAAAGTGAATCAAAATTAATTAAACATTTTATATACATACTTATATTTGTTTTGCGCGTGTGTGCAGCGAAAAAAAAGAAAAGTGGTAGAAAAATAAAGAAAATTCCATGAAATTAATTTCGCTATTGTGCTTTTTTTTTTCAGTGTGTGTGCGTGCGTGTGTAGCAATAAAGAAATGCAATAAGCAGAAATAACAACAACAGCAACGAAAAACAAAATAAAAGCAATAATTAAAAATATTATTAATGCATGCAAATAATTTTTTTGTTTAATTTTTATCTTTGGCGAAATTCGAGAATTCTGTAGATTTTTTTTTTAGCTGCGCACAGCATCCGCAAAGCGATTTGTTGTTGCTTTTGCTGTTGTTATTGTTGTTGCTGCATGTGCCGCATTGCAGCTGTGGGTGAATGATGGCGTCGGCAACGGCAACGGCAACGAGGAATGTCAGTCTACCGGTGAAAAATCAATAAACGTCAAGGACGTTGCATCATCATCACGAGCAGCAGCAACAGCAGCAGCAGCAACAGCAGCCGCAGTCGCTGCCATAAAAGGAGCTTCATGGAATCCTTCAAACTATTTCAATTTCAAAAATTTTTCTCAAATTGGGTTGAATATTTTGAATTCTTGTTTTGAATTGCGGAAAAGTGAACGGAAAAGTGAAACATAGTACACTGAAATGCCATACAGTTGTTTCACTTTTGCCATCGGCGTGTCATATTTGTTTTGTTGTTTTGTTACCAAATACCTTGTTGTCAAATGCTCTTGTAGCGCCATCTGTGACCAACTGTTCCTCTACCGTATATATCATATAAATGGGGTATTAACGGTTCATTTGAGAGTTTGTAACACTAGAGTCACACTAGAATTTAATACAAATGTAACCGATTTTTTGTTGAGAGTTTAAAATCCAACATTGGCAGGCTAGTGGCTCCCGAGCTACTGCACAATCGGCAGCACGTGTGCATGTGTGTACAAAGCAAAAGAGCAACTTCGTTGCATGCGACAGTGCATAGCAAACGCATACCATTGCAAAATACATTTGTATACAGTTGGGGACCTGTGATTTGCATTATAATTTTCGGCCGGAAACTCGGGTTGTTCCAAAAAAGTTAGCAGATATACTGAAAATCTACCCGTATACAAAATAAAAGTCGTTATTAATGATGTGTGTGCTGGGTATTAGTCGAGAAGATGGGTACCGAATTCTGTTCGAAAACATGCAGAGATTTTTCGTATCTCTGCTAGTCTCGGAGATACAGGCTAAAATGTTAAAGGTTTCTTGTTTTTGTTCAAAAAAATTTCAAATTAAAATTTTGCGCTCACGTAGCAAAACGGTGAATCACTGAATTCAGCGTACCCAAATTAAGTAAAATAGACCCATCGCACGAACTCCTAACAAGAGTCGATTATAACAGTGTTATTAAAAGACAAGCTCTTTGGGGGACGGTCAGTAGAAGCAAAGTTTTTATGCAAATAAAAATAAAGGTGTATGCATGTGTACTGGTATATTCTTTGGCACATTTCGTAGCCTAAACGGCTCTATGGAATTTAACATATGAGATACCGTTACATTCCTCTTCATTATGGGTGTGCAGTATACAATATATTTTTGTATAGGTTCTGCCTGTAAATACGGTGAGAGTTTTATTTTTTATACCCTGTACAAAAGATATTTGTAACACGGCTTTGTATTGGCTTTGTGGAGCTGTCAAAATGTGAGTTATATAGCGAAAGTAGCATCGGAGACCCCATAAAGTATGTATATACATACATTAGTCATGTCCATCCGTCCGTATGTCTGTCTAAACTCATTGTATAGGCTCACTAGGTACCGCACTGCCACAAAAGTAACTTGAAATTTCATAATTGGCAACCGTTTTACCATACCGCATTGGTAAAAAAAAAAAAAACAAAATCAGTTGTCAATTTTTTCGTATTATGTGATTTGATTTGACTTAAAAATTTATTTGCATATTTTGTAAAATAGTTTGTACAAAGCCAACTATGTACCAAGTTGAAGTTTAGAATAAACTTTTGGATGCCACGCCCGCAAGACGGTTATTTATTTAAAATTCAAATTTTTCAAAGCAAACCAGCTGAAAAAATGTATTACAAAAAAAAAAAAAAAAAAATATGGCATGTTCAGGGTATAATATAGTCGATCACTTCGACTAAAGCTCTTTCTTGTTAATTTATTGAATACTATTGTAGCCTAAATTGATGACGATATATAGAAATATTATACCCTACTTCACTTTCTGAATCAAAATGCATCTATTAATACATTATGTATCGAAATTCAAGTCGTTTAGGCTACAGAGCGTGCTAAAGAATATAGAGTACATACATACTACACTCAAAAAACATCACCCTTCTTAGAGCAGAAAAAAAGCAATACATCTCAAAGTGGTCCAAAAAACAAACAAAAAAAAACTCTGAATGAGTTATATGTTTTTGAGGTCGATGACTACGAATTTGATATAAAAATTTGCGCAAACTAAATGGGTTCAAAACGGTCGACTAATATTTTTAAAAAAGTTATTGAATTGAAACGAAATTTAGTATACAAGTGGTTTTGAGGTCGCTGATTATGAGTCAAAATTTCCAAAAATGGTGAAAAAATATTGGAAAATGTTGGTATTCAATCTCTTTGAAAATCGATATACGTATTTAGTAGTTTTTGGAAGCACTGGTTACGATACAGAATGCAGATTAATCAGACTATATAAGCCTTTACGAATAATGAAATGTTAGTCTGATAGGGTAAGCTCTGGTAAGCACGCAGAGTGGGGCAAAACTTCTCAACACACATTGCTGTAGCAACTTCGGACGTGTCACCAACTTTGATTTGGGGTCTCTCATTACCATGGGGGAACACTATGTTTTTGCAATTGATGAGTTCTGAGCGCTTCTCGGCAAGTGATGTATTAAAGTCATACAGTTGACGACAGTATATAACAGAATCGATCGCCTGGTTCTGTGGTAGAAGCTAGAAAAAGCACCACAACTTGTAGCCGCATCACATTTTCGTTTAGGATTGCACAATTCCGCAGCGCGCCAAATCGTTGAAGAATATAGCTTTATACTACATATTTATGTTATTTTGAAGCTTTTTATGGTACTGTATTTCTGCCCATTTATTTGTTCTTATGTTCTTCACATAATCTACCAAATACCAAATCTTACTATTTTAAATATTTACTGATTTTACTTTGAACTCTTATTACATTTTTTCTTAATGCTTCAAAAATATATCAAATTTCAAAATCTAATACCACAAAGAGTTCCAGAGATTTAACGGATAGTCTGCAAGTATGTTTGATTTCGGCATTTTAGACTATTTACCAGTAAAATAATGTGTAAAAGCGACCCAGTAGTTCCAGAGTGTACCCTCGGCCTAAAAGCTCACAAACTTTCTATCTTTTTAATTGCTGCTGTTTCTCCAACAAATCCATTTCATTTCTGAAAACAAAATTGTAAACTAATTTCGAATTTTTAATTATTATTTATGTTTGTATATACATTTTTCAATTAATGCATTTGAAGTGTAATCTCCGGTTGAGTAAGAATTTTTAGTGCAACGCAAATGTAGTGCAATGGAAATGAGACAGCTGATTATATAAAAATTCCACTCAAATATTGCTTTGTAAGGGTGACCATATTTTATATTGCATATATCATTGATCTGGAACATTGAGATTAGTTGATGTATAAACATATATGTGAGGAACTAGGATAAAGATACTATATAAGATAAATTTAACCAATCTATTGGGTATAGTATTCTATAATTTACATATGTATTTATTTATTGATCTGCTTGGCAATTTTTTTCCCATTAATGCCAATGTTGAACCACTTCTACGGGCAAGTTTGTTGCTGTCTTAATAGTATCTCTTGTTCAATTGAAGTGAATATTACTTAAATTCTTTCATTGGCGAGTTTTAATATACTACTGTTATCAGTGTTAAGGTCATGGATGATGGCTAGAGTTGAAGAGGTGAAGCGCATAGCTTTAGTTAGATTAGGCTGCCTACATAATCATCTAATCACAAATATTGCATTGACTATTGATCGGTTTCTGCGTATACCTTGACCAATTTCACTAATACCATCGTCGACGAATTATGTAGAAAGCATCTTTGGGAAAACCAGAATTATGAAGCGAAGTATAGAAATCCCTCGAACGTTTCTGGAATTCTTTTTAACGATTATATATTTAATAAGAAAGAATGGTGATATACTTTTTTTCCATTGGTGCAGTACAGTAAATTTTTCAGAATGGGTAAACAATTTTCATTTGTATTGTTTATCCTTCAATGAACCACTGACTCTCTATTCATTATGTTCATAGCTTGAAGACAAGTACAGATGTAACTCGGTAACTCGGTTGGTCCAACATCTATTGGTCGATTGTAATTCTTCATTGCCAAGGAGCTACGAAATGTGTCTAGTCCAATAATTAGCTATTATGGTTGTTATACAGGGTGTCTCAAAAGAAAGTTCACATTTGATTTGCTGATTGCGTGAACGCAACTATTCCGAGGGGCGCGGGGGGCATGTCAATCGGTAGCCTAGCTTTTGGGAATTTAGTCGCTATGGAGCGTTTCTCGGGAGCGGACCGTGCGTTGTGCGTACGTGAGTTTTACAAAAACGGTAATTAAGCGACTGTAGCGCGTAGAAAATTCTGCAGTATTTGACATGTTCGTCATTTAAATGATGCGCCAAACACTCGACTCATTGGAAAATGGGTCGAGAAGTTTGAAGAGACCGGTTCAACGCTGGAAAAATCAAAATCCGGGCGTCCAAGGTCTTCGAGAACGTTCGAAAACGTAGTCAGTAGTAGTACTCAGTCTGTTCGTGACAACCCGGACCACTCGATTCGGAAGCGTGCTGTTGCTTAAAATGTGCATAGATCATCATTGTTCCGCATTTTTAGCAACTTCACACACGTCCAACAGGTCTCTACCACGAGTTCATGAAATATTTGCTGGCAAATTGATCTCCAGGCGAGGTGACATAAATTGGCCTCCACGAAGTTCCGATTTAACTCCTATGGACTTTTTTCTGTGGGGTTACGTGAAATCTAAAGTTTACGGCAACATACCGACTCCCTGGCACAATTAAAAGGAAATATTCGTCACGAAATGGCAACCATCACGGAGAATAACTGCCGAGCCGTCATAGGAAATTTTAGTGTTCATTTTATATGAATGCCGTGAACGCAACGGTTTACTGTTTTGGACAATATCATTTTTAAGAAATAAATTCCCAAAGTGTGTATTTTAATATGTAATAAACATTTTTTCAATAAACTACTTACTTTTTTTTTGTCGATTTTTTAAATGCTAACTTTCTTTTGAGGCACCCTGTATAACTCAGCTCGTTAAAGCGATCAAATGTTTGCAAATACCAGGATGTGTTACGTTAATAATGTATCGTTTACTTCTTGAATTGCCAATGGTATACTGTAAAGTTATTTACGACAAAAATATGAATTGTTTATTATAAGTTTTTCATTTTTTGTTTTTTTTTTTTCTTAAATTTTTACAAAACTCTTGGCATAATTCAGACAAAGAATCATCATAGTTATCTATTTATAGCATTGTGTCCCTTGTTTGCGGTTATGTTCTACATACTAACAGCTGTTGCTGCCATTTCTTTTACACAACAGAGACTATAAAATAAAAATCAAACAATTCAAAGAAAGTGTTAATGAAATATGCATTTGTTTATTGTCATTTTTATAGCATAAACTAAATAGAGAGAATAAAAAAATAAAAAAAAAAAACAGCTGCTTTTAATATTTATCATTTAAACAGCTGTTAGTTAACATAAATATGCTTGTATCTAGTGCAGCGCTTTTGGAACTGTTATCAATGCAGTACTGTTAATGTGCTTATGTACAGTTAGATTTGAGTGGGTGCTGTGAATATACACTGATAAAATATTTATTGTAAATTCATCGATTTAGCTTTGATATGCATGCAACAATAATGACAAGGGTAAAAAATACAACAACAACAACAAAAAAAACCTTGAAAAAATATATTTTTAAAACAAAAATTATAACGCTTAGTAAGCATTAATTTATGAATTATTTGTTTACTTATAATAAATTTCCAAAAAATTTGACGGCATGTATTTAAACGTTTATATGCGTTTGCAGTCTCTTTCCCTTATTTCTGTTATACATATGGATATCGCGTGGATGAATCTCATCAATGGCATGCCATCATTTAAGCAGTAACAGCTGTTTTCTGTTTTTTTTTTTTTTTTTTTTTTTTGATTATTTGGTCAGTTTGGTCGGTTAAGAAAGATAGAGTGCGGGAGATAGTAAATTTTGCCGCATTGTTGTTTTTTGTGTTCGTTGATTGGCAAATATTTATAATAAGCTATTTCTCACCGAACTAAAGATCTTCTATGAAAAATTTACTTTGAAAATTTTCAACAAAGTATTAAAATATTTTCCGTCTAAATATTTATTTAGTAAACACTTTGAAAAATGCCGTTGCAAAGCTATGGTGTAGGGAGAGGTGCGACACTAATATAGGCAATTCCATATCAATTTTACTTAACTTTTGTGCAGATGGGTTAAGGGCGAATACCCAATTGTCTACATATCTTTGATATTGTTGTTGTGTGATATTGAAAGCTTTCATTACATAATCATTTCAGTTTTTCCACACAGCTTACAGCACTTGGTGGCCCATTGTTCGTGCAAATATGCCTTTCCAGATATTACGTTTCAGTATCTTTCTACTACAGTCAGAAGCTAATAATGTGTATTGATCAGCTTCAATGTGCGTTTAATGCTTTGTCGCTCGCTAATAGCGGTTTGTGTAAACGCTATCTTTATTAAGTGCTGCTCGCAAGTTTTGATTGTATGCCTGAGCATGTGTACTATTTGAGGTATGGCAAAACCGATTTTACTTATTTTCCGTTAAGCACATTAAGTAGCTAATATTGTATTGCATTTGTAAGCACTAGTCATAATAATGTGCTGTAAAGTTGGACTTTTTTTCATCTGTCTATACAAAAAAGCTATCTATGCTACTGCTTGTATTCATAGACTAAGCGGGTAAATTACGTTTGCACAAATGTAAATGGAATAGCCAAAAGGACGCGTGATAGACCCCATATAGTAAGTCCTATGTATTTTCCTGATCAGCATCAGAAGTCGAATCGATTTAGACATGTCCGTGTGTTCGTCGGCTTGTATTTTTATATAAAATAAAACATCGACGTTTAAATACTCTCCTATACCTTCTTCTGATAATATGTATAAAACGAGCGTGTCAATCACACTATAAGAGGTAGCCTCCATACAAATATACAGTTTTACACAGTTTTTCGCATTTTGCATGACATTTTT
Source organism: Leucophenga montana (assembly GCA_035044765.1). NCBI lineage: Eukaryota > Metazoa > Arthropoda > Insecta > Diptera > Drosophilidae > Leucophenga > Leucophenga montana. The sequence goes on from JAWNNQ010002086.1 coordinate 266,198, forward strand.
TTTTTTTTTTTTTGTAAGATCGAAGCTCTCTACTGCTGGTTTGAAGCAAAGCGTCAGATCAACAAGAGTGTTGGTAAAGAGAGAAAGGAATAGAAAGAGCGCATCAAACGTAGCAGCAGACAACAGCAGCAAACATTTCCAATGTGTGGAAATATTTTGTTCCACAGACTATATTAACATTGAAACCTTGATGTTCGAATAAAAAATAAATTTAAAAATGCGTAGATTCTAGAGTCTTTTAAGATCATTTGAATGTGATGAACACGAAAAACATACTGCATTTTTTTTTCATTTGCGCCATTCACTTATATAACGGTATATATGTGTTTTGTTTTATGTATAAATGGCCAGCCTGACGGCTGATTATATTACGCGTCCAAGGCTACCTAATTCGTTTTGATCGAATGAAGAATGATAATATTTACATATGTATGTATATCAAAAAAATTGTGACAAACTTATTTCAAAGAATGTTTGTTTAAAAGGTTTTTCATTAGTTATAAGCATGCATCTGTATAAGATCTAATTGACACAAGAATTGAAGCGTCAAGAGTACCATGCACGTCGTACGTGCGCTCATTGGGGTCTGGAGCAGTTGGAAAACGGATTCCAGTTTTGTCGAAAAAATCATCATCAGTGATGAAGCACACTTTTGGTTGTGCAGCTTCGTGGACAAGCAAAATTAACAAATTTGTGGAGAGTCTTCATTGCATTCGGAGAAACTTGCTATTTGGTGTGAATTTTGGTCACACGGCCCCCTACATTGGGCCCTACATTCTCCGTAACGGGAATGGTCAGACGGGCTGACTATATAACGTTTTACAGAGAGTTTTATTGGGTAGCTCGATAGCGTTTTGTCGATTATACGAAAAGTAGAGTATTTAGTATGGAATTGCCCATATTTACATTCCCATATATACATACATATGAAAGAAGGTGTAGAGTATTGTAGTGTTCTTGTTGGTGTTTTTGTTACTGCAAGATTTGCCGTTATTGTTTATTCGACATATGTAAATGTTGTTGTTGTGGTTTTTGTTGCTTCTATGGTAAGCAGTGTCAGTGTCATATGATGTATTTGTCTATTGTTTTTGGTTTGGTTTGGTTTCTTTTCACTACGTTTCTCTCTCTTTCTCTCTTTTTAACTTGTATACTTATACATACATACATATATACATACATACATACATACATACATACTTCCATACATATGTCACTTGTCTTATTTCCTGCAGTCTAACAACAACAACAAACATGAACATTGAATGACGACAGCGTATAAGCTTAAATTTCTCAATATGAAACGCCTCTTCGACTCTGTCCCTTGGACGGTGCAACTGTCCACCCGGCCGTGTCCCATTCTCTTCATCTATTCTACCACTTGCTGTAATGCAATATGCGAGACCAAATACAACAAAATTGAAATAAATACTTAAAAGAATAAAGTATCACATCGACAAAAACAACAAATGCAGCACAATACACTTTTGTTGTTGCTGCGCCAGCCTTTCTGTTCAGGGCGAACAACTTTTGTGACAAGGGTGAACAAATGCCTCTTCTCGTCTCGTTGTTGTTGCTATCTTTGTCGCTATTTGAGCTTCGTATATAATACAGTTGGTCTTCAAATTCTGTCTGCCCACTGCACATATTCTCCTGCTTATCTCTTTCATACATGCATGAGAGTAATTCTTCCGATTACGCTACGTCACATTGTCTACTTGTGCTTCATGCAACAAATACAACAAGCTTTAAAAAAGTAACCTAAGCTGCAATCAATAATGATAACAACGACATGAGCAAACAAAAAAAAAAAAACTTTGCCAGCGAGAGAGAGCAAGAGAGTGCGAGCAGAGAGTGATAATGATAAAGTGCCCTGTGTGACATACAACAACAAGCACACAAGTGCAAGGTTTCATATCAAAAAATTTAAAGAGCTTCTCGATCATTGATTGCGATAGTGTAAATTGGCATATGAGCGAAAAAGAGAAAGAATAATGTGTGCTACAATAATACATAATAAACAATTCAATTGTTTAGAGACGGTCAGCCGAGCGTATGCCGGACAAGCGGGTTGTTCGGGTCGTCGCATGTGCGATTGTATTACGCGCTTCGTGTTGTTGTTGTTGTAGTAGTGTTGTTGGTATTGTTGCTTTAGCTGTTGTTATACATTCTGTTAAAAATTTATAGAAACTATTTTATGTACATACATATTTAAATTTTATTATGAGAACTCATGTTATGAAACACACTGAGTCAGGGCGACACAAACTAAAACTTCTTCTTGCTAAATCATCCAACATACAAATAAATAGAATAGAATATGTTTATGAATGGATAGTATGAAATGCTTACAGGTCGTATAAGTAATACACATTCACAAGTTGTAAATGAAAATTTGTTGAAACATGAACTTTTTTTCACTAATGAAAAAAAAAATGTATTAAAATAAAATGCGGACCCTTTATGAACTTAGTGTTCCATTAAATTAACCTATCCCATTATTTGCTTACAATAAAGGCAATTAAGGCAAGCTTATTAAATAATTTTTAATCAGAGACTATAAAAAATTAAATGAAATACGCAACTGAACGAGCCAATGCCCCACTACAACTAAAATTTGTGAATTTAGCTTTTTATTTTGTATGTTTTACTATGAGTTAAGTTTTTTTTGTTTACTCTTTGGAGTTCGCAATCCAAAATACTTGTCGAATATTTCAAAAAAAGCAGAAATATGCACAGAAATTGTGAATACCGTATATATGAAGCAATACTCGTATAACCAGTTTCGATCTACGAGGCACATCTAATTTAAAACTGGGTTTTGCTAATAGGAGGTGCTCAATTTGTCGGAACCTCTTTTTGTGACCTGTGTTCATAGAGTAAAAGGGTATATTAATTGTGCAAATCTATATAACACGTAGAAAGAGGCTTGGCAGCACTAAAAAAGTATGTATATTCATGATCGATATCAAAAATCAATTCGATATTGATATGTCCGTCTGTCCACATGTCTGACCGTCTATTTGAACAACGAGCTCTTGGAAATTATACGAAACATACTTCAAGTTTTAATATTTAGACTCTGCTATTCGGTTTTTAGATAAAGTATATTAAACAAAGATGTCACCTCATTCTAAGGAGTAGCCGCCATATACACCTGCTTCGCATTTTTAAGTTTTTGTATGAATTTTTGTTTGTTTTTGTGCTTAATTATACTAGAAATGCAAATTTTGTTGTATCTTACATCAATATTAAAAAAATATGGTCCAGATCGGGCCAATATAAGGTGTAGCTCACATACAATTCAACCTGTTGTATATTTTTTGTTCATAATTACGCTAGAAATACAAAATTTAGTGTATCTTTCGTTATTTCTAATGAAATATGCCGCATATTTCTAGATAGAACCACCAAGAAATATACCCATATACAAATCTATGGCTCATATAAGTAGGCTTAGACAAGCTACAGGGTAGCTCGAAGCTGCTGCATTATTGCTGATTCTATTAGAGAGAGAATAATAATAAGAGGTGGGTTCATTTTAATTATGTTAAGTTCTGATGATGGGCTCCATGAGAAATACATGAAACTCTTAATTTCGCATAAGCATTTGCATGTCAAATGTGCGATTTGAAACTGGTTTATTTAAAAAAAAAAATTGTTTGCAGATTATATCGTTTGCTTGTAGTAGGAAAGTGAACTGAATATTTAGAATTTGTTACCATCCAAAACTAACGTTTTTTCTTGTAATACTATCCATACTATCTGGCAGTGCACTGAAATTTGTCGAATATTTTTCAAATGTGTTGGAAATGTTTTCAATTTAAATGGTTCACTCGAGTTCCGTGGCATATACGCAATGACAGTATTCACAACGATCTTCAGATTGCCAAGTACTATAGCTGAAAAAATCAGGAGTCATAGCAGCAGATACATAGAAAAACTTTATGAACACAGTAATAATCTGGCTATCAATTAACTCAACAACAACGAGACAGCTTAAGCGAGTGCACCCGTTAGATCTGTCATGTCCAAGGACATAGGTTAAGATTAGGTTAATATATGTATGTTAATATGATAGTACCTAATAAAGTCACGTAAATCGTAAACGTGAAACTAAAATACTCAGAAAATTTGATTATATGTAGTTCCTGCATTGAACTGATGGCAAATAAAAAGATAAAAAAAAAATGTTTAAATGGTGTTCCGAACACACAGTGTGTGTGCACAATAAAAATTTGGGTGTCGTTTGTGTACTTCAATTAGTACACTCATAAAAATAAAAAAAATAAAAAAAAACAAGAAAAAACGTTAATTTCGGTTGAACCGAAGCTCTAATACCATTCACACGAAACTTTAAATAGTAATGTAATACATAAAAGTGGGAGTTTAAATAGGGGCTACCCCAAAAAGTGGGTGGTACACGCTCACTAGTAGATGTGTATGAAGCGATGTAGTAGATGTGTAAGATGCCGCCATATAGAATTTCAAGTCGATTTTGACGTTTTCCATACAAATGCATAAAAGTGAACTGTTGGTTTATATGGGATTACCTAAAAAAGTGGGCGGGACACGTCCATTTGTATATGTATATGAAACGGTTGTCTATTAAAATACACAAAATCAAATTTCAAGCTAATATTGATCTAAATGAAGGATTTTATCATAAAAAAACACAAAATTGCACGGTGGGTTTGTACGGGGCTACATCAAAAAGTGCGCCCACTTCAAGTTTTAAGCGGCCACTCCCAATTGTCTATGTATGTTAAGCGGCTGTCTCTTAAAAGGCACCATATTGCATTTCATATTGACTTTCATGAAATAGTTTTTCTTACAAAAAGTCAAAAGTTGACCAAAGGTTTGTATAGGAGCTACCCCAAATAGTGGGAGGGGCACGCCCGTTAGTCTATGTATGTTAAGCGGCTGATCATAAAAAGACACCACATTGCATTTCAACCTAATATTGACTTTAATAAAGAAGTTTTCTTACAAGTTCTCTTACGTAGGTTTGTATGGGAGCGAGCCCAAATAATGGGCGGGTCCCACCCATTAATGTATATGTCAAGCGTCCGTCCGTTCGTTACTATATCAATTATTAAGTTGATATTGACTACAATACAAATGTTTTTCATACAAAAAGTCAAAAGTGGGCGGTGAGTTTGTATGGGGACTACACCAAAAAGTGGGCGTAGCGGGTCAATCTTGACACTCTATTCAACTGCAATAAAAAGAAGTGTACATGCAAAATTTCAACTGTTTAGCATAAAAATTGGTGCCCAAAAAATGTGCAACAACATACAGACAGACAGACAGACAGACAGACAGACGGATATGGCTAGATCGTTTCGTCTTGTCGAGCTGATCAAATATATATATACTTTATGGGGTCTACGATGGCTCCTTTAATGCGTTACAAACTTTCAGACAAACTGATAATACCATTTCACACTACTATATGTGAATGGTATAAAAAAATTAGGTAAATTTGTGGAATATCGCTGTAGATTTTTACTTTAACAATCGACTTGTGACTTGCGACTCCTGCTGCCTCCATTTTTTTAATGTGCGAGTACTTTGTGCTCTTTGAAATTTGTTCTTAAATTTACATTGAGTACTACTTTCTCCATATGTATTGAGCTATATGATTTAATTTAACAAATGGTTTGTACTGTTTTGACAGAGTGTATACATATTGTTGCTGCTAGCTGCATTCTCTGCTGTTACTGTTTTTGCTCTCAATTTCATTTTATTTCATTTGTTTTTTTTTTTTTTTTCATAAATTTCGCAGCGTTTGCCTACGTTTTGTTTGGGTTGTGTGGGGTGGGGGCAGCTGCTAAGCGTGAGCATTTTGTTTAAAGTTCCAACTCCAAAACTAAACAGTTGCTAATTTTTTGTAGTTCTTTTTTTTTTTTTTTTTTGTCGCCCCTTCTCATACGTTTATTCTCTCACATATAAACTAAAAAAAGATGAAATAAACAGTTAGTTGCGAGTGTTTGAGTTGGTCTGGTGTTCTCGTAAGTTGTCGTCGCATTCGGCTTTGTCCTCACGAGATATATTCATTCGGTTTATCAATTATAGGGCTGTACAAAACCCTTAAAAATAAATACAGTTGCCAATCAGACGACGCTCTCTCGCTGTGCTGTTTTTTTTTTCGTTTGTTTTTTTTTTTTGGTGCGCCTGATACATTTTAAATTTTTTTTGAAAATAATTCATTTTTCAGATTAAAGTGCGGTAATTTTTGTGTTTTTTTTCTTCTTTTTTTTGTGTGTTAATTCTAAAATTAAAAGTGAAAAAATTAAAAAAAAAAAAAAAAAAGCTTTATCATTATTAGATGACTTTTCTATACGCATAGAAATGAAATTGTTCGTTCTATTTTTAATGTATCTATTAAATTTGTTTTTCTTGTGAAACCGGAAGAAAGTGATTTTTGTACTTGAGTTTAAAATAAAGTAAAAGATTGAAATGAGAATAGTGAAATTGATAGAGTACATAAATACATGTTTATAGTGAAAATTAGTCTCAGTTTTTAGTTGTTTGATAATAATACGTTGCTATACTATATGATTTTCTTTATTGTTGTTGTCATTGCGTTTCTATCTTTAATCACAGTGTCTACTGTTTGTTTTTTTCTTACCAGATTTTATTTATTTTTTTTTTTTTTTTTATACACTATTTTATTCGATGTTGAACTAATGTTCAAGGTTGATTTTCTGCGCTTAACGTGTTTTATTTTAATGTTGTTGTTGTTGTTGTTGTTGTTGTTGCTGCTACTGCTGATAGCGCAGTTTTGGTTGTTGTTGTTGTTATTATTGTTTTTGTATTTTCACGATTCATTGAAGCGCAAAGCCATTCGAAATATCTATTCATCTATCTATGCATATCCATCTATTTATTTATCTAGTATTTGTATTTATCTTCTTTATTTAAATATTTTTAAAAGCGTAACGAAAAATTACAACAACAATAACAATATGAACGTTTTTTATACCCTATACAAAAAAATATGTGTATTTGGGTTTGTTGAACTGTCAAAATGTATGTGAAATAGCGTAGGAAATATCGGATACCTCATATTCATAATCAGCGCGACAAGCCGATTCGATTTAGTCACGTTCGTTCATGTTCGTTCGTTCATGTTCGTTCGTTCATGTTCGTTCGTTCGTTTTTTTAACTAGAGCAAATCTAGAGAAACGAAACTCACGGTATAGACTATTCTCTAGGTACCGACCGCACTGCTACAAGAATAACTTGAAATTTCCTACCTCAGTCGTAAAAAAACAAATTCTATTCTCAATATTTACAAATATTGCTTATAACTACACTAGCAACAGCAAAAAAAAATAGTAATTTGAGTGCGCTGAATACCAAAAACATACTGTTTTTTTGTTTGTTTTTTTTTCATTTAGGCCATTTACCTAAATAACGGTATATATGTGTTTTTCAAAATATATGATTTTACTTAAACCAGCGTCCAGTGTGAATGGCAAGCCCGTTCGAAATGAATCATTAATCTCTAGAAATGTTATAAAATCATCTGTGAGTCTGACCGAGTTACAGCTGATGCAACTTCAAACTCTATGCAAGTTTTAACGAGCTTCATAAATTTTGTAATCTTTTGCGCACTTTTTCAACTACAAATAATTTCAAAATTCAAAGTTTTTGATCAACAGCTTAAACAATTTCGAAAAATATAAAGCCAATCAGACCAAGCTTGGTTAAAAAATGCATAAAAAAATTTCAATTTGATTTAAAATGTCAAAGGCTTCATAGCTCTACATTAACAAGAGTGCATGGTATTTCGACTGCTCCATTCGTACTTGTTTCATGGTATACCAGATCAAAACTTTTCTGAAGAACTCCCCAAGAGCATACATTTGTATACGAATCTAATCATAGAAATAGTTTGCTATGCACAAAAAGAAAAAAATCATACTCATATATATTCTAAAATCAGTGAAATAAAAAGATATATGTAATTGAACCGGAATTCGAAGATTTTGTTGATAGATACAATTGTGCCCAACGGATGGCAGAACAAAATTTATATAATTTTTGTGAAGTTAAGAACGAATTGGTTGTGTGAAGCCAAAATCGGCTATGATATTTGCATTGCCAAATATTTACTTTATAATTATGTGAAAAAAAAAACAAAAAAAAGAATAAATTATTACAATTACTATCATTAATTCCCTCAACGTCTTCCGAAAGTAATTTGCTTTGTGATGCACCGTGTTTTGAAGAATATATTTCCGATTTTGAAGTTGTCCTCTGTTAATTTGAAAGATTCAGCTTCAGGATTAAGCGAGTAACTTGGTATGTGAACGACCAGACGAAGTGGTATAAGTAGAGATAACTTTGCAGATCTTTTAAAAATTATACATGCCGAAAATATTGATGCACTGATTTCTGAGGAAGGCATTTTAAAAGAAAATTTACACTCATATTAACAAAAAGTCGTATCTACGATCTATAGAGTCAAGAATTGGAGATGATTTATTTCTTTATTTAGCGTTACTCAATTTCTTTTGAAAGAAGTGTCTTAAGTTCTTCGGAAGAAGGTTTATATATAGAAAAGTACAATAGAAAGGGCAGCTGAACGTTTTACGAAGTTGCTTATAACAACAAAAACAAAACATGCATAAGATGCTTCCAAAAGAAGATTGCTGCAACCTGCTTCAAGAAGACTACTGTAATGCCATGATTTGCCTCAAAAATTGTTTAGCCTAATTTGCCCAATTCTTTGTCTGTACCGAGTACCCGAAGAGCGTTTTGCCACTGTGAACACCCGAGCCTATTTTTGGCCTAAAGAATGCTCCAATTCTCGAGCATATCAAAGGGCATTAAAGTTTCGGTTTAATTAATTTTCATGCATTTTTCTTTCTTATTTGCCGCTTCATCTCAGTTTATTAATTCATTATTTGACATATTTATGTTTGTAATTTGAGCTAACGGATAAATGCTAATTGGAATTTTGCAATGAGCAAATTTAAACGAGCTTTTGGGTGGCAATTAAAAATATTTTAAACAAAAAACAAAACTCAATTGGAAAAAGTAAATATTGTTCTTTGTATTTAAGAGGCTAACACGCAAATAGTTTTTAAAACGCAAAAGAGCAAAATATCTACAGACTATTGAAGTATTTAAAAATCTATAAAAAATGCCATTCACAAATTATACACAAATGAACGAATTACACATTTCTTTATAAATAATCTACCAAGTTTCTATTTTATGATTGTAGTTCTAAATTTAAAATCGATGTAGCTTCATATTGAACAATAGGCAAACAAAGCCGTCCTGAGAATAGGTAATCATAAAAGCGTCAGTATTAGAGTACGAAATTTTCTGACAGAAGTCCACCCGCTACTACTTCACCCTAGCTACAACCTTGGAATGAAGCATAGCTTCATCAAAAGGTTTAAAGTAGCCCACAGTCTTACACAGCATACAAATATTAAACAACATAGGAAGACTTAATAAACTAACCGTGAACTGGATGCCTGGCCACGGGGGTACATCTGGGAACGTGAAGGAAGTGGTGGTGTTCTAGGTTTTATTGATCTTCATTCAATGTTCCAGAGCACTTCTGTGGAAGACGTAGAACTCAGAATGTGACTAGTAGAGCAGCATGAGAACAAGACCAAAGTTAGGTTTTTAAAGTACTACGAGTGCATATGACAGGGAAAACTACTGCTAGATCCATATAGCAACATAAGTTCCGAAATCTTCAATGAACTGAAGAAGCAGACTCTGAAAGTGAAATCAGGTTTTCTGATTGGACCTTGTAGACTTAAAAATTACTTGCATAAAATTAGTATCAAAAGTGGCAGCATTTCTAGATTTTGTTTGGAGAATGAAAAAACTCCAACATACATATATCATAGAAGATTGCCCAGCCTTGGCACCGGCCGACCAGTCTTAAATATCTTTATCAATTCGAAAAGACGACTAGTAGATCTAGACATGTTCGTCTGTCTGGCTATGTATTTGTCCGTTTGTCTGCATATTTTCTTTTTTTTTTGTTTTAAGCAAAATATCCGAATAATAATAATTGCCGCGCCATGCCGGGTAATACAGTTTATAAATAAAACAATTGTTTAATGTTAATTGAAGACAAGAATAAAACATAAAATCAAAAAAACACAACCAAATTCAAAAGAGAAATGTCAGAAAATCGAAAAGGGCAACAAATACAAATGTATTGTCAGAAAGCCAGACAGACGGACGGACAGCCACACAGTCAGAATGCACGCAATATGCGACAGAAGAGGGCATAGATGAAGGGTTTGTGTTGTTGTTGTTGTTGTTGTTGACAGGCGAACGAACTGACGGAGACGGACGGACGAATGGACGAATGATGAAGCGTGCTCAAGTGCAGTCAAGGCGCGCAAAGATTTGCCATGAGCAGCGTAAACTATTTTAAGTTTGCCGACTAAAAAAAAAAATAAAAATAAAAATTAGTTGATTCGGAAAAGGAGCGGGGGGTATGGGTGTTAAAGAACAAGGCAATGCTCACATGACTTATGTTACGATACCGAAGGAAGGGAAATGAAGAGCTAGCGTCTAGTGATGACTTATGCATGCCTGACTGACTGTCTCTCTGTCTGTCTGTCTGTCTCTCTGTCTGTCTATGTGTTCTATATCTGAGCACTTTAAGCTAGAAAAAAGAAACTACGAGATCGGATCAAGAAGTGTTTATTAATAGACGTCTGCTAATACCGTTGTCAGTGTTTTGTTTTTTTGAAAATCCACCAAAAATAAATTTGTTATGGAGGTCTCCACACTGAATATTTAAGAAGAAAAACAGAAGAAGAAAAAAAGCACTCACACTCTATACAAGAAATACTCAACAGTATGGTTAAATAATCCAAAACTATTAAATATACTAGATTGTAGAAGTCAGTAGACTAGTTATACTAAAAAGCAATCTTCCAGTAATATGTTCCAGTAATATGTAAAGTTTAACATAAGATTGTCTTATAAATGAGGTCAACGGTTTGACTTGCTGAGTTTTTGACTGTAGTCGCCAAATCTTTATTTCTTTTCTTTTCTTTGTATTCTTTATAAAAAAAAAAAAAAAAAACTGTTACTAAATTAACACATTTATTTCGAAAACCATGTGCTATATTTTATAATAAAAAAAATAAACGTTTTACTACTGCTTCGTATGATAAATCTCGATAAAATTGCATCATTAAGATAATAAGTTAACGATGGACTGTTCTTTGTAAAATATGCTAAACTCTTAAACAGCTGATTTTAGCCTAATTTGAAAATGATTTGTAAAAACAGCTGGCTTGAAGGTTAAATTAGGCATGCACATGAAGGAAATTCTTTGTCTAGAAGAATTTCTTAAAACTCTGAAAGAGCACAATATTTAATTCTAAAATATTGTATACATATGTATGCCTCTTGTTCCGGTTTCCGAAGCCGAAACAAAATTTCCATAAATAATAATGTAATAATCCAACTCGGAGAATAGCATGTAAACGAAGTTCCTCCACGAGGCTTTACTTTGAGCCAGTCCGTCGGTACGCGTCCGTTTATACTTAGCAATATAACTGCCAAGTTAGGGAAATTGGTCAACTCACTCGCTGAGTATAGTTTGGCCATCGATCTCAAAACTAAGTGTTGACACGACATTAGTCTGTATGCGCATTAGCTGTCTTGATTGATTATAAAGCCGATGTATTGTGCGTGTTTTTTTGAAGCACGATTAATTTTGCTTTGACTCTTGCTAGTGTGTGAGTCAGATAGCAGATGTTATTTGCGTAGTGAAGATTGCAAAATTTCTGATTTAAACGCCATTTTAGAGCATCGCCAGAGGATTGAGCATTTGTGTTAAGATGTTCTCCAACACCAATATAGAATGCACCGGTGAAAGAATAAAAAATTCGATCCATAATTGTAACTGTTGTCAGCTGTAAGCGCTGCAAGAAGCAAATTGCTGAACTGTCGGCTGATGTTGAAATGGTCGATTTAGTTGCACATCTTCCTGTCAGGTATTACTCAAATATTTACGTAAATGTTTCTTCGAGGAAATAATGTTCCACCAATGAAAGACTAAAGGTTTGCGCAAATGTCGCCAAAGTTGTTTCCTTCTGATGTCAGTTCATGACGCTATACGAATTCTACGCTACGCTAGTGTTGTTCTTCCTGACTTTTGCATTAAAGTCCTCTCGGCTCATTACGATATCGTCTTTTGGAGCGTTGTTCTAAGAGATTACCTGCATACCAGACTTTGATTTAAGTATTTGCATCTTTTTTAGATTTTTCTGCAAACTTAAGTATATTTGATCTACTCTCTTACAGAACAATATTACCAATTGGATATATAATAAAATTTGTGTATTAGATATATTTTTATGCAGTATGTACATACATACATATATACAATACTATACATATATAAAGAGAGTAACTAGGACTATGTGCTGCATATTTTGTTTACTATTATTGTGCAGCCATAGAAAAGTTTTCTGTAGTTAAGTTGTTTTATATAGTTTCTTTAAGAACTTTCAACTGTGGAACATGGGGGAGGGGGGGTATTGGTTTAAGACTGTTTAGTCTAGTCGTCACTTCAAGGCAAACTTATTGGTTTGTAAATACTTAAGCTATTCAAATGTAGTATGTAAGTAGTTTATGTGTGTGGCTTGAAAGGTTTGTTTTTCTTCTTTTTTTTTTGTTTTAAGTTTTATTTTTGCCTTAAATGAATGATTGACTTGCGTTTGGATTTTTTTTTGTTGTTCTATGTTTGCATTCCAATTAGCCAAAGTCAATAGCAGCAAAAAGTAAAAAACGGAAAATACAAGAAAAGTTGGCAGCACCAACAGCAAAGACAGTAGTAATAATTCAGTTAGCCCGTTAGCCAGTTTGTTAGTGGGCTGTTGTTGTTGTTGTTGTTGTTACTGTTGTTATTGTTGTTATTGTTGTTGTACATAGAACATTTGCCTGTTGGCTTTGTTGTTTTTGACCAATTGGAAAACCAAATGCCAACTGTCAAAGTTGTCGGTTGTCGTTGTCGTTCTCGTTGGCCATATTTGTTGTTTTTGTTGTATTGCTATTCTAAGTTATGCCGTTTTATTTTGTTCTTATTTTTTTTTTTTTTTTTTTTTTGTATTTTAACGTTTTACATATTGTCTTTCTATACCCTATAACCATAGTATGTATAATGCGTTTATTAAATTTGTGCAAAAGTATGTACAATATGCAAAACGTGATAGATTTAAGTTATTCACAAGGTCTTGCAACAATGCAAAAGTGCAAGAAACATGTTGCACACACACAATCAACAAGAATTTCCACTAATAAATCTTGCACTATTTTTCACGATCCACAGCATTGACGAAATACTTGCGTTGACTAAACAGAATGGTAGTATTTTATATTTGGTTTTTTTTTTTTTTTTTTTTTTTTTTGTGGTAACACATTGAGTTTGAACAGCTGATAATTCATAAAGAAGCAAAAGTAATAGCAGTGTGAAACAAAGAAAGGTGCAGAGTTGCACCATTTTATTTTGCACAAGTGTGTTCACTACGCCGTTTGTGCACTTTTCTATTTTTGCAAGACCGTGTGAACACCCTAAATCAGCGGTGGGCACGGAATTTTGTATCGGGGAGCAGTACAACAACATCTACAATAAACAGAGTTTTTGAAGTCATAAATCTAAGCAAATTGAACACTTTTATGATTCTATGTGTCGCGTAGAAAATCGAGCCTTCGCTGTATTGCTGTTGTTTGGTTTATTAAAGTAAAAAAAACTCAACACTGAAAAAAATTATAGAAAACATTTAAATTCGTAACAAATCGTAACACATCAAAACCTACCACTTCGCTTTCTTACTCAGTGTACAAGACGCGGCAGAAGTCATAAATCATAGCAAAAGGAACAAATTTTTTGTGACGGTCCGAAAATCGTGTGTGGTTGTTGTTTCGTTTTCGGCTGTGCTGAAAGTTGTTGTTGTTGTCTCGTCGAAAATCGCAAGCATGCAAAAGTAACGGTTTGAGCACTCAGAGCAACGAGAGCAAGGTCTTGCCCACCGCTGCCCTAAATGACATTAGTATATATGTACATAGTATTTTGTTACGTAGATTTAAAAAAAAAAGCCATTTTTTTAGGAACAGTTTTCGAGATAAGCCTAAAAATATGTTTATTTTTTAAACTTTTTCAGTTATTTGCACATATATCCATCAATTTTTATCCGAAAATAGGAATTAACTGTACGATTTGGGCAACTTTATACTTAAAATTTTTGTAAAAGAATAATCTTTCATCGTAAAACTTGTAAAATATCAAAAAGAATTTATTGGAATTAAACGCAGCAAATGAAATTAGGGAGTTTTAAAAACGCCGAAATAGTAACTTTTGTCGGACTTGTATTGTCTGTAATTCTTTAAAATCTTATTACATCTGCAAAAACGTTGGAAATAGGATAATATTAACTTTCAAACGGTATAAAATTTTGGCAAATCGGTTAAAAATTGATGAATAGTATGTGAGCAAATAACTGAATGTTTTTTGAGAATATCTCCCAAACGGTTTCGAAAAAAAAAGAAATGTTGACATAGAAAAAAACTCTATGCGAAACCCGCTCTCTACATGATGTTCAAATTTATAAACTAGTGTTATCGATCAGCATTGTACGTCTGTCCCTTCATCGCAATAAAAGTTAGTAGCAAAAAAGTTTTACAACAAGACTCTTTATAGATGTAAACAGATGTATAATGTATACGAAATGAACAAGTCAATGCCACTATAAGTAGTCGCAAATGCAAACCTAATTCACATTTTGAAATTTTCGTACGAACTACAGTTTTCTCTTTGTTTGTGAAAATGGAACTGGTAATGGAACTGTTAAAATTGATGTGAATGCATCTTACTTTCATTCTAATATGACGTTCTACAATTCTATCTGTCCAGATGGGATGGACCACTGTAAAAATTTATGTTTCATATAAAAACATTTAGCCTAGGCATAGCGTATCTTTGCAGTCGTGCACACTTGAACTGCAATGTTCTTTTTTGTTTGTTTTAAACTTTGGTACGTTTTAATTTTTGCGGTCATTTCAAAAGAAAAAAACATAAATTATGATTAAGCGAAATTCCAAAACGTTTGCTCATCGCTTAACTGCGCTTTTGTTCTATCTTTATTTATTTTGTGTGTTTAATAATGTATCTCATTTGAGTTTTGAAGTGCAACGAAATTTTTCTTGTTCAGTCATGAAATGTTATGCACAATCTTTGAGATATTATGTTGAGCCTTGGTACTTTATTTACTGTGCTGTGCTATTGAAATTATTTGTACTCGATTTTTGTAAAACTTCAACTGCATTGAATTTGTTAAAGTGGTTCAAAACTTAGTTTTTGTATGTGTTTTATAATGTGTATTAACAAACACACCAGTAAAAACTTACAGCTTAATATTGGATGGATTCGAAACTTGTCGCCAACTGTAATATATTCAAAAATCCTTACGAAGCATATTTCTTTCGAACACTTCCAAAGACGCTGTATCTGATCTTGTCAGGGGATTCGCGATTCTGTGCCATATAACTGTATAACAGTTTACTTTCGAACTCTGAGAGCGCTCTATTTCAAATTTGCTTGCTGAGCCCAAAGTAACAGCGTTGAGCAAGCGTGATCTGATCTCCAGGCTGATGTTATTGTTGCTAGTTATCTCTGTTCCCAGGTAGACAAAGTTTTGTACAACATTGATGTACAAATTCTATGTCTAAGTCTAACACTCGATGATGGTTTGCAAGTGAAGACCAAGTATTTCGTCTTCTCGTTCACCGCTAGGCAGATGAGACGTGACTGCTTCTCAATTTCCGAGAACGCATTGATAAATCGATAAATCATAAAATTAGATAAATGAATATACGCTAATAGCATCACTTCCTTATTGACGAGATTGCATGACCATTCTATTATATAACTATATTACGGAATTGGCTTGAGAGCTGCTCCATCATTAGATTAAAAAAAGACACACGATAAAGCATCACCATGGCTGAAATCTCTGTTGGTAACAAAGTGCTTGGTGAGATTTTTTTCTTCCACTGACGACACTTTCACACACACACACACACACATGCAGAGACGCATGATCTTTGCTGGTATACCAAGTTCAGAACTCTCCATTGCTGAAGGTTGCTTCGTGAAAGTATGCGCTCAATATATTTTAGAGTGTTTGTTGATGTCATCGTTCTTAATGAGCGCTGTTAAGTTGAAGTTAAAGATAGTATTTTGCAATGGTTTGTCAACATTAGAAGTAAATTGAAATATTTTTGGATTTACTTCGTTTGCTTGTATTATCATTGTTAATCATGCATAAGATTTTTGTGGTTGATGACACAATATGCATGACTTCCATCACCTTTTTTGCCTTTTTTTAATTTTTCAATACATTATTCTATACGCTATCTACTGCTGCTACTCGAATCAACTATTTACTACTCAACTACTCAGCTCAACTTCAATTGGAAACGCAATGGAATGCAAATTGTGTAGAATATAGCTTCATTTTTTATTTATTTTTTATCAAAGTTTACGACGCGTCATGCATACTCGTATGAGAACATGTTTTTGGGCACGGTTTGTGTGACAAAGCAGGAATTCTTTCTGTATTTATTTATTTATTTTTTTATTTTTTTATCCATACCGAATCAATGAACCAAAAGCTATTCAAGCATTCACCAACTTAATCAGTTAGTCAGAGACACAGTCAAGATACTTTTTAAGTCTTGTACATAAATTCATTCATAAGCAGTCCAACTTGAAAACAAACGTGTAGACAGATGCCTTTCTGTTGCTTCTTCGTATTTTCATACTTTACTTTTCATATTAAGTTGCTTCGCAGCATGAAGTCATATGCCGGTTTGGCTGATTTTGGCAAATTGGTCAAGAAATGATTGAGCAAATATTGATTTTCATACGCTGTATGCATAGTGTAAAAGGGTATATTAAGTTTGTGCAAATGTATGTAACAGGCAGAGGAAGACGTGATAGACCGCATAAAGTATATATTCTGGATCAGCATTCGATATAGTAGACATGTCCGTCTGTCCGTCTGTCCATCTGTTTAAATAAACAGATCTTGGAGACTATAAGAGATAGCGAGTCGAGTCGAGTCGAGTCGAGTCGCTCTTGAGTTAGAGTTTATTAAATTAACATGCTAACTCCACTATAAAGGGTAGTCCCATTAAAACTCGCCCTAATCTTAAGAGTTTTTGTATGAGTTTTTGTTTAAGCTACAAACGCTAAATGTGGAGAATTTTACGTAAATCATGAAAAATATTGCATAAGTACAGTTCGGACCACTACGTGCGGTAACCCCATACAAACTTTTTGGTTTTTGCTTCTTAATAAGATTAGAAATGCTGAATAGTTTGTGTCTTATGTATAAATATACCAGATGGGTTCAACTTAGATCACTATAAGGAGTAGCTCCATATATGGCACTGCCCCATATTTTCTAGCTTTTTTGTATGAATTTGTCTTCTCTTAGGTCTCAATTAAGCTTGAAATGCTTGTATCTTTCGTCAGTTCGCATGAAAAATTTATCATGCGCCGTGCATCATCTAAAACTAACCGAACTTTTTAGTTATAAAATAAAACAAGCATGGTATTATGTTCTAAAGCTAATTTTTGTTTAAAATACGATCCATTTAACTCAATACAACGTTTGGAACTCTCAACCAATTTATGCATAGACTTTTTTAACTCGCTTCTTTTTGGGATGTTTTTTTAGCAACTGTTTGATTGCAGTTTTCAATTTTGGGCTAGAGAAAAATATCGCACGGCAATAGATCAGGCGAATACGGATGGGGGTCGATGAGACAAATCTGTTTTTTCATCAAAAATTCATTGACTACACGAGCAATTTGTTGACCATCGTTTAACTGATGTGGAACAAAACGTGCACACTCCTTTAATTTCACCCTAATCTTCAGTAGACATTCTGTAGATTGTATAGTAAGATGAATTTAATTCTTCTGCCAGCATTCTCACAGTGAAATTTACATCGAGAGCGATTATTTAACTTACTTTTTCCACTAACTCAGCACGATCAGATGCTTCAGGTCGTCCAGGTCTTCGATCATCATTTAAATCATCATGACCGTTTTTAAATCGTGTAAACCATGTGTAAACTTGAGTACGACTCATACAATCAATATCATAAACTTGTTTTAATAATTCGTAAGCCATGCTTAGCAAAGTTTTTACCGAGTTTAAAACAAAATCTAATATTTGTGCTTTTGTTTTAACGACATTACTACAAAAACTGATCTTATTAAAATGTTTGTCATTTTCTAACGATGCCAACATTAAATAGATGGCGCTACGTGTTCTATGATTTAAATTTAAAGTTCGGTTATTTTTAGATTAAACCTTGTATGTCCAGATCGCACAATTATTGAAAATAGTTCCATACAAAACTATGTTTCAAATTCAATTCAATTCATTTATTTCATTCCAGATATCACTACAATGAATTGTGAATAGTAATTTAGTTAAATGTTAAGAGTATATGCTAATTACTGTGAACCTTTTCTACTTAAGCTCCATACTGAGATCGATGAAAATATTTGATATCAAAAAAACTTCATATAAAAAAAAAACGTTGTCAAACAACAATCAAACATTTTCGGCACGAACTGTTCTTCATCGAGTACTCAGATAACAAAAACGTTTGCTACCGAAAACACTTTATGTACTCAAAAAAAAAAAAAAAAACAGGTGGCAAACAGTGTGACCTTTTGCATCTCCGTCAGAAAAACCCAAAGAAAAATCAAAATGTGTGGACTTTTCAACTAATACATATCGGATTTTATTTGGGAACACTGTTTTTTGTTTGTTTGACATAGCAGAAATAATTAACAATTTCATCATCAAAAATTTTCATCGATCTCAGTATTGGGCTTTAGATATTAATACAGACGAATGGCGTATGTTAATTTTACTAATTGTTACTTTTGGGGAGAAAATAATGAAAAAAAAAAACCACTTGAAAACTTCAAGATTAACTTACAGTTAGGTGTCTAAGCCAGATCATTTATAGGAAAATAAATTGATTCGTGACATTTGGAAGAAAAATTGTACGATTGTCGCGATAACCTAATATTAGCTACCATTTCAATGTTGGCTCGACAATGAAGATCAACCGTAGAGTGATGCCAGGGGAGATTGCGGAATAGTTGCAAGAGTTTGTCTTTTCTGGGTTTGCCAAAATGTTCCACTTGGAGAAATGCGAGTCTACAGAATCGTATGCTACTTGAAGGTTATTAGTTATTTCTGCATAAAGAGACCCACCCGGAGCAGAGCATAGCTGTGTCATCCGCAAAGATCGACATTGTGCAGTGGGGTAATGCTGGGAAGTCGGCTGTATATATATTATAGAACAGTATAGGCGAAAGGCAGGAGCCTTGCGGGCAAACTGCAGGGATATTTACTATCGTTGACGGTTTTCTAGCAAACCTTGAATTATCTTTATGACCACTGGGGGAAAATTAAAGCACACACAACATTTTATGGACTAAGCCTTCGTGCCACACAGTGTCAAAGGCGGCTTTAATGTCTAACAGTACCATGCCAGTTGATTTGGATCTAGAAAAATTGCCTTGGATCATTTTTTATAATTCTAATTAGCGGCTGTACTGAGTTGTGTTCTCTGCGAAAACTAAACTGTTGACATGGCAGGATACTGTTAGTTTCCATGAAATGGGTTAGTTTGTCCTTAATATTACTTTTTCCAAAATTTTGCTGACTGACAACAGCAGACTGATGGGCCTGGCCTGTATGAGGAGCGCAACTCAGCAGGCTTGTTTTGTTTTGCAATGGGAACAAACTTTGCAGATTTCCAAGAAGTTGGGAGAAAGTAGCAGAGCTCTAAGCATTTATTGACTATGCGCAAGTAAGAAACCTTACTAGTTACGTAGGGAGTGCTTTTAGACAGAGATTATCAATACTGTCGATTCCAGGAGACTTCTTCTTCTTCTTCTTCTTCTTCTTCTTTCGCTTTTTAAGCATCTCTTTTATGCCGTTAGTACTAACAGGGTAGTCATTTTGGGGGCGAACTGAAGCTTCCGCTAATGTACATACGTATTGCTGCTTCGAGGGCAGCTTTAGTTGTTCAATCACTGCGGCCTGCTGCTAAGCTATGGTTTAAACTGTAAAATTGAGCTTTGAGAAGATACAGCGTATCTCGAAGTACAGCACACTCGAGTGCAGCGTTCTTTCTTGTTTTTTAGTTTTTGCATTTCAAGGCATTCAATATTGAAGTATTTGTAAATTTGTATAAAACTTTTAAAATCTTTCATATGCAAATCTGTTAAATAAGTTCAAATTTTTGTTTTTGTTTTTTTTTTTTTTTAATTCTGCATCTAGAAACAAAATACCAAAAAACCAATAAAACGGCCAAATCTACTGAGAGAAAAAAAAAATAAACCAAAACAACCAAATTAATCTAGTCCAAGTGCGAGCGTATTTTCAGAAATAAATCTGTGCTCGTTTATTTGTTTAATAAAAAACATACTTATATACATATTTGTTAAATTCATAGAAAATAATATAAAAAAGGAAACAAAAAAAATATCTCATAATTATCATAAAATTGTGTGAAGGCCAAGTGCAGCTAAGCTCAACGCAACAGAATTGCGGCAATCAATTAACGTATTTATGAAAAATTAAACAAACAAACAAACAAACAAACAAACAAACAAACGAAAAAAAGATATCAATTTTTAAACAAAAATTTAAAAGATTTATTAATAATTTTGACAACAAGTGAACTTGAAAATATAAAGAATAAAGAATAAAAATAGAAATATAACTAAAACATAATAAATAACTAATAAATAGTATTTCAATAATGGATGACTTGGACGCACAAAAGTGCGATACATCGGATATATCGCAGTTTATGCTCGATGGTAAGTTCATTAATTGCTTATTGAAAAAAAACAAAAAAAAAAAACAATATAGAGTATACTATTAACTTAATGTAAGCGTTTCTGTTTAAAGAAGTTAATTCAATATTAAAACAATGTATCTACCTTTGTTACAATTAAACAAAACTTGTCTCATGCCAAGGTGCCTTTATTGTTCTTCTTAGTATTGTCTTATTATATTCATAACCTGCACTCAAAGAGACAAGTGTATAATAATTTATATAATTTATATTTTTAACCATATTGCTTTGCAATTTGTTGCACGTATTCACTCCGAATTTCGTTAGGTTCAAATGATTGAAAGTTGCTAGAGATGAACACCAAGTTGTCTTACAGATTTACTTACATAATATGTACGTACCTATGTAGTATAGGTACATATTTTCACAGTGCATATATTCTAATAAAATTTCACCATGGCACTATGCTCCAAAAGTCGTTTTTTTTTTGACGTGTTAACGTCTATTAAATCGATTTACGCCAAAAGGCCATGCCCATTTCTGACATTCTGCCTGAACAAGCAATAGACAGGCACGATCGACCTAATCGTTCTGCTTGCATTGGCTTGTGAAAGCTATAGTTATGTGTGTGTGTGTGTGTTTGCGTATTAGTGTTATCTAGCGCACGGTGTGGTGCGGTATGTGCATGGTAGAATATATGAAAATAACATTGTAAGCGTATAATAATAAGTTTCTTTCAATAAAATCTTTTTTCTGAGTTCGTCCGAGGTTTGAACCTGCAACATAGAAAACTGCTTACTGTTATACGAATTAACGCAGCCGCACTTTAGCAAGCAACGCCAAAAACACATTACAGAGTTAAAAATCTAGGAACCAATATAAGCAACACAAAGCAGCAATAACAAACAGCAAACAAACAAACACGCACATTAAGAGCGTGAGAGCGAGAGCATTAAGAGCGTTGGAGCTCACACTAATGTAAATGCATGCTTGAGGGGGGCAAGATACAGCGATTAAATATGCACGAGTTATATTTATTTGTAGTTGTATTTAATTCAATTATTTATTTCAATTTCATGCCGCCAACACCAAACTATATAGAAACGAGTTTTAACTCTTTCTCTCGCAGCAGACATTTATAGTAGTAACGACAGGGGGAAGGAGTGGCTGGGAAAGGAGTGGCAAAGGGAAGGGCAAAACGACGTCTGCCAGGGTACAGCTAGTCAAACAAATATAATAAATACACAAAGACTGAGTATTGTGATCGAAACAGACAACAACAGGCACGATGTCAATACGAACAATTGTTAATAGCAGATTGTTACTCGTAATTAATCTGTATAATTTAAGTAACAAAATATTTGAATTAACGAGTGCAAATAAATGTGAATTTATCGGAAAAAATTGTAATTTTCAATTAACTTCTTCTTTGTATTATACAAAATAATGATAATGCAGTGATAATAATTCAATTATGACGTTATCACGTAAACTTATCACCCGTAAACCGACTTTACAGACAACCAATTTTTTTTTTTTGAATTTATTTAGCCAAAAATTTTTTTTATACATTTTGATTAATTTTGCTTAGACTTTGTTCTTGTCAAAAGTTTTTGTAACTAGAATTTTGTTCGCAAAAAATAGCCGAATTATGTTCATTGAAACATGTCTTATCGTCAGCGAGGTGGGGCCTTTTTGGTTGAACTGTCAGGTTTCTTCACGCGCCAGAAAGGTGTCTTTTTCTTTTTTTTTCGTTTGCGTGCACCTTCATTCGAACCACTGGCCTGTACAATGGCCATGCGTGCCTTCTTCTTTTTTGGTTTGCGTACACGTTCCACCGATCCTCCTGCAATGTTGCCGCTGACTTTCCTTGCCGCTGAGGTTTTAGATTTACATGCTCGATCTTTGCGCTTATAAGCCGGCATCTTAGATGTACTTGCCTGAGGCTTGACCTTATGAGCGGGCTTAAAAGCCGGGATCTTTCCCAACCTCGAAATATTTAGCGAGCATATTGATGTTTGGCTTCCTACG
Organism: Leucophenga montana; assembly: GCA_035044765.1. NCBI lineage: Eukaryota > Metazoa > Arthropoda > Insecta > Diptera > Drosophilidae > Leucophenga > Leucophenga montana. The sequence goes on from JAWNNQ010002086.1 coordinate 289,135, forward strand.
CATTTGTAAGAACGTTTTCTCGATGCGTTTTTCTGTACAATGAAAAATTCGTAACATAGGATTACAAAATTTGAAAATCGCGCTTATAAACGCCACTTCCACTTACCGATATGGAAGCTCCCATGTCTTTTTGTCTTAGTTTTTTTTTCCCTTTTGTTTAAAAAATTTGTTTATGGTTTTTTATTTGTTTTTTTTTTTTATTTTTTATTTGTTACACAATTTTTGTGTTTCGCACTCCTTACTGAACTGAATAATTCAAGGCAATAATAAATTGAATTTGTTTTAAAATTCTATGTGAACTATGTTTTCCATTTATACGCTTGACATCCAAAGTTTGAAAACCATATTAAGCGAGTGACATGAAAATGTTGTACTTCATGATATTTTACTCATCACACATATTGTGAAAATTTCTGTTTGTTTAAAGTATTGAATATATGTATAGTCGTTAATCAGTCTCGATCTAGACATGTGCTTTTGTCTGTGTGTCTACCTGCAAAACAACTACTTTAATATATGCAGATGATATTGCAATGAAGCAACATAGTATAATATCCAACACTTCTTAAACTATATAGTTCCGACTTTGTTTAATATCAGACAAAGGGTTTACATTGGGCATTTATTACTTTACTTCTATGGTAAAGAATCATATTCATTCATTTTAAATTAGACGCCGCTAATTTTCATTGGATTCTCTAAAATTTTCATTTATAAAATCAGTTTGATAATAAATATGTTGAGTGTTCGACCTAGAATCAATTTTTGGGTCTGTGCGACCACGCTCTCTCTTGCCTTCCATACAAACTAATTCGTAGTACTAGTATTAGTATTAATGTAGTATGACTCTGAATTTAGACAAGTTAGTTATATTTATTTTAAGAATGAAGTAAATATCTTACATATTCATTTTTATTTAAAACATAATCGTTTTCTTCTTCTAGTACTATTGAGCATCCTTCGTACAGGTCCTCTTCAGAATCAGAATCAGATTGCAAGTCCAATTTTTTTTCAAATAAATCATTGTTTTGGGTAGGTGGCAACTCCAGAAGACTTAATACATACTTCTTTCGGAAGTGGTATTTTCTTGTGTTTCCTTACCCTTTTCTTTAAACAGACACTCGATAATAATGGATCCGAGGAATCTATCGCCCTGTTGAGAAGGTCAGTCATAGTATTGATTCGACTATTTTTCCTTGCGTGTGATAGTCTGTCTTTTTTGTAGATTTTATTTCGTGCTTCTGAAGCAATTTCGCCTAAGCATCTAAGTGGAACCAATGTCGAATTATTTATTTGAAAAGCGTGGACTAATACTTTGTGAATCGTTGGTGATATTGGGTACCACGGATATTTATGCATATATGTATAAGCAAAAAGTTGTCTCACAAAGAGAACGAAATTTTTCAGAGTTTATACTAGTACGTGTATAATGGTTACACGAAATTGTTATTAATATAATGTAAAGATTATTTAGAAGGGTTTCGTTAAAGTTGGTTATATGGATGATAGTAGTTTAATATTTGTGGAACAGCTCTTCTTGCTGTATTACCATCATTGCTGTTTCCGCTGCCATTCTGGTTTGGTATGATTATTCGAAGACCCATATCATTCCAAATCTTTTCCTGAATATATTTTTTCCGTGTACTCATTTTAATCTTATCATTACCTTTCACATGCCATTTTTGTAACTCTATTCTGTATGATATGTTCAGGACAATTTCTAGAAAGCGTTTCCAAGCATGTAGTGGACCGACTCCAAATTTCAAAGCTTCAAGCTTGGGTGTAAAGGTTTTTTAACTAAAATCTGTGGTTTCCAATACTTTTGTTGGGGTGACACCACAGATTGGATAACATTGAGTAGATTTAGTCCCACTTAATACGCTTAGTACTTCCCCATCTATAAGTGTCATATGCATTTCATAGGTAACTGCTATATCATCATTCTCATCCAATTTATATGCAAACGTTTTCAGATTATTAATTTGAAAGTCTAATTGATTTTTTTTTTTTATAAGTATCACATACCAGCAGTTTCTTTTACTAATTGAATTTTTAGCGGTCTGCAAAATCGAATGGACTGCGGTGTTATGAGATGTTCCGGTGAAACGAATCTATAATTTTTATGGGCATAACAAAAGTTACAAATAAAGAGTGATCTAAAAGCTGTACGTCAGATGTTTTTGTTTCAAACTTCTACTTGCTTGTATATACTTTGTCCAGTTGAGCCATCAAATCCATAACTGCAAATTAATTTGATTTCAGAACTATCCCGAAACTGTTTGAAAACATCGGATTGCAATGTAATTAATCGCTGTGCAGTATGAACGAAAAGGTGTTGTACTGACAGTTGAGCATGCATGGTGTGGTGAAATTTTCAAGTCGTTTTCTCGTGCTCACTTGTTTTTGCATTATTTCTGCTATATGATTTGCTCGGTTTTTTTTGTTTAATTTGACAAATGTCGAAAGAAATCTTCAATCAGCTCTGCTGGTAGAATTCAAGTGAGTGCACAAATCACTCACAATATTTCTTCCACAAGCTTTTTCTCTCTCAGTTTTTCTTTCGTGCTTCAATGCGCTAAACACAAAATAGCATTAAAAAATAATTATCAATGGTACATTTTTTTTCAAAAGTGGTCTTATATATTTAAGCAAACTAGTGATTGCTCTGTGGTTAAAATTGAACCATTATAACGACAATACAAAACAGTTCAGTGCCATTTGATAATGCTGAGAGCGTTAAGTATGTTACACATGTTGCGGTCAACATAAGGCTAGTCCGTAGAAGCGTATTCGCAACATGTTGCAACAGGCGCAGAGAAATTTTCATTGTTCTTTTAAAATTTTCCCAGCACTATGAAGCCAAGCTCTCAACTGCTGCTCGTTTACATGTTGGTAAGTTCGTCTGTGGCTTATTCACTCGTTTTGACTTTTTGTTGTAATTTTTTAATAAATTGAGAGAACTGAGAGAGGGAGAGAGCTCATGTCTTTCTGATTGGCCGTGGGCGTTACCTGGTTTTTACCTACCTTAGACGCAAAACTTTATAAAAAATAACATGCGTCCATACTCCTCTTCACAACCCGTCCAACAAAAAGAAAAAAAAAATCAAATTAAATTAAATATATTGGGTTTAAGGATGTGAACGTTTTGCACTTGCCTATTTATATATTACATATACAATTTGCTTAAAAATTTTGGGACAGTAATGTCAAATGCAACTAGTGTGCAATCATTAAATAAAAGTATCTATATATGGTATTGTATATTCTCAGACATGCATAAGATGCTGTTGTACGTAAAGATGACTTCAGCTTACAATGTGTGCATGAGGGAAATGATTTGTAGAATTCTTTAAATTTTCCATCAAGAAATGCATTTAGCGAGTTCATGGCGCGTTCTATTTGCAGCTTAATTGATGAGAAAATAAAAGAAATATAAGTAATTTGCAACTTAAAAACTTGTGCTGTAAAAAATTTGCTACTAAAAATGTGTGTATTTTCCAACACTTACAAATTTAACTAAATCCGCTGTGGGAACGATGAAATTGAAACTAAGAAACTAATGTGTGACATTAAGAACTAAGCTGTTCACAGTGCTGATTGATTTATAATTTTTAATCAACCTGGTGTGAACACCCTTATTAAATAAACAAATATGATTCTTTACAAGAAGCTTAGTATGCATAGAAAAACCAATTGGTTGTGCTTCCAACATATAACATAAAATATTCAATACTGTGTGGTCCTCTTCGGCGTACAATAGTACATAGGTCTACTATGCTATAATTTTCAGATATAACTTTAAACGGAATATGGATTTAAAAAAGAGATCTTAATTAATTAGCTAAATTGTTAACAATCTCAAATAAAGGAGTCTAACTAATAATTTGAATTCGTCCAGCTATTTGTACAGTATTGGACTGTTTATTTTTAGTTTAAGTCACTTTATTTTTTAGATTAATACAATTCGTTATTTATAAATCTATAAATAAAAAAAAAGCAAAAAAGTTTTTTTTAGTTTTGTGAAACTTTTTTGCTTTTTCTGAGTGTACATATTTGCCGAAGCAAGACTCGACTGCATTCTCTACACATGTACATGTATGTATATATGCTTCTCTTAAAGTTGTTCACCCACCTGGTAATATGTATGTCCTCATCTATTGCTACAACGCCTACGCACTGCATGCCGCATACATGGCGTAATCCAACTGCCTGTCCGTCTGTCTGTCTGTCTGTCTTGCCTTTGGGGGCAAATCCAATTGCTAGACAGACTTATGAGCTTAGAGCTTAGAGCTTGAGTTGAGAAGTCAAGTATTTACAACAACAGCAAAATTTAACAATTTATAGCCACAATAACATAAAAAATGCAAAAACAAAATCAATTTTTTGCGTTTGCGGCTAAGAATGCAATTGGCAACATTGCCGTCGTTGATTTTTTTCCTTTTTCCTTTTTACTTTTATTTTTTTTGTTTACTTTTTTTTTATTGGTTGCTGTTACTAATCGAATTACGCAAAGAATTCCCCTGCAGACATTTACAATAAGAACAGCAATAGCAGCCAGTTACAAGGTCTATTTAAGAAGTTTGCAAACCTTCTGATTAATGGGAGTAGAGTCTGGTTTAAACTAGATTCTAGTCAGACTTTAGTTAAAATAAAGATGCTGAATTACAAAAAAAGAAAACTGTTTTCTATACTCCTAAATTCGGTTGAAAGTTATGAGCTGAAATATTTCAAAAATAACGGGCAATAGTTAAACGTTCCAAAGTATACGTTCCAAAGTAATGATTTTTCAAAAAAATAGCTCTAAAGTTCGAGGTTTTTTTGCTGTTTTTGAATTTTCATCTTATAACGGGTGAGCAAATAGCTTTGTTAGTTTTTGCATTAGGAATATATCAGCAACTTTCAGAGATATTCAACTGTCCAAACATTCAGTTTAGTTTGTAATTTGACAACATCGATATATTTGAGATGTATTTCCATGCTAATGCTACACTCGATTTGCTAAAGGAGAAATTTGGCGAATGCATCATCTCACGTAGTGACTTTGTCGATTGGCCGTCCCGATCACTCTATTTGCCACAACTCGATTATTTTCTCTGAGGTCACGTCAAATACTTAGCTTATGTCAACAAGTCAACCATTTTAGATAAGAATTTTGAATTCGAGAAGCCAATGCTGAGATAATATCGCAAAAATTGAATCGAGTCATTCACAATTGGATCCAAGGAATGCAGCAGTGCAAATGGAGCTAAGGCGGTCATATGATTGAGATACTATTTCATACAGTAAGCATCAATTTGATACATCACATCGTTGTTTTATTTATTTATTTATTTATTTTTTCTCTCATTCTTATTTGGTGACCCGTTATAAAGCATATAGGTACCAAATGCAACGTCCAAACTTTTTAAATAGAAACACTATTGCATCAAAACTTAATCGGAAACCTTTATTTGATGGCTATTTATGCCAGCATGGTTGTTGGAATGTTGGTATCAAGATCATCCAATGTTTTGAGCAATGACCATTGCTGTAAACAAGAGTTCGTACTACTGGAAATAAGCGAGTCACTGAAATTTTGGCGCAATAAATTCATTGTAAAGCGCTCTGTAAGGCAAGTTGCTCCATCTTGTTGAAAATTGTGGTCATCGCCATCGATTTCATCAAATTTAGTGAAGTAATAGTTCATGGCGATATCTGTAAAACGGCGTAAAATGATTAAATTTTGGTGGGTTTCAACACTGGCTGCCACAGCGGCAACATTTTTTATACTACGTACGTTTCGTATACTGGTTGCAGGCTTCTGATTGTGTAAAGCAGCGGTGGACAAGCCCTTGCTCACGTTGCTCTGAGTGCTCAAACCGTTACTTTTGCATGCTTGCGATTTTCTACGAGACAACAACAACAACAACAACTTTCGGCACAGCCGAAACCGAAACTACAACCACACACTATTTTCGGACCAACATAAAAGTGTTCATTTTGCTATGATTTATGACTTCTGCCGCGTCTTGTACACTGAATAAGAAAGCGAAGTAGTAGGTTTTGATGTGTTACGATTTTTACTAGCTGATGTTCATTTTGCTTAGATATATGACTTCAAAAACTCTGTTTGTTGTAGATGTTGTTGTACTGCTCAAGTTTCAAAATTTCGTACCCACCGCTGGTGTAAAGTAAATTACGATTTCAATTTATCCACTAAACGGTGTACAGGCTATTCAATATGCGCAGAGTGATGTTGATCATGTTTTGTGGAAACGAAGTCCATATATGTGTATGTGTATACTTTTCTAAACATTTCTTCATTAAGATCAGATGATTAGCAGGTACAATAAACGAGTACAAAATTTATCTGCATACTCGCCTAGTAAGTAAACAGTATCAAAAATTCGTATTAGTTGTGTAATACAATTACTTCAGTTACAGATTCTAGCATAAAACCCTTACGATGTTATTTAAATGATGAAATAGTGTGTAGCTGAAAATTCTCACACGGGTATATATATTTGATTAAAGGTTAGTTGTTTACGCACTTACGGAGTGACGCTAAGTGGTTTTCAAACGTACAAATCTTTCGACAGCCTTGTGACTTCCACTCCAGGCTACCTTTTGTAATGTCGTTTTTACATAGCGGTGTAAGCCAATATCTAACTCCACTTTCTAAACCGAATGTTACTTTCGATGTATTATATATTATCACCATGTATGTAATTTAATCAAAGTGTGTTGAATTATGCAAGTCGTATTTTCGTGCTCACTTGCTTGCAATGCTTTCGCTCTTTGATTTAGTGTGCTCTTTAGTTTACTTTAGCAAATGTCAACAGGAAAATGATATGCTGCATGATACTCACACTCACTTTCTGTTCTCTCTCTCTCTCTCTCTCTCTCTCTCTCTCTCTCTCTCTATGTGGTTTGTATACACATACATTTTTACACTGCAACGCGCCAAGATCAAAACGAAGAGCGATTACAAAGATTCTAGCCTTCTTGTTTCCAGTAGGCAATCTTTGGCTACAGATTCTTTTAGTGTATAGTTCGAAGCATAATTGCAATTAGAACAATTTCATATCAGACCTTGTATATGGATAAGCTGTTGTAGTCAATGTTGTTAATGTTGCTGTTGGCATTTAAAATAAGAAAAAATAAAAGAAGAATGAAAGGAAAAAAAAAATGTTTAAATAAATTCCATTGCTACTGTTGCTGTTGTTGTTGTTGTTGTTGTTGTCGTTGTTTATCTGAGCAGCAATTGCTGGTAATTAACAACAGCAATGCGTGTAGCCGTTGTTGTTGCTGTTGCTGTTGCTGTCATTGACGCTTATAACAACAACTACAATAACATTAAAGATAACTGCAGAAGCAACAACTAAAATAGCAACATGCTGCAAAGTCAAAGCGTCAAATGCAACAAATACTATTTAGATATTTACCACTCCATTAAAATGCTTTCAACGGCTCATATCTTAAGTCTTGGCTTGGCATCTTATATGTTTAGCTGTCTGTCTGTCCGTCTGTCTGTCTGTCTGTCTGTCTGTCTGTCTGTCTGTCTGTCTGTCGATGGGGTTAATTTCGTGATGGCAACAATTCCTCGTCAGCAGCAGCCACAACAACAACAGCAGCAGCACGTTCAATTTGCCACGAAAATGAAGTGTTGCCAATGTTGAACTCTGCCATCACATTTCAATGCATTTGAATTTTTATTTTCAGTTTTTAAATCAAATTTTTTTTTTGTTTTGCCAAGCTTCAATTTCCGCGAAAAGTCATTTTTATGTTTGTAAATTTTTGAACGGCAACGGAAATTGTTAGAAACAAAAAAAAAAAGAAAAAAAAAACAGAAAAAAAAACCAGCAAAATTATGAAATATGCATAAAAATGGTTTTAGAAATTCAGTAACCAGAAATTAACATATAAACGAAATTAAAAGTGTTTGTTTGGCGCATTCAGTGCGCCTTTCCCTTAAGCTGTTTATCATAAATAGACTTTGGGCCAATCTCCAACTCCTCTTGTCATTAAGCGACTGTACGCTCACCTACAAAACTCAACGTGCAACGTGCAACGTGCAACGTTTTCCTCTGATTGGCTGATCGTAAAATGTAAAATTTATAACGGAACGCCATCCATTTGCCAGTAAGCCAAATCTAATTGGAATACGTAGTACTCCTTTTTTGCTTCTATTGCATCTGCTTTGGGCGAGTGAAGGCAATTAAGGTGCACAGTCCAGTCCAATTAGATTTGCAAATAGGTTTTGTTGTTGTTGTTGTTGTTTGGTTTTGCTTTATCAGCAATGCACGAGGGTGGTGCTGAAAGTTTTTTTTTTTTTTAAAAGATGATATTGTTGATAACAATTGGGTATTGGTTTAGTTAAAACATAGTTTGTATGGTGTTTTCTTGTTGCGTGTCGGTTGAAACTCTATCTGAGACAGCTGCTCGTAAATTGGCTAAATTTTTTTAATTTTGTCTGTTTCAGATACTGTGACATAGTGAAGGGTGAAATGGTTAAATGGTTTTTAAACCCTCACAAAAAATTTTTCTAAATTATAAAAATTAACGATAAAAATGATCTTGTTTGTAGTTTTTAGTTTGTGATAATAACTTTTTCTCTGTCTCTCTCTCTCTCTCTCTCTCTCTCTCTCTCTCTCTATGTGGTTTATTTACACATACATTTTAACACTGCAATGCGCCAAGATCAAAACGGAGAGTGATTACAAAGATTGTATGTAGCCTTCTTGATTCCAATTGGCAATCTTTGGCTGCAGATTCTTTTAGTGTATAGTTCGAAGCATAATTGCATTTTTAACGCTAAAAAATCTCTACTTAGCAGTTGTTTCCGCTATATTTTCATACATAGTGTATATTCATTCAAAGAAGGTGTCAGCGTTTCAGACGAGTCGAACTAGCCGTGCCCGTTTCTTTATCAATCTTACTAAAAATCGGTATGGAGACTCCATAGAGACGGCATTTTGGGGTAGCCTCCGGACAAAATCCAAAACCTATTTGCACTAAAAACAAATGTTAATACAGTCAAAATTAACTTGAAATGGAAGACGGAGTGTTATATGCTGGTTGACTTGTATATGGTGCGTCTTGGCAACGCTAAGTGTTGTTAGAGCCCAGCTGACATTTTCATTAGAAAGTTTGACCTTTTTTGAGCATAAACGTACGCAGAACATCTTGATGTAGATGCAATTTTCGATGCACTTTTGTGGGTACCTTCAAAACGAGTCATTTTAAACGCTTCAACTGTTTCTTTAGATGTCGTAAAACGACGACCTTTTTTAAGTGTGAATACAAAAAGAAGTCATTGAGTGCCAAGTCAGGGCTGTAAGGGGGGTGGATGAACCAACAATGCGATGTTTTGAATGTTTGAAACCTATCTTGTATGAAACGATGAGTGCTGCGGCGGTTGGTTTCCCTCAATTCTCCAAAAAACTTCTGACAAAGGAATAGTTGTGCATAATTCAATATTGCTCTAATGCTACAATTATGACATGATCAGTTTTTTCGAAAAACATTTTTGTAGCTTGTTGAATTTGGCTCGTTTTGGAACACCTATGCAGCCCATTGCTGTTTTGTTTCGTATTCAAGTACATGATTTGTCACATGTGACAATATCACAGCCGCGTTAAGAATCACGTCTATATTTCTTGAAAATTTCTTTGCATGCATACAAGCATTTCTTGGGCGATTCTCAAGGAATTCTGTGTGTGGTATCCAATGAGAAGAAATTTTCTTGACAGTCAAATGTTCATATAATATCGGATATGTACTGATCCCATTATTGTCTCATATTCACGGTTTGCCACACGATGCTACTGTCATATCAGTTAACGCACAGCTGCGATATCTTCTGGGATAACAGCTGTCTTTGGACGAATTTCTTCAGATTTGACTTTAATAGTAGTTATTGATGGCGTTTCATCGCCAAAAATTAGAATTAGGTTGAGTCATGCACTATATGTTGAGATAATTCACATCAAAAGTTGTAGTAAATTGTCGCAGAAAAATTGTTACAAGTTTAATTCCATTTTTTTGGACATATTTTTCCAGTCACTGTTAACAATAAAAATAGTGGTCATACATCAAAACGTGCTGCGTATGTTTATGTTAAAAAAATGTCAAACTTTCCAATGCAGATATCAGCTGACAAGATAGAAGACGTACTAGTATAACGAGTTTCTATGAGTTAGAAACTTAACTATTGATAAAATTAGAAAGCCAATCTTTGAATGTATCATAAATGGGGTTTATACTAGGTTAGTATGGAGTGTTCTTGTGGATCACACATTATTTGTTTTCTAGCTAGGAGCTTAGCTTTACAGACTCCATCCTAGTGCGAATGCTACGTTCCATATTTAAATGATGTTTAAAAGACTCTTAATGTAATATTTAATAAGTGGAGATACTTTTAGCTCTTCCTTGACAATTACTTCTGCCATATCGCTGTACTCCATGCGATCTTTAAATATGCTCAGATATTATTATGTATATAATTTTTAAGTTGAACTTTTCGTAGTAACCTCGTTGCTACACATTTTGCTTCCTACTGCTTTCCGTCTCTTTCTGAATTGTTCCTTCAACGTCATAGTGCTGTCGTCAATCTGTAAAATAAAAACCTACCTTGCACTCCATCGAACACTTTTAAATGAGCCGGTTTCAATGTATTCCAACGCGCGCAGTGTAGCGAGGGCAGTTTCTTGGTTTTTCTGCGTATTGTAATAAATACGTGGTCATTTTTTTTTTATATAGCTTTAGGCTAGTTTTACGTTGATTGTTTTTGTTGTTGTTGTTGTTGTTGTTGTTGTTGTTGTTGTTGTTGGTGGTGCTATTACGCGAAACGGATCACTTTACAGCATTGCTTGGTGCTCAAGTGGTAGTACTAGAAAAATATGAGAAGAAGAAGAAGAAGAAGTAACTATATACAAGATGCAAATGAATTAGCAAACGGTTCAAAAGAAAAAGGAGGAGTGGGAAAAGAGGAGCTGCCAATCTGCTTTCTAAGAAAGTCAGTTACTAAATAAAATTCGAGCGGAAAGTTTTTACTTGCCGTTACGAAGTGTAATCTAAGCCTTTCTGAGATTTGAGATGATTTGTGTTTGATTTTTGTTTTGTTTTGTTTTCTTTTTTTTCGAATTTAACCAAGCCAAGAGCAAAATGTATGACGCCAATTGTCACGGTGACGGCGTTACTCTGTTGATGGCGAACTTAATAATAATTATGACAATGATGATGATGATGATGATGATGATGTTTAAAAGATTCTGCTGTCGGGCTTATGCTAAGTATCTCTATACGAGTATCTATGATATTTTCATTGATGCGCAATAAAAATTTTTCATTTTTATGTTTTCCCAAACTAAAATTTATTTCCCTTTTTTGTTTTTTTATTTTTGCGATTCATTTACTGTGCGAAATATTTGTTGACCAACTTTTGCTCCTCCAACGTCGTAAACTTCTTCCGTTGCTTCTTCTGTAACTTTGCTGTAGTTTTTGGTTAATAACAAAAAAAAAAAAAAAAAAAAAGCCGTACAAAAAAGCAAAAAATGTTGCAAATACGCGAAACACCTTTCACCACACGCACACACATACCCACACACACACACACACACCAAACACACACCAAACACACACCTCACACAGTGGAGCAGATTTTAGTTATTTCACAGCACTTCATGCCACCAGCCCTCCCTATTTTTTTTTAACTTTTGTCGCATCTTCTCCATATTCATTTTATTCACATAACAGTACTTGTCTGAAGAAGTACTTTCCTACATAAATACTTATAAAATATTTATGTTTATGATAGACTATAAAGTGTAGTTATAAAAAATGAAAACGTTACAAAAACATTTTGAATTATTATTAATGTATTTTGTTGTTAATATTGTTATTTTAATTTTTATCTTCTACTTATATAAATTGTGGTGGTGAAGTTCGAGTTTGTTACAATAACAACGACAAATAGTTTTGTGCATTTTGTCAGACATATGAGTTGTGCCAGACATTTGAGCGATTTAAAATAGCTAAAGTAAGTTTTTTTTCGAGACTTTAGGTTTATAAATTTACATTTTATTCGGCTGAACTCGAAACACGCTTCAATAAATTGTTATACCTCTGCACCGAAATTGACCCGGACTGGTGGATTTAAACCGAAACGGTAAACCGAATCGGTTCGGTTCTTCTTCTTAAGTTGGCTGTCACTGTCATTGACCGGCATGCCAAGTTTGAGCGGGATGCAATAATTAGTCTATGTTTGACAGCTGCTTGTTTACGACGCAAAAAGTTTGTATGCCGATTTTGGAAATGGAAAAAAAAAATGACGAGTTTGCTTGAAATTTTATGTTTCAAATGTAATAACGGCAACGGAATCAATCAAAATGTTACAAAAGTGTTATGAGGACTGTACTCTATCGAGAACGCAAGTATTTAAGTGGGATAAAGCATTCAGTGAGGGTCGTGAAATCGTAGAAAACTTGTCTGATGCAAGACGTCCATCCACCTCTGTTAACGACAAAAACATCGAAAAAGTGATGGAAATTGTGCTCGAAAATTGTCATGTTGGCATTAGAAAGATAACAGAGACACTCAACACCTCTTATGGATCGACTCAACACATTTTGGTTGATGTTTTGTGTATGAAACGCGTTGCCGCCAGACTCATACCAAAAGACCTGAATTTTTTATATTTTTTGCACATTCCAGCTTGATTGTGACGGATTTTTGATTTTAGATTTTTGAGATTGTAGTTTGAAAACAGTACTATTAACAAGAAAAAGAGATGGAACTGAAGCTTTAATATCCATCACGCATGTATTTGTTTCTCGACGCCGCGAGAGAAAACTGTCAAGTCTTTTAATATGCCCTAATGATAATTGGAAACCTCCATTACATTTTTAAGATGGTTAGCTCGAAAAATAGTATAATTTTAGTTTTATAAACTACAAAGTAGATGGTTGTTCTTTATTGGGACTAGCACGAAGTTTCATGTCCATAGACAACTATGTGAAGCTTTCGTCCATAGAAGAAGTCAGCATATGGAAACTTTTCATACAAAATCCGAAAAGTCGGCGGTGGTTTTTTAAGTCGAGCTACCCCTAAAAATTTACGTGGCATGGTCAAAGTGACATATGTTCAGCTTAGCCGAACAGAAAAAGTCTTCATACCTGATTTCAGATCGATATCTCAACAACTGAAAAACTTGTTTTCATTCAAGCAGACAGGAGAGACAGACAGTTAGGCAGACGGAGCTGGCTAGTACGCCTCGTCGAGCTGATCAATATAATATATTAAATTTCCGTTGCTTCCATTAATACGCCACAAAATTTTTATAATATTTTTCTCACTACGTGAGAGTATGGAAGAAGAGTATAAAATGTGAACAGTATAAAATGTAAAATAAATTAAAAAAAGCTAGAAAGGAAAAATTCAATAAAAATTTCGGATAGTCGGCCTTAAAATTAAGGACAAATAGCCGAATGTTGGACGCAGCTTGCACAAAATTTGTTAAACTTACTATGCATGAGTATAGACAGATTATTAAAAATAGGTGACTTGATCTTCTATACAGTTTTCTAGATAGCATTTTCATGCATACCAAAGATGAACATACGCACGCACAGTGAACCGAAAACCAAAATGGCCGACAAAAAGTCCAAACAGTCATAGGGTTATTAGATCGCTGATTAAGAATTTGCTGACAAAACTTCATTAACTAATACATATGTACGTATGTATGTATATAGACAATTTGTGTCAGCCCAACACAATCGAGATACATACATACTACGAACTAATCGCACTAATCCCAGCTGCAATGTTTGCTGCTCACTTATTCAGTCAGGACTAGCATTTTTATGTATATGCATTGTAGTACACACATTTATGAATAAAACTGTGCAAAAACTAGATGCTCATAGCTGCGCTTTTAACATTTATCAATGTTTTTACACAATAACTTTCGCTCAATTTAAGTATTGCATTAATTTGAAATTTAACTTGTAAAACAAAATCTAATTTTAAGCAGACTGATGAGAACTTGTGACTGTGTTCGAAACACGTTTATCTGCAAACCGTTTTTTTTTTTGTACAAAAGTTAGTTTTTATTGTTCTATCCTCTACACATTGAGAAAAATATGTCGAAAATATTTCTCAATGTAAGCAAAGCAAAGCAAAGCTGTAAAATTTCAAAATTTTTTTCGTTGCCGTTGCCACTGTAAGATATACGAATAGTTGTAGTATAACTACTTGATGAGGACTCCTAACGCCTCTCTCTGTGTTTGTTGCAAACTTTGTGACAAAATTAATATACTATTCATAAAACGTAGCTGTAAAGTGTATCTGACAGTGGACAGGTAAATGTTGTCGCCGTCGTTTTAGTGGTTGTCTATCGCTTTGCATTCATGCTCATTTAGCGTAGGCGATGTTAAATTGCTCGCGTTCTCACGCCTCATCCACCACCATTCAACAAACAACAATAACAACAACAACAACAACAGCAGCAGTAACAGTAACAACAACTCTAAATAGTAACAGCTAAAACAAATTACCGCTTTTGCCGGCGGCATTGCTTCGCACTTGCTTGCTCTCTAAAGCCTCGCTCGTGTCGCTCCCTTCTCTCACGAAATGGTATTAACTCTATATGATTTTTTTTTTTTTGCGGCAATAACATTTTATACCGATCTTTATTGCCCGCTCAATACTAGAGACACTTGCCAACACACACACACACACACACACACACACACATACATACATACATACATAGATAAAATTCATTCTCCTGCAGTTTCCAGCTCATGGATGACATTTGAACAACTGAAGGCGATGCTTTTAGATCGTTCAAATGAGCTGGAGTATGATGAAAAAGGAGGATGAGCGGAGCAGGGGCTCTGCATTAGACACTCGAATTCGAGGGCCGGACAATCAGCTCAGCTCAAGATGTGCGCTATATATATATATATATTTTCATTAAATTGTATATTTTTTTGCAACTTTTTTGGTATACGTTTTATACCCTATATTATATTATATACGGACGTGAGGTTATATTGAGGTAATTATGCATGCTATATAGTGAAACATTCAATCGTGTTTGTATAAACAAACAATCGGATTTCAAAATATTCTCCGTGATGAACGGTGTTGATTTTTGTAGTGATTGTCAAATTATAACCGAAGCAATTAAAAGCGACCTTCAAGAAATGCATTGCTGACAGAAGCTTGAGAACCCTGCAACCGTTTGAGAACGAAATATACTCATTGGATAAAGTTAAACATTACCATAAGATTAGAAAATTCTCTAAAATGATTCAATTGTGATCAAGAAAACCTTTAAATTGGATTGAGAGTAAATTGCGAAATATGAATAGAGATATACAGATGAAACTATACAACAAATAACCTAAAGAGAGTTACAGCAATATCAGTATTGTACTATTAAGTTTTAAGTTTTAAAATCCATATAGAGTATTTTGAATAGTTTGATTCTTCTATATTTTTCTTTATGAAATTCATACCAAAACTTTCTTTATACTTTTTCATATACGGGAAAGCGATATAAAAAGCTACTAAGGTGAGAGACCATCAGAGTATTGATGTACTTTGATCAAAAAGTTTCCACAATCGAAATTGAACTTCAATCGAAATGTTTCATCGAAGTTTTGTCGAAATTGGGATTCCAAATAATTGAAACACCAAAATAAGCGAAATATCATGCTTGCATAGGTAAATTCTCTGGCCACCATAAGTGAATTAGTCAAAAGTAGTCAGTTTAATAAATCATTTTGCGTAGAAGTGGTTCAAAAGTTACATAGTGACTCTTTTTTTTTTACCATTTTCCGGAACTTTAATGATATCTCAAAGGCGTACGTACGGTTTGTTATACTTAGTCGAATATAAAAACAATTCATTGTGTAGTAGAAATTTAATGATATTAGCTTCTAAAAGAGAAAAGAAGTAACACCTCACTACCCGACAAAACAAAACAAAACAAAACGCTGGAACGCTGAACTATCTTAATGGTAGACGGGCATACGTTGAGTTCAGGGGTGTGAGGTCGGAATATCGAAAGTTAAAGATGGGTGTTCCGCAGGGTGGTGTTCACTCTCGGCTCTCCTGTTCAATCTTTATTTGGCAAAGATGTCTCTTTCCCCTCCCTATATAAAACTGGTGACCTATGCAGATGTTTGTTCCATTTTATTCTCGGGCGTGAACGTCGATGAAATTTGAGAATTAACATTTATTTGTAGAATTTTATTAAATTTTTTCAATGCTTGCTTGCTTGCTCAAGCTTTCAACACACAAGTCATCTGCCTCCATTTTCACCTTCTGGACTAAGGAAGTGAGGATGGAACTTTAGATGTCTTTGTTGTAGGTTTGAGGATTCCGACAGTTCAATACTCGATTCTCGGCTCATGCCACCAAGACAAATAATCGTCTCAAGTTTGAGAAACAAAGTACTGAAAGCGCTTGATGGGTCTTCTTTTAACTTAAAAAGCTATCGAACGTTCTGTCCCGAATTACGCTGCTCCTGTCTGGACTACTTTCCTGAGTAAGACTCAATGGCAATGCCTGCCAGTCAGAATAGTGTACTGAGGACTGTCACTGGTTGTCTGCAAATAACCAATGAAGACCATTTGCATGAAGAAACGATGATGCTACCTGTTCATCAACATAATGAGCTGCTTTCGAAACAGTTCTTGTTGTGTGCGTACAGAGGTTATCATTCTAACACGAGGACAGCGCCTACCCGAATAAGAACTGATATCAGCACATATAAAACGAGTATCATTCGTTTTACTATTCCTAATAGTAGCATAGAGGAGTATGATTATACTTCTGGAAAAGCTCAAAAGCTGCATAAAGATGCAATTGCACAATCTATACGCTTTTATAGGGACAATGTAATATTAGGTGGAAGTCCACACTCCTATTAATGAGAGCGAAAAAATAAACCCAAAATGATGCAAATCGCATCTAAATTTAAAGAAGTGTTTAATATCGATACTAGCTAAAAAGTATCAATGAAAGTATTACTTATGAATATTTAGTAAACCATTTTAATCGGTATCATATACTGTTATATACCGTTACAATTGTATAATTCAAATAAAAGTTAATGTAAATGTAAATCGTATAACTGTGTAGGATAAACCAAAATTTTTTAACTGATTTGTGAAGTGTACCAAAAGTTCGATTTCAACTCAAATTTTTATTTTGAACTAATTTGGTTTGATTTTTTTTTTTTTTTTTGGTTTCGTTTTTACAAATTTGGTTTTAGCGAACTTTTGTGTTGAACTTTTTGTTTGCCGCCCTCTTTACGCCCCTCTGCTTTACTTCGTCTTAGTTTTGGGTTTATTTTGGATTGAATGAATTTCGGATTTGACTAATCTTGAGAATGTGAACTTTTGAATATTTTTGGATGTGTTTGTTGTTGGCTGCAGCTAAAGCTTGCGTAATTGTAGTTGTTATTATTATTGTTGTTGTTGTTGTTGTTGTTGTTGTTGTTGTTGTTGCAGGGTGCACGCTGATCTTCGTGCCAATGTTGATCTTCGCTGAGCAAATGCAGAAGAAGAAGAAGAAGAAGAAGAAGTGAATAAAAAATATATGAAAACAAAAAAAAAAACAAAAAAACTAAAGAATTGCAATAACAATTGTAGCCTTCAACTTGTACGACAGGTGACAACAACAATAAAATGCCACTGTTGTTGTTGTTGCTGTCGCTATTTGGTATGGTAGCATTTACAGTTATTTAAGTTGCCACTGAAATTGAAAATTTTTACTATTGCCTATTCATGGTGTTTTTGTTATAGCACCCTCCTTCTTTGTTATAGTTGAAATGGCTGTTGCTGTTGTTGCTGTTGTTGCTGTTGTTGTTGTTGGCGTCGTGTCAAATAAGTCGTGGGAATTGCAACAAAAGAAACAATAACAACAACAACAACAACAACAGCAACCATAACTAAGCAATTGAAGGAAGCAGTAGCAACAAATGAAAGTCTTCTTTTTTTGTTTACTCCTTTTTTTTGGTTTACGTCAATCTTTAAAAACCTTAAAGTGTCAAGAGTTCCAAAAAAAAAAAAAAAAAGCTACTAAAACCGAAAAAAAAAAACTTGTTTATAGTTCAGTAATTATAAGCAAAATTTGTTGCAAGCCCAGGAAAAATTTGTAACTCTAATACATTTGTTTCCACAAATTGCTATAGGAGGAGACATCATATATCAAAAATGCAGAAAATAACCATCACGGAGAAGCTTCTCTCATTTCCTCACGATTATAAAGACAAATGCATAATTTCGCTTATATCTCATTAACTATTGACGATATCGAAAATTTCTCTTCGCGAAAAAGAAAGTTTCAAAAATGTACTAAAAAAAGACTAATTCTTATGTGGTATCGTTTCTGAGAAAAAAGCCACTAAATAGAGCGCTAAAAATTAATTTATATAAATCAATATTGTTCTATAATAGTAATTTAAACCACCTGTGAGAAGTCTATAATAAACGCAAAGAACTAAATTGCATATTGAAGGTAATTTGAATACCATTCTTATGCACTTCTGCACTCAAAGAGTCTAAAAGTTACCAGAGTTGTAGTATTTTTGAAATTTTTTATAGTGAATATAAATTTTGCAGTATTTTTTCCATAACTTCGACAGTGGCGTTGTAAGGGGGCGCCTGGATGCTGCAGTATACAATTGATAAAGCAATATAAATATAATATATGCAAACTTAGAACCTTGTCGAACCATAATCAAACGCACTTCAGCGTTAGCAGAGATCAGACATCTGCATGCCGAGCACTTGCATAGTATGTGTTACTGCAAGGCGAGGAATTAACTTTCAGAAAATCTGTAGATGAGGAAACAGTTGAACAGCTACTATGCGAAGAGACTCGCTCTGCTTGAAAGCCCTTTCTCAGACACTCTTATAGTGCTATGTACGAAAGGAGTTTGAAACCGTGTCGACTACACTTCTGATACTCGTACAAACAGACAGGCAGATCCATAGTTTTGCTCTTCTTTATGAGATTCTGTTTGACAGCCTTGGTTTATATTGTCATTTAAAATAATTATTTTCACAAAATTTAACAATTAGACAATTATTAATCAGAATTTATTAAAAAAAAAAAAAGAATTTTTTTTTTCGTTGAAATTTTACTATTTATGTAAAAAAAAAAAAAAATGGCGCCCTGTGAGGAACCATCTGCGCCAACATTGCCGTCAGTAGAGAAAATAATCGAACAGAAGAAGAAAATTTTGGCACAAAATGCTGCTATCTTGCAAGAGGCCAAACTGAGCTTGGACAGTGTTTATGAAAAAATGTGCGTACTCATAGTGCTGGGGGCTGTCCAGAAAGATAAAGAGAAGGACGAGTCATCATAAATTTAGCAATATATATCGAACTGATCTACTGATCAAATGGTTTTTATTTTGTACAAAAATATGCACGCCTAGAAAATTTTCATTATTATATTTTGTTTGCTAAATTTATTCGAGAATCGTTTTTTTTTTAAAATTTTTTTTTTTTCTTTGTTTTTCGTGTAGTATTTTTTTATTAGAACATTTTCAGACTAAATCTTGTACGAGGTTGTTAACTGCACTGCGCATCGGCCACTGTCGCGCTTCTATTATGGTTTTAGTAGGTCTGCGTAATTGCATTACAACTGTCCGTTATGGTGAATGGTTGCAAACAGATTGTGACATGATGCAAACAACTGATATATCTACTGCATGCAGAGTCTATAGTTAATCCTAGCTCGTACCATGTTTCGAGAGGCTTCTATGAACTTGCCAACCTCAACTCAACTCGTACGTACAATCATGTTAAAGAAGAAAAAGCTTACGGCTAGCGAGAATCTTCGGACACACCAGTAACTCAATTGATATCGATACTTGTTCAAGTCTGTACGGTTTAATTTTGTACCGTTTCAATATAAATGTCATATTTTGACAGCAACTAATTCTGAAGAAGTTCTCTGTGTATCTTCTTTAATAGTGTTGCCTATGCATGGCCTTTTGGTTTTTACGTCATAATAATATGCGTCTGAGACTCTGTTTTGTTTTTTTTGCGCTTCCTAACTGCTTTCTGACATAAATCGACCAACATTCTGAATGCAACTCCAAGAACGATCTTTGAGAACGCCACCGCTGACGCCGCCATCAATTTGCGTGGTGAACCTTTTAGACGTGGTCCGCGTTGTGCTGCGCCGTGACATGTACCGCAGTTCCAACGGTAGATTTGAGTTTAACGATTTGTGATTTTACTTAAATCGGTGACCAGACTGAATCATAAAAACGATCGAATTCTACTCGGATGTACCTCAGCCATTGGGGACAGTTGACGTGATGAATAGACGCCCAGAACGCGGCAAATCAACAACCACCGATTTGAACTATTTATACCACTTGTACGACTCTCCGTAGGCTTTCTTTAAAATTTAAAATGCTTCAGCACAAAACAAATCAATTTTAGACGAACTTCGCAAAAAAAAAAAAAAATATAAAATAAAGTTCGTAGTTGCACCAAATAATAACTTCTTTACTAAGTTATTTGGCACGAACCAGCTGACAGATTGTCTATCAACTTTATACATGGAGTCAAGCAAGATTCGTTTGAATGAAAAATTCTGGCAATTTTTTGATCAGTATCAATCAACTTCTATTCGAGTTGATGATTATCATTGGACGCGTAATTTAATCATCTTTCTAACGTTGTATCATGTATCTTGATCGGATTTGGCATTCAGACTGGTCGCTGGTAAAGTTGAAGCTTAAGTGTACCGTTATCAAGGAGAATTAAGTTCGCTCTGTCAAATTAACCGTTATTACCGAGATCCGAGGTCAGTCATCTTGAAACAAGAAAATCTCGCGGCCATTCGTGATTTGCCTAATAATGTGCTCATGCATATAACGGCATCTTGCGACTCAGCCACTTCCCTGCTCAACGGAAGTGCGTCGAGATGAATATGATTGCCAAAACTGGTAAAGCTGCGTACAAGCCATATTCCTACCGTCCGATTAGCTGGCTGACAATACTGTCCAAATTTTTCGATAGAATATTGCTGGTTCGAGTACTACCACTGCTGGACGAAGGGCACATGATTTCAGAAAACCACTTTGGGCTTAGCAGAAGCCACAACATTGTCCTCGCGTTGTACAACAGTTACTGAATACATTAGAAAATCGTCAGTTGGTTGGTACGGCTGCCTTTCTGGATGTTCGCAAAGCATTTGAACGAGTGTAGCACCCTGAACTTTTGCAATAGCTCTCTGCTGCCGGTATCATACTATTTGGTACTAAAGTTCTAACTTGACAACAGCAGTTTTTACGTCACCTGGAAACTGAAATAAAATCCATCTGATGTGGAGTTCCATAGTGCAGCGTGTTACGTTCTGCCTTATGTACGCTTTTTACGGTAGACCATCCGATAGTGCGGAACGATAAGCTAATGCCGACGACACTGCTCTCCTGGCAACGGGCGGCAATCCGGTTACTGCATCGAGACTTATGCAGGACCAGCTTCACCTACTAGAGATTTGGTTCATTAGATGGAATATCGTTAAATCCAACCGCTGGAAATTTGCTTCAGAAGGCCAGAGGAGTGATTTTCACAATGATTTGAACTTATTTTAATTTGAAGTTTCTTTTTATTTTTTCATGCCATTTAATTCTTAATTTGTTAAATTTATGTGTTTTTGTTTTTAAAAATTTGCTAATTCTTTATTAGAACCGATCGCACATACGATTTTGAATAAGAAACGGAAATGCAAAGTTCTCACACAAAATTTTTAATTCAACAAGAAGAAAAGGAAGATAAAAGGGAGCAACAACAACAAAAACCATATACATACATATAAAATATCCGATTACGCGCTATGGAAATACAATATACATATGTATCTCTATAACGCGATCAATGGTTACTACTTCAAAAGTAAATACAAAAAAAAAAAATTTTTGTTTTTTTTTTTCGAAATTGTTTGCCAACTTTTATTTGCATAACATTTTCTGTATTTGTTTGTTGGTTTTGCTTTTGCTTTTGCTTTTGTTGTTGTTTATTTGATTTTTAAATGCATTTGAAAATTTGAAAATTTTTTGGATGCTGTGCAAACATCAACAAAAAAAAAAAAAAAAAATAAATAAAAATACAAACAAAAGAGCGCAAAAATGTTGCAACTGAAAGAGAAGTTTTTGCTGCACTTGCTGTCAAAGAAAAACCAATTTGAAGAGAACAAGAGAGATAACAGTTTTAATAGCAACAACAACAACAACCACAACAGCTTAATTACAACTGCATAATTTGTTGTAATTATAACAACAACAACAACAACAACAACAACAACAACAACGACAAAACGTTTAAATAACATTTAATTAATTGAAATTAAACATGTCATAATAACAATTGATTTGTAAATGTGCACTATAATTAGCAAAAAAAAAACACAAAATAAAAATACTAAGAAAAAAATATAAATAAATTGCAAACAAATTTTAAATGATTTTGCACTTTAAATTTTTTTCTTTGCACGCAAATTATTATTGCATTCTCTTTCATTCGTATTGCTTACGCTCTTTCGTCAGATTTACATTCACTTGCACTTGTTGTGCTCTCTCAATCAATCTATTCCTCTCTCTCTCTCTCTCTCTCGGATTGCGGTAAACACCTGCAAAAAAAAAAAAAAAAAAAAACAATAATTGCACCGTGGTTTACAACCGCCTTAAAATGTTTAGCATATTAATTAAATATTAACCGTGGACGGCGGGTATCGTTAGTCAATTTGACTAACAACGATTTTATATTTCGTGTTTTCTTTTTAATTGTTGTTCGTAATACGGTGTAGCTGTGTGTTGTTCTTACTGTGTGCGGACAGGCGCCGTGCTGCGCAGACTAACGTCTGTAAGTGTTTTAGGGAGTCATATTAGTCGAAACGACTACCAATACTCTCTATGTGTGACTTTTATGTGTTGTGCGTATCAGCAACACTTCTATATATTTATAAATCCCTTTTAATCATATTAATGGAACTCAAAAAACTTCAATTGAATTAAATTAATTTCAATGGTTTCAACATAGGCACATCGTTCTAATATATAACAAAATTAAAACAAAAATATTTAAATTCAAATAAAAACA
The DNA here is from genome assembly GCA_035044765.1 of Leucophenga montana. NCBI lineage: Eukaryota > Metazoa > Arthropoda > Insecta > Diptera > Drosophilidae > Leucophenga > Leucophenga montana. The sequence goes on from JAWNNQ010002086.1 coordinate 312,258, forward strand.
TGTTGACTTAAAAAATAAACGAAACAAATTTAGTTGCCAACTCTTTTTTATATATTGTGCTTGAGCTGGTTTTGATTTATAATGGAGCTATAATTATATGGTTATGGTTTTAGTTAAACTGAGCAATTTCGCGATTCGTTTTCTAGAGTTATTGTCTGACAGTTGTACCAACATCTAGAAAAAATTAATTAGATAATATCTAAAGAAATATCAAGAACAAAACATTCTGATTACTTTTCGAATGGAAGATATTAAAAAAATATATATGTAGGTAAAAGTATTTTTTCATTAATATTGAGCTTGGAAAAGTGTGAATTTCAATTGAATTAAAACTTGTTGGTCCGTGGGAATAGTTCGCATTGGTGCTACGTCATCGAATTGTAGTATTATGTAGAATTAACTAAATGCAAGTATTTATTATTGAAAGTTATTTTATTTTAAAACATAGTAATAAATATTACTTGTAGAAAGTTGTTATCATTACGTAACTACAATGTATTTAATTGTTGTTCGTAATACGGTGTAGCTGTGTGTTGTTCTTACTGTGTGCGGACAGGCGGCAGTCATATTAGGCAGTCATATTTGATGAAATTCTTTAAAAACAATGTTATAAGTGATAATTTAATTAGCATTTACTTCTTGGCTGCATGTCTCTTTAATACAAACTTGTGAATATCATTGAAAAGCCACGTATAACTAATTGTTCATGCGAAAAACCGGGTCTGATAAATAAAATTCTGTTCTTTTGAGTGTCTGAAATTGTGCTTTATTAATGGCCATACTTAATTGAGAATTTTTGCCTTGTCATTTTGAAAGGCTTGGTTGGATCAGAAGCTTTGAGATTAAGGCGGCGTATGAGCCTACCTAAGTGAGTTCTACTAATCTTGCATCATTAAATAATATTTATTTAAAAGCAATTTATGAGGTGGTCAATGCGTCCGCATTAAAGTAGTTCAAGAGTTCTAAGGGCTATAATTTAGCATGATTTGTTTCTTTGGTGTTGGACAGAAATAGTACTGAGGTAAACCTATTTCTCTGCAGGTAACAAATTTTGAATTACATATTCATTAATTGTGTTGTACAATCGCCGTTTTTAGAACATAAAATCACCGTTTGTTTAACATTGTGTAACATTGAAAACGCTAATAATAATGCTATCGTAATTACAATAACAATTTATATTATGGGGTTTTCATGGAAACATTTCATGTTAAGTCAAGGAAATGTGTCCATAAGTGCTTTTTCATGAAATGCGTATTGTCACTAAAACATCTAATGAATTTCTTTCTATTTTCTGGTATTCTCTTATCGTTTCCAACTTGTAATTTTTATTTTGTGAAAAGAAATGTCACCGCCAAAAATGTTGCCCATTTGTTTTAAACGTCATATAGCCAATAGTAAAATGCTTTATGCATTTCAAAACGATCGTTGCTGATTTTTCAGTTATCAATTATTTTTGGAGTAATATCGGGCGGTACTGCAAAATTTGCATGTAGTATATATATTAAATGAAACAAGGCAATTGTATATAAAATTTTATGGGTGGTATTAAATTTCAAATACTGTACATAAAGTTCTCGGCATGGCTGTGAAATACAATAATAAATTTATTTTCCCACCCACTTGTATTACTCTCAGAAGAGACTTTAGAAGTAAAAGCATAAAGATGTAGAAAAATTAGATTATAGCACACACGAAAATGCTCCCGAATAAACTCAATCTGGGGTGTCACAGAAATCTCTTTCACCACAATTTGGACCCAAATAAGTTTCGTAGATGAGCATAGACCTTTTGAAATCACCAGCCTTTTGCCAGGTGAAATTATTGATTGCATATAAAACTTATCAAATCATAAACTAAAACTTAGTTTATGTGCAAGTTTAATATATTTACTTCGTAACTGCGTCTTTGAAAAATTACAATTTAAAAAAAAAAAAAAAAAAAAAAAACATCATTTCAAGGATGATCAAAAAGTTCTTTGGACAAATTTTATATTATTTTTTTTTTTATACCAAAATTGCCAGTATCGATTTAGAAATTGTGCTTCAAACAATGAAAAAAACGGTATTTGTAGGACAATGTGCTTTGGCAAATCGATAGTTCTGGTCTCAACCACTTCTTTGATACCAAGCCAGGTTCGGTGAACAAAAACCGAAGTTATGATTTTTATACTGACTTCGCATACATACATCGACTGCACTGCACGTTCGGTCAAATGGTTTGCTGATATGTATATGACGAATTGGTTCTTTTAATTTTTACCAAGTGATATTTATGCAGAAGCATTATACTAAACGCTAGTATTCATAGTATTCATAACGTTATAAATTTCATAACGTTCGATCAAATATTTGTTGAGATATGAGTTATGGCAACCTCCCATACTTATGTGGACCTCGCACACTTTTCCAGTCAATCCCTATTTTTCCTTATCATAGCAGTGAGTTTAAGCTTCAAAATGATGGCTTAATCATTGCTTTTGATAGAGCATTAATGGCGATAGAGCGTAGCGACAAGAAACATCTTTGTTTGAAATATACATTTACAGATACAAACCACTGTTTAACATCTCGACTTCAGTTTAACTACTTCAACAAAGCCGGTTGCTATTCAAACTCTTGAGCTTTAACCGAACCGAATCTACGACGACGATGACGACGACGACGACGAGGACGACAACGATGAAACGATGAAACGTTGAAACGAAGAATTCTACAAACGAAGACTTTACACGGAGCGCTCTCTTTATAAATATTTCAAATTGTTTTTTTGTTGTTGTTGAATTTTTGTTTTTTTGTTGTTGTTATTGTTGTTGTATATGGACGCGTATTCTGTCTCTTCGTTGTTCTTGCTGCTTGCTGCTTGCTGCTTGACGTTGCGTTGCTTCGTTCCATGCATTATCAACTTCATGCGGCTTTGAAGTGCGCCAGTCGCTTTTTGAACGCTGCGCGTTGCGGTTTGTTTGTATCTGTATCTGTATCTGTATCTGTATCTGAAGTTCGTTTGCATCTGTAACTGAAATTCGTTTGTAGCAGATATTTTTGTTTGGTTTTCTTTTTTTTTTTTTTTTTTTTGTATAAAATTAAATTTTGTTTTCTTTTTTTTTTTTTTTAAGTAAGATTTCTGTGTCAACTCAAAGCATATTTTCAATTAAAAGTGCTTGCATATAGTTTATATTTATATTAAATGCAAGAAAAAAATATATTTTGTACGCGTTGTTACAAAACAAAATACTTAAGCAACGCATAAAGTTCAAATTGAAACTAATTTGCAATAACACAGAGTACGAAAAATTTTAAAGTGCAACATTTTCTTATTGGACACACATGTGAGTAGCAGCAGCAGCAGCAGCAGCAGCAGCAGCAGCAGCAGCAGCGGTTGCTAACAATTCTTAAGCTGCGCCTTCGGTACCCACAACGCGGCTGCTGCAAGAACTGAATCTGGTAATTCAAGGCAATTTCAGTGCATTGACTTTAAAAAACAAAAACAAAAAACAAAACAAAAAAAAAGAAAAAAAAATGTAAAAAAGATAAAAGAAAAGAACGAGGCATAGAACACAAAACAACTTCAATTCACTTGGCTGGCAAGAATTCTAGTTTGCAGCAATTGCTGCTGCTGCAGTGGTTGTTGTTGTTGTTGCAGCTGCATGTGGCAAAGAATTTTTCTCGCGCAGCAAGGACAACAAACTAGTTCTCAAACAAAATCAGCAAAAGAAGCAGAAGAGCTATCAGCAGCGAACACAACAACTGAAATAGATTGTTAAAGCAGTGGATAGGATTTTTGTTGCAGTTGCAGTTGCTGCATGCAACATAATTTTTTTTTTCTTTCGTTTTTTCGTTTTTTTTTTTTTCGCATATTAAATCTCTCATATGTGTGCATGTGTATTTGTAAAATGTAAATAGTAAGTGCAACAGCAACACAAGAACATCGACAAAATACAACCAAGAACACTGTTGCAACTATATACAATCATATACAATACATATATATCATCATGATGAATAATGAAAAACAGAAGGCAAGCCAAAAGCCGTTTTGCTCGCTAGCTTATTTGGCCAAGAGCACAATTGCAATAAATGGTAATAATGGAGTACGCATTGTGAATGGTAACAGCAACAGCAACAGCAACAACAATAATAATAACAATTATGCCACCAACAACAACAACAACAACAACAACAACAACAACAACAACAACAACGCGGACAACAACAGTACAGCATCATCTCAAATGTTACCGCATGTTGCTGAAACAGCGCGTCTTAAGGCATGTGCCTCACCAGAATTACCAACAGGTGCTGCAACAACAATAATGCAACATGCAAACATTAGCAACAGCAAATCTACAGCCGCAACAGCAACAACAACAACAACAACAATTAAGAACAACACTAAAGATGCCTGCAATGATTATTTTGGTGACATCAATGAAGAACAACCATTGGAACCATTGTTTCAAGGAAATATCGCTGGTAATATTGCCATACGTCCCTGGGAGTTACGCATTGATAGTTGCATGCATACAGATGCCACATTTGCAGCATCAGCAGCATCAGCAGCATCAGCAGCAACATCCGCAACATCCTCGAAGCCGTTGCATAATAAACGTCTGCTGCCAAATGATAAGGTCAATGATGCTGACGCTGTCGTTGATGTCGATAATGATGTCGACTATGTTGTCAATGCAGATGATTATGATGAACTGGATGGCACACCGCTGCAACGTATACCCGCCTCATTGATGAGCAATGCACATGCCTCCGCTGCACAGCTGCAGCAACAAAATGCCGGCAATACATTGCACAGCTGTCTTACCTCGTTGCAATCGCGTCTGAATAGCCTTGATTGTTGGGACTATACGATAGAGCTGGAGTGTCTGAAGGGACCACAAGGTAAATTTTCGCTAAATATATGCATTATAATATATATATATATATATATATATATATATATATAATAATTTTAATGTTGGAAAGTTGTTATTCCATGGCATCGATCATCATTTGCTATTTTGAGTTTGAATTTTGTATTGTAGCCTGTTGCAAGTTTGTTGCAATTCTACTTTGGGTGCATGGTAGAGTAAAAAATGCATCTAGCTGAAGAAATCCTAAACAATTACTTTTGTGTGTGTTTTCAGCGTACCCGGTGTGCGTTGCTATGTGTCCAATGGTTTTTTTTTTCTTTTCTTGTATGGTGACATGACACTGCCAATTTTTACAGTTGATTTTATTACTCTTTGGTTGTACTTCATATAGGTATATGTATGCTGCTATGCCAGCTTTTGCTTTTCTCTGCTCATTTTACCCAGTGTATCTTATTTTTTTCGGTGTCTTTACATACCTACATGCATATATATACCTAATGTCTCTTCCATTTTTGTCAAATATTTCAAACCGAGCATTTAGCACGTCAATTTTATAGTCATTTCGCAGTGTTGAAGCTAATTTTTGTTACATTACATAAGATTTGCGTTCAAATTTGCTTTGTACAAATTAAGTGTATTAGAATTTAGGCTAAGAAAATATGTTCACATAAATTTGGAGACAAGTTAAAGCATACAATAAACGGAGTATGTGAAATAATTGCTTGCACAGTATCACTTTCCTGACCTATCTGAAGTTTGTGTTTCTCTAGCTAATATTCATTTCGAGGTTTTCAGCACATAAATCACACCAAACACTTCATTTTTGTGAATGTAACGATAGTTTGAGAACCTCTTCGGGTTGCTCATCAGCGGCAAATGCGGCAATTTTCTATATTGACATATGCATTGTGTCAGAAATGTGCCTCATCACTGCACAAAATTCGGCGTGATAACAGCGGATATTTATTGTGCTGTTGCAAAATCCATTGACTGTGAAATTGAGGCACTCAATTTCAAGTCTGGCAGAATAGTAAACTTTTGGAAAACAGAATTTTCGGATACCACAATCTACATATCTGGGTTGTGACTTTGTACATTGAAAATCTACATGCTTTTCCCAACTTCCATTAGAAACATTCCACTAGAAACATATATTAAAGTGAAAAGTGCCTTAAATGTCCAATTTCGATTGAAAGCCTTCGTCGTTTCGTAGGTTAATGGCTCTTGAATTACTGCACTTTCGGTAGCACGTGTCCGCAAATGATATCGCACGTTCGTTCATTCGGATCTATGGCGGACTAAACTATCTTATGCAGATCCGCAAACGATTCGCAGACACACACTTTGATGTGCAATTTGTGGCAGCAAATTGTTTGGTGTGCTATATCACGGAAACCTTCGTTTTCGGATTGCCTGCGGAAGTATTTATCGAAGAATATTATATTTTCTATGTAGGTATATTGAGATTGTACCGCGTCCTCTATATAAGTTATATATTAGCAACTATTTGATGCAGTTGTATGAGATTTGGTACATATGTAAAGGACACCGGGACAAATAATAAGGCACAAATAAGGCACACTGGTACAAAAAAAAAAAAAAAAAAAAAAAAGTCAATGACACACCATCCCTCTTAAAAGTTATAAAGTATTGACTGACAAAGTATTGAGCTATACAGCTGGTTGAAATTCGGTACGTTTGATGTTTGCCTACACATCCAGTAACGTGTCACTAAATATGTTCTACTAGATGATATTAGCAACTAGAAGACCAACTGGCTTTCAAACCAACGAAGTTTTATATGCTTCTAGCCAGCAAGTGGACAAAAGTGTTGCACTGCACTTATTCATGGAGCACTGACTCCAACGACTTAATACATATACTAAACCAATTATTATTATACTATAATAACATATTTTAACATATTTTTTTGAAATTAGAGCTGAACAAGCCATAGCGATTTTGTGCTAGCTGTCTGACTAGCAGAGAAGTTTGACATTTTAGTGTTGCTAAGAATTTGTTCAAATAGAAGTAGAAGCATCTCTTGCATGATGCAAGTACCTCATACTGTCTGTCATAAAGTTAAAGAGTTTAGTTAATGCAGCTAAACCAGGCTCTGCGAGAATATAACGCAGTTGATACGATAGTGTACGAGTATCTCTATGGTTGAAAATTCTTTTTCCAATTTTTAAATGCTTATAAACAGCATTAAAGCTATACGACATATTATGTTAAATTTGTTCAGTTCTGTTCGGAAAAATTTTGCGAAAGTGAATTCTATAAAATGCGCAGTTTTTGAGTTGAGAGATGATTTTGCGATTTGAATTCACTTGCTTTGAGTAATATGAACTGCATTTGAGTTATGATAAGTGTACTCAAATCGCGTAATTGTCTCAAACGTAAAAAATTTAACATTTTATCGGATTCACTTTGGGCCAAATCTTTCCGAAAGTGAGAACCGGAACAGAATTGTACTATATTGTAGTTTCAATTTTGAAACCTCAAACGTACTTTGAATAGAGTTACAATTTTGAAGTTTGTAATTCATTAAAATAAGCAACGGATACTTCTCAAAGTACTACGATGAGTTGAATAGAACTATACATGTCTGTCGGTCTGTCTGTCGGTCTGTCTGTCTGTCTGTCTGTCTGTCTGTCTGTCTGTCTGCCTGTCTCTCTGTCTGTCTGTCTGCACATCTATATATCTTTCTTTGCACAGTTATGCATAGTTACAAAATATATCGCTAAAGTATCTATAACTGCGCAGAAAATCACCAATCAGAATTACATACCAATTAAAATGTGTCAATGAACATGTTTTTAGTCAAGTCGTTTGTGACTTAAGTCTCATTTCAAATTAAGCTCATAATCATTCATTAATCTTCATGCATCAATCAGTCAGTTAGTTAGTTAGTTAGTCAGCTTAACAATCAATCTAAACAAAAGTTAACCAATCAGTATCTAAATAAATCTGTTTCTTGTGCTATGCTGAGTTATTCATGCATTAGTTTGTCTGTTAGTCGTACTCGTATGGTAAAGAAAAACAAAAAAAAAAAAATCTTGAAATGTGAATCTCAATAACCAAATGTGCTTGGGAAACTTTTTAATTTATTTTTAGTTTTTTTGCCAGCCGCGAAACAGAAGTTTATTTATTGCTTTTCTTTGTTGTTTAACTTTGTTGCATATTTTAATTTAATTAAAATAACTATGGGAAACGGAATCTTCTGCGCGCTCGCTCGATCTGTCTATAACTAAGGTCTATCTGGTATCTGGTCTGTCTGTCTGTTTGTCTGTCTGTCTGTCTGTCTGTCAGTAGCTTTGTCTACTTCTTTTCTTTATTTATATTATTATATAGTAGCATCGTATATATGATTTGTTGTGCTATTGTTTTGCACTCTCGATTCTGTTTATGTTTCTTATACGTTACATATTTTGAATAGGTCTATTCGGTCATTATAATATTGTTGCTCCATTGCAGCCACGCCCCATTGAAATGTACATATAAATATGAATTATGCTGTCAACAATAATCAAGCCAACAAGAAGTTTTGGACTTATTTGAGTTACTACAATATATCGTAGTAGTATATTTTAAAAAAAATTATATATTATTTTATGTGAGTATTTCTTTTTTTTTTGTTTTTTAGTATTGTATCTTTTTTTGTTGTTGTTGTTGTTGTTTTTGTTGTTTTTGTTTGTGACTCTTTTAATTTATATGCACATCCTGTGAAAGCTTTGCAAATTAAATTATGAATACATAATTTTCTAATTTTATTGCACATTTCTCATAGATGCAAATGTATCTTGTAGTATGTTGAAAAATATACATTCGAAATTTTTCATGCGGACAGTCGAGAGATTTATTATTGGCGGCAGTGTTGAAAATTGCGAAAGTGAAGTTGAATTGTTTTTATTTATTTGGTTCATTTTTTCGTTTTTTTTTTTGTTTGGTTTTGTTTTGTTTTGAAGGTGTGTGAAAATTCACACTTTTAAGCCTGGTGTGGATTATCATTCGGGATATCAAATTATCAATCAGTGTATAAAATTCAATTAGAAACATGTAAAACAGCTTAGACCAAAAAACAACATCGAAAAGGAAATATAATTTTTGGTTTTTTTTGTTGTTCTGACAAAATTTGTTGAAAATTTGACTGAACTTTCTGAGATTTGGTATACAAAAGCACAAGCGTATAATAAGTTTGTGCAAATGTTTGTAATAAGCAAAATACTAAGTTAGCATCCGCTAAGCTGTTTCGATATGGCCATGTCGGTATGTCTGTCTGTCTGTCTGATTGTTTGGTACAACTGATGTAAGAACCAGTTACATTTTATTTAATAACTTAACTCTCTTTATACATATGGAAATTTTTTTTTTTTCGATTCACGCTTTATTAGATAGTAGGAGTAGTAGTACAAAAAAACGTTACTTATAATAAAGCAAACTTATATACTAAGATTTTGTGCACCAATATCTTTACCGTACCGCCGTAAAGCATTGCCTCGTAGAGATAATGCCGGACTACTAGCCTGGACTTTGTATTCTGTGAGATCTTTCAAGAGTGTAGTCACCCAGTGTAGTCACCACAGAAGCCGCAAAACTGCATGCCGCACACCATCCATTTTTGTTGGTTTTCCACCATATGCCCCACAAAGTTCTCCACTGTTGGAAGTTAGCACAGGGCTTTAGTCAGTACGCTACATGCTTGTTCGAATCTGCCACATTTGGTAAAGACATGCTCAGCGTTCTCTATATTTTCGCCTAAACAGTATGTACATACTGCTGAATCCTCATGCCCAAATCTATGCAGATAGCTTTTAAAGCATTCATGCCCAGATAGAAGCTGCCTGATGTGAAAGTTTATTTCACCGTGCGATCGCCCGAGCCACAATCCTAGGTTGGGTATCAGACCATATGTTCAGCGTTCTTTTTCAGAGGTGTCCCACCGATTTTGCCAGGAGTTAATACACGCTGTTCTTGCCTGCAAGCGCAATGCCTTTGGCTGTGCTTCCATCAGCTGCAAGTTATCATAAATATGTTTCGCTTCGGTAGCTAAGATATCAATCGCGATCATACCCGAAAGCACAAGTGCGGCATCCTCTGACACAGTTCGGAATGTACTGCACACTCGCACAGCGCTTAATCTGTTTCGATAGCTTTTTGTTTGCATTGCTTTAGCTCAAACGGGAGCACCGTACAGCATAATGTTTTTAGTTATACCATGCAGCAGTAATCTTCTGCCTTGTGTGGGCCCTCGAGTATTAAGCATAATTCCAGAGAACGATCTACATGACTTTGTTGCCTTCTGGTTCACATAGAGTAGGTGCTTCTTGTAGCAAAGGCGAGTATCTATTAAAATTCCAATGTATTTAATAGCTCGTTTAGAGACTATCCTGGTTTCACCAAAAATGACACACGCTTGTTCAACTTTTTTGCGACTGCTGATAAGAACAGTTTCTGTTTTATGTTCCTACCGACTTCAGCCAGTCGTAGATTCGCAATATAGCCATATTGCGAAGACTCTTCGCTACTCGAACCATGGCTATGTCATCTGCGAAGCCAATGATCTTAACACCACTTTGGAGATCTAACCTGAGAACAGCGTCATACATAATGTTCCACAAGGCAGGTACTAGGACGGAGCCTTGGGGGACACCGCTGTAGCTCTCGTCACCATCTTTAATGGTGTACAGTAACTCAAGGTTGTGAATTAGGCTCTGAATTATTTTCAGCAGATAAATTGTAACGAGAAGACAATATTGCTTTGAACCACCTTTTCATTGTGTACCCTCAATCGCTTCCAGCAATGTCCTTGCCTGGTTTGGGTATAAGAACAAGTCGATGTCCTTTCCACTTCGTCGTAAAGACACTGGCTGTCAAGCCTAGCAAATTTATAGGGCTAAAGTGTAATTGCCAGTTTAAGCACCCGATTGGGAATTGCATCTGGCCCAGGAGCTTTCGAGTCTTTAATATAATATGCAAATGAAGTTTATGAAATTATTTGGGTGTCATACTTATTACAACCGCAATTCTTTTTATGTACATATATTCTTGATCAACATTAAATTTGTATCGATATAAACATGTCCATCTGTCTACATGAGCATCTGTATGAACATATGACTATATTTTCACCATGCTGTGGTGAATTATACAGGTAGTATTATCGTGCTCACATGTTCTCGCAATTTTGCTCTATTTGATTATGTGCATTTTTATGTTTACTTTTGCAAATGTCAAAACAAATTTTCAATTAGTTGAGTTAGCGCCAAGATCAAATGGGAGAGCGATTGCAAAAAATTAAGTAGTATATTTAACAATCAGCGCAAGCTCGTTAGTCGTATTTTCAAACTGTAGCTATGAAATGACATAACATTTAAAGTAACACCTCTTGTTGAAGCATAGAACGGAAACAAATGTCCCAACAAAACCTTGTCTATTATCTATTGGATATTATAGTAAAATTGGTGAAATTTTTGAACAGATTAAAGATTTTCTAAGAGTTTCTGGCAGTGTGCAGTAGTGCCTACCACAACGCGCATCTCTCGCTTGTGTCAAAAGCCTGTGCGAAGTGCACAAAAAGTAGTAACAACGGTGAGCTTTATAAGATATTGAAATGTGCTACTCAGTATCAATTAGGTCTAAGCACAGTTTTCGTTATCAATATAATTGTATCTTGGGCTCAATGGTGCATTATCTAACGCTCATATTCGGTAGTAGTTTCTAAAATATAAACCACTGCTTATAGAATAAGTTTCCAAAACAGACTTAAGTTACACAAAGCATAAAAATACTTGTAATATCATCAAGAAATCTTATGCTAATAGAAAATTACTATTTTACAGTTCCAAATCAGTAGTTTCGCCAGCTAAATTACTGTTAGGTTGAATCTGTCAGTTGCAGATACATTTGTATCTTTTGCTAATAAATAATATGTAGTAACATATTTTGAGTTAAAAAATATAATTTGAATATGTGAACTTGCTTGCAAACTATATTTTATTCTACTTTGTTGAAAATTTGCAACAATTTTCTTAAATTTAATATCGACGAAATTAAAAATAATTTGCTATAATTATTTATTTTTTATCTTTGTTTGTTATATTTGTTGTTGTTGTTGTTGTTGTTGTTGTTGTATTTAAGCATCATTAGCCTAGGTTCGGTTCAATTTCTCAGTGTTTTTCCTCAGTTTTTGTTGTAATCTGTTTAGTCTTTCATTTGCACTGAACTTTAGCATCGATCTGACTGACGAGTCTGACTGACTTAGTGAGTTCGTTGTACAACAATAAAGGTTAACGACTGTCTTAATGAGTTACATAGTACAAAATTAATGCAATAATAGCCAGTGAATTCAACTGAATCGTTATTTATACTTACTATTATTTATTTACATTTTCAATGTAATCTTTTTTTGTTTTTGTTTTTTGTTTTCCAAAGAATTTTTCAAAACCTAAGAATTATCTTCTAAATAAATATTGAATGAGTGAAAAAAAAAACACACACACACACACACAGACACACAGAATTCTCTATAATGTTTGCTCAATACATAAACATTTTTGTTTTTTTCGGTACTTCGATCGGCATTTTAGTTTTGTATTGTGTGTGTACACACAAAACGAAAAGAGTATCAAAAAAGAATGCTATAGAGTGTGCACGACTTCGAGATGCTCTGTAACTTGTGTTAAAGGCTTCTTATAGTATGAACCATAGATTATATTCTTTAGTAGTCCAAATTGAACATATGAAACCAACAAATTTTCATACAAAAACTCAAAGAAGGTTTGCAAGGAGCGACCACTTAAAGTTGTTCGATCTGAACATATATTGAATATTTTGTAAGAATTGGCGTAAAAAATGCCAAGTTAGGCATTTTTAGCCAAATTAAGAACAAAAACCAAAAAGTTTCTTAAACAAATTTCAAAAGTTGAAGCTCAAGTTTTTATGGCTGCTAGCTTTTATAGTGTTGCGATTTGGAACTAAGCAGTATAGTTTATTAGGATTAGCGATAGATATACCAAATTTGGTGTTTTAAGCGCAATAAATGAAAAAAAAACAAACAAAAAAAAAACAAAAACTTAAAAATGTTTTCTATGGGCGTTAACACTTAAAGTGAGATTGGCATGTTCATTTAATACCAGGTTATCTGAAGAGTGAAAGGCAGAGTCTGAATATTTAAACCTGTTCTCTTATAGTTTCCTCTTATAGTCTCCTAAATTCGTTCCTTCAAAGAGAATTTCAGACGGACAGACGGACAGACGGACATGTATATACAATACTTGATAGGGTGTGTTACGCCTCCTTCTGCCTGTTACATACATTTGCACAAACTTAATATACCCTTTTACTCTATGTCTACAGCGCATAAAAAAAGTATTTCAGACTTTGCTCTACGAAAATCAAATAATAAAAGCAAAGAATGCCGCAAACAAATTAAAGAAAACAAAACTCAAAAAATTGTAATGAATTTTTTCGTTTCGTTTCGTTTCGTTTTTTGTTTTTTTTTTTTTGGATTTACAAAAGCAAATTGATGAGAATGACGTTGAATTTGTTGTTGATGAGTATGAATTGAATTGAAATATAACAAAATATTAAAGAAATTTTATTGAAAACATGCTAGATACTTGACTTAAAAGTGAGTATCTGTTGCTGTAAGTGCGTTGCAAAGCCCCCGCATAACTTTTGGGCCGCACAGCGAACAAAGTGGGTCATTCGTGCCCTAAGCATTGATATTGACTATATAGTTTTGTTGTTGCGGTTGTTGTTGGTGTCGCACATATGTACGTTATATAGTATGTATGTATGAAACCGTTGCAATATACTGATAGTTAGCTATATATCGCGTAGATAAATTTGTATCTACTACTATGCATGTACATAAGATGTATATACAAACACTTGCTGTGCGTTGAACGCTGCATACTGTGCTGCTGGTTTGCCATTTAAGCCGCTTGTGGCAAAAATACGCTTCAAGCAGTTTACAAAATATGACAAATGTACAATATACATTAGTATATAAAATGGCAAACTGTGTAGAAAAATTAAGAAGCCAAAAAGAAAAAAAAAATATATATATATATAAATAGAAAATATGTTAAACTTCAGTTAAAACGAAGTTGGTATACGCTGCTTAAAATCAATACGCACAACTACAACTTATAGAAGCATGATTAAGTGCTGACTTCCTAATAAGCAGTTTAGAGTCGACTTGTCATTGTATTGCCTACTAATAAACGTTTTAGTGTTGACTTAACATAAAAGTCGATTCAAAATTTACAAAATTTCGTTTTTCATTCAATATTAGCAATTCTAAAAGTTTTACTGGTTTTTTTCTTGTTCAATCAAAGTCTTCACTAAAATTAGAGTAGTTACATTTTAAGGCGACTATTTCTTCTGTTTGAATTGAATTGTAGCTAAGCTTATGCTTTGTTTTGATATGTGTTTTGAATTGATAGCTTTAGTTTTAAGCTGCCTCATATTTAGCCCAAATGATCAATGATCAATGAGCTATTTTGTCAATATTTTGTGGATTGTATAAAATTCGGTACATTGATGTGGGTCATGCTTACACAACTCATTAAAATATAAGTTAATCTGCAACATACAGCAGCGAAACGTAGCATGATAAGCCAATTATAATCACACTAAATAAGTATTATTTCGTTTTAGCTTATAAGCGATTTAGTGTCATTATCTTAATAGCAATTGTATGCAGTCCATCAGCTTTGATGGCTCTAGGTTAATTATACATAGAGGGAAAGATTATTCTTGTATATGCATATATTTTTCAATGCGAAAGAACCATAATATGTTTTCGCTAAAGTTTCGCTAAAAATTAGTATCGAGTTGTACTCGAAAAGAATTTCAATCGAATTGCAATTCGTAAATATTAATCCAATCTCTTTTCGGCCGTTGTTCTTAAACTTTTTGTGTATCGAAATTGTTTGTGAAAGTTTGAATTACCTACTCAAAAATTGCATAGTTATAAAAAACTAACCTCTGGACACACCTATTTGTATATGTGTATGAAGCGGTTGTCCACTAACATCCACCAAATCAAATTTCAAGCAAATAATGATTTAAATAAAGAATTTTTTCATAAAAAAAAAAAACACAAAATTGCACGGTGGGTTTGTATGGGGACTACCCCAAAAGGTGTGCGGGCCACGCCCATTAGTCTATGTATGTTAAGCGGCTGCCTCTAAAAAGGCACCATATCGCATTTCAACCTAATATTGACTTTAATAAAGAAGTTTTTTTTACAAAAAGTCAAAACTGGGCAGTAAGTTTGTATGGGAGCTACCACAAATAGTGGGCGGGTCCCAACCATTAATGTATATGTCAAGCAACCGTCTACTTTAAGTTACTATATCAATTATTAAGTTGATATTGACTACAATAAAAAACTTTTTTATGAATAAGTTCAAAAGTGGGCGAAGTGTTTGTATGGGGACTACCCCAAAAAGTGTGCGGGCCACTCCCATTAGTCTATGTATGTTAAGCGGCTGCCTCTAAAAAGGCACCATATCGTATTTCAACCTAATTTTGACTTTAATAAAGAAGTTTTTTTTACAAAAACCCAAAAGTGAGCAGTAGGTTTTGTATGGGGACTACCCCAAAAAGTGGGCGGGTCTCACCCATTAATGTATATGTCAAGCATCCGTCCACTAGAAGTTACCATATCAAATATTAAGTTGATATTGACTACAATAAAAAAGTTTTCATGAAAAAAGTCAAAAGTGGGCGGTAGGTTTGTATGGGGGCTACCATAAAAAGTGGGCGGCGGGTTAATCTTGATACTCTATTCAACTGCAATAAAAATAAGTGTATGTGCAAATTTCAATTGGATAGCAAAAAAATTGGTGCCCAAAAAATGCGCAACAACATACAGACGGACAGACGGACATGGCTAGATCGACTCGTCTCGTCGAGCTGATCAAGAATATATATGCTTTATTGCGTTACAAACTTTCAGACAAACCGATAGTACCATTACATACTATGTGTGAATGGTATAACAAGTATTGAATAATGCCATTCAGCATGAGTTGATGTAATTTGTCAATCACAGACAATCGTACACATTCAAGTCCATCAAGTTGTCATAAGAATATTTCGTTGACATATTTAAATATAATTTTACATAAAAATATGTTTATTTATAGTTTGCATTAAAAAAAATTAAGACTACAAATTAAATTAGAGTGAAAATTTAATTAAACAATATTTTGTTATGGTATTCACAATAGTGCGCGCAACAGCATGAGTTCGTTAAATTGATGTTAACAAAAATTAAGCTTCCATTAGTCTGGCACACCTATGGATTTTAAGGCCGAAATTAAATTCAATGGAGCACAAACCATATGATGAAATTTGCAATAGCCCTGTATTCATTTTTGCATGCTGTGCTGTTTTAGTTACTACATTTGATGTTTCATTAGAGTTCAATTGGTTGCAATTTGCGACAAAAAACCAGCGTGACTTTTCTTCTTACAGAGCTGAGCAGCCACTAATTCGAATATTTGTTGCTCGCAAGCAGAGAGCAGCAAATTTTGGCAGGAAAGTCTATGAACCGAACGGAACTCGTATCTGTTTTATATGTTTAAACGATATATTACATATACTTTTTTAAAGTGTGCCAAGCACTTCAGACTCAGTTATTTTTCTAGACGATATTGGTACATCCGCAAGCTAAATATGTATATTCATTCATAAATGTTTCAAACTTTTTGCAAACAAAGACTTCTTTACATTGGTAGAGAAATCTCCATATATTTATGATGTGCAGCTTCAAACTTAAAACAAGTCTTCATAGTCTGTTGACCAGTGAGGAACATTGAAAGCAACTTTAGAAGAAACTCGCGAAGAACTACAAAGATATGTTCAATGCACTAGATTTAGTTCTAAAATTAATATTTTGACTATTTGTTTAGGTTTTTTTTTTTTTTTTAACACAAATCAATTTTCTGATAAATTTTACAGAACGATACAAAGCACATAAACGGTTGTGTGAAAGAAAAAATCAACATAGCGGTGGCAACTTTTTGTATCTTGCAGATAGCAATCAATTTATATCTGTTAAATGTTGAAACATGACAAGCAATACTTCAAGAATTTGTATAAGGTGTACAATTACGAAGCCAGCATAAACTAAATGAGTGGCACTTAGCGCAAAAAAATGGGGAGAAAATTAGAAAAAACGCTAAGTTAAACCGAATACCATTCACACGAAAAGTTATTTAGCATTGTAAAACATAAAAGTGGTGGTTTAAATAGGGGCTGCCCCAAAAAGTTGGCGGTACACGCCCACTAGTAGATGTGTATGAACCGATTTAGTAGATGTATAAGATGCCACCATATCGAATTTAAAGTTGATATTTACGTTTTTCATTCAAATGCATAAAAGTGAGCTGTGAGTTTATATGGGACTAGGATTAAGTGGGCGGGACACGTCCATTTGTATATGTATATGAAGCGGGTGTCCACTAAAATCCACCAAATCAAATTTCAAGGTAATATTGGTTTCAATGAAGAATTTTTTCATAAAAAAAAAACATAAAATTGCACGGTGGGTTTGTAAGCGGTTTACAACAAAAAGTGGGCGTGCCACGCCCATTAGTCTATGTATGTTAACCGGCTGTCTTCAAAAAGGCACCATATTGCATTTCAACCTAATATTGACTCTAATAAAGAAGTTTTTCTTACAAAAAGTCAAAACTGGGCAGTAGGTTTGCATGGGGACTACCCTAAAAAGTGTGCGGGCCACGCCCATTAGTCTATGTATGTTAAGCAGCTGATCATAAAAAGGCACCACATCGCATTTCAACCTAATAAAGAAGTTTTCATACAAAAATTCAGAAGCGGGCCGTAGGTTTGTATGGGAGCTACACCAAATAGTGGGCGGGTCCCACCCTTTAATTTATATGTCAAGCATCCGTCTACTAAAAGTTACTATACCAATTATTAAGTTGATATTGACTACAACAAAAAAGTTTTTCATAAAAAATTCAAAAGTCGGCGGTGGGTTTGTGTGGGGGCTACACCAAAAAGTGCGCGTAGCGGATCAATTTTGACACTCTATTCAACTGCAATAAAAAGAAGTGTACGTGCAAAATTTCAATTGTTTAGCATAAAAATTGGTGGCCAAAAAATGTGCAACAATATATAGACGGACGGACATGGCTAGATAGACTCGTCTCGTCGAGCTGATCAAGAATATATATACTTTATGGGGTCTACGATGGCTCCTTTAATGCGTTTCAAACTTTCAGACAAACTGATAATACCATTTCACACTATGTGCGCAGAATTAAGAATTATAACGTTCGACAAATGAGCATAGAATGGAAGCTAACCGCATGTTCGTTATTGATATGTTGGTTAAATTCGACAATGACGCCGACTTCTAGTCAACTGTGCAGACATATCAATAGAAGTATCTACTACATATGCAGTGAACACAGTGGGAAACCAAATTATTGACAATGCGGTGAGACTGCACACAAAGTGATAGCACAGTCATCGTCATCGCCATCGTCATGCATCGTCAACTCACCGCATACATTTTATCGATGACACTAAGAGGCAGTTACGCCGCATACATACATAATATGATATATTATACTGTAACTGTAAAGATTCTTTAGACAACAGAGTTGAAAATAATAAAAATTTAAATAAAGTTGTAAATGTATTTGGTAAACAGCAACAGCAAGAAAATTCAAAACGAACCGAACTGAACCGATCCATACTAAAATATTAAAAGATACTTTGTGTAAGAAATGAGGTTGACTGTTTCTAATGCGCGACAAAAGCGCTTTGCATTTAAATTTTATTTTGTTTTTAGGTCAGCGTTAAAAATTCGATCAGAGTAGAACTCTGTACTAATTGAGGTCGAAGGTACATACATAACTTTCCGATACTTTTTTTTTTAGCGTCAAACTGGCTGCTCACAAATCAATTTTATTACAATGTTAAATTGAACAATATAAAAATGTATAAAATTTATATCTAATAAATTTTCACAGCGATTTAATAGTTTTTTGATAAACATTTTGACACAGTCATCATTGCTTATGTTTAGATACAGATACAGATACAAACAAAAAAAAACAAAAAAAAACCAAAATGTATTGTATAAAACAGTTGGCGTGCCGCAATTGACTTTGAAAATCTGCATGTGTTCAATCAGGGCAAACAAAAAAAAAAAAAAAAAAAAATGAAATAATTAATAATGAAAAAAATCAAAAAAATATGTATAAAAAAAAAAAAATTGCAAAAGGAAAAGCGATTAGATTAGATTGGTTTGGTTTGGTTTGGTTTGGTTTGACGCCGCCGTCATGTTCAATGGCATACAGATTGTATGTACTTGTAGATATATATTGTATATGTAGTTGATTGCAAGATAGTTCATTGAAGTAGCAGCGCGTATCAACGTGACACGCCGCAACAGCAACAACAACAGCAAAAAAAAAAGAAAAAAAAAAGAGTAATCGTTTGATATTTGAAGTGCAAATCGTTTGTAGATACTTAGATTCGTATGATGCAAGACGGAAATGTTTGCGCATATACTTGCAGTACTTTAATAGATTAGAGTTTAATAAATTTATAATTTCTTAAAAAACATTATGCAAAATTTTGCATTTAAAAGAAAATAGTAAATTTTAATTAAATAAGTTTCAATAAAATAGTAAATAATAAAAGTCGACTATAACTTGTGAATTTTGTTTGTTCATCAGTCTTTCTTTTAGGCATATGCTAAGTATACTTGTTACTGATTTCAAATACCAACTGTCAAATTTAGAGTAGTTTGCATCATTAAGTTTGTCTTTGACCGTCATTGATGGTAGACGGCGACGGTGGTCATAAATGGTAGAAAGATGGGCCGGCTACTTCTGGGACTACCCTCTTATATCATAAAATAATCTTAATATTGCCTATATAGATTCATATTGTTCCGTACAATTCAAAGAGCAGCAGATTGTGGACCTTGTATCGACAACTTCTTTATGAATCATTCAAATTTAGTATGTTGAAATTCAACCATTATAAAATACGTAAGAACGCTGGAGTCGAGCATAGCCGACAATAGGATACACTGTACCAATAAAAAAAAAACGAAACAAAACAAAAAAAATCGTTTACTTCCGTGCAACCATTCATATGAAATTGTAAATCGTATAGAAAATATATAGTCAAATCGAAAAGTAACATTATATTTATTGCCGAGGGTTTGTATGTGGCTACTCCTTAGAGTGGGGTGGTACACGCACATTGATTTTTATGTAATGTATCTATACACAATAATACTTCATTTTCATATTCAAGTTGATGAAACACAAAATTTGGTGATGGGCTTATATGAAGACTACCCTAAAAAGTGAACACTATAAAATCGATTTCTAAAATCTCAGAGATTAGTTTTTTTTTGATACAAACTGATGGACGGACAGAGGATATTGCTATATCGACGTTGCTTCCCATGATGATCAAGAATTTATAACTATTTTATGGAGTCTGGCACGCCTCCTTCTGGCTGTTACATAAATTTCACAAAATTATTATACACTTGTCCCTTTAGTAGTGGGTATAAATATACAGGGTGCCTCAAAAGAAAGTTCACATTTAAAAAATCGATAAAAAAAAGTAAGTAGTTTATTGAAAAAATGTTTATTACATATTAAAATACACACGTTGGGAATTTATTTCTTAAAAATGATTTTGTCCAAAACCGTAAACCGTTGCATTCACGGCATTCATTTAATCGTGCACTAAAATTTCCTATGACGGCTCGGCAGGTATTCTCCGTGTTGGCTGCCATTTCGTGACGTATATTTTCTTTTAATTGTGCCGGGGAAGTCGGTTTGTTGCCGTGAAATGATGATCTATGCACGTTTAAAGCAACAGCACGCTTCCGAATCGAAAGGACCGGTTTGTCACGAACAGACTGAGTAACACTGTTCACGTTTTGCAAACGTTCTCGAAGACCTTGGACGCACGGATTTTGATTTTTCCAGCGTTGAAACTTCTCGACCCATTTTCCAATGAGTCGAGGGCTTGGCGCATCATTTGAATGACGAACATGTCGAATACTGCAGAATTTTCTACGCTCTACAGTTGCTGAATTACCGTTTTCTGTAAAACTCATGTACGCACAACGCACGGTACGCTCCTGAGAAACGCTCCATAGCGACTAAATTCCCAAAAGCTAGGCTACCGATTGATATATGCCCCGCCCCGCCCCGCCCCGCCCCGCGCTCCACGGAATAGTTGCGTTCACGCAATCAGCAAATCAAATGTGAACTTTCTTTTGAGACACCCAGTATAAGATTGCAGTATTCAGTACGATAGCTTGCGAAAATTCTAATGTAATTTTTGCTGAGCATGAGAAAACTTTTTGGTTTTTTTTTGTGTGCAAAGAAACCTTTAACCTTAACTGTTTGTCTAATGAATTGCAAATTTATGTTCTACCAAAATTTCTGTTCATTTCAACACAAGTGTTCTTTTTTTTTTTTTGATCAAGGTCATTTAGGTCAAAGCGTTCATTTATTTAGATAATTTTGAAGATCAAAACATTTGCTAACTAGTTCGGAGTTGTCATAGATGCATAAAGTACTTTAAGTGCAGCTGTACTATCTGATAATATATTTAAATATGCCGCTTCAGTCCTTCTGTGGCCTGATATATAGTCGGAAGAGGCTCGTTGGTATAGTCTTTTGTTAGGCTCATGAAGTTGCTCATCAATGACGACAATTCGTCAAACAAATGGGATAATTCGTCTGCTCCTCTTTTGGCTCCTATAGATGCTACTTCAACTTCAAACTCTAGGCTTAATACTCGTGATATGTTTAACGAAGTTATTATTTTAATGATCATGTCGTTTTCTGTGGCCTTATAGTTCACTTGATTTGATGTGATCTGCAAAATGTTACTGTTCAAATGGAATGCTTAGAAGTCTGTATGCAGACGGGGCACAACTATGCTTTCAGTTGGCACAAAACAACACAGCTAACATGAACTTAGTAACTGCAAGAGCATCATACTACATTTCTCATGAACAGTAGCTGTAAGTATCATGATAACTGATTAGGGCGTTACTGAAAAACCGATGCCTGATGGTCAAAATGCACTGTTGAATGTTGCTATTTTTACGTTACTTTTAGAGTGATCATGATTGCTTAACGCTGGCATTCACAAGATAAATCAATGATCTCGTATCCCTGAACAGTGATCGAATTGTAATGGTGATTGTTGCAGATATGGATTCTACTATAGACAACTTCTTTATTAGCACGACTTTATTATCAATATTTAGCTTGGTTCATAACAACTTTTCTGATCAATTTAAATATGTATAAAAAATACGCATAGCTTTTCTCCTATACATTATATATATATATATATTTTTTAATTATGTATAAAGT
The DNA here is from genome assembly GCA_035044765.1 of Leucophenga montana. Taxonomy (NCBI): domain Eukaryota; kingdom Metazoa; phylum Arthropoda; class Insecta; order Diptera; family Drosophilidae; genus Leucophenga; species Leucophenga montana. The sequence continues at coordinate 334,542 of JAWNNQ010002086.1, forward strand.
CTATCAAGTCTGCAGTTCCAGCGATGTTAAATTTTTCATTTTAATGTGTTTTTTTTTCTGTTTTGACAATCAAAAAAAAAATCGTTTCTTTGAAGTAGCAGTTCTAAAAAGTTGAATTTGAATAGAATGAAATTAGAGTCGACTCTTTAGCACAGTTGCGAAATTTGCTAAAATGTATGCTCTTCTTTGTATGTAAAACTGTACCACAGCGATGAGCACCTTCTAAAGTCATGCCGTACTCTCTCGTGAGTCGTGTGTAAGAGAGTGTACAATTAAGTTTCTCGCGTACTCACAGAAAATCACTGCTGATGTGTGAGTGTTTTTAAAATGTCAAAAAGAACTTGCACTTCGAGAAAGAGTAAAATGTATTGTTTTCGAACAACTGAGGACTTATAACTACTACGAGTATCAACACTAAATGATGAAGTAACAAATCAACTAGTTCGAACAGTTATATCATATTATATATAAATATTTTCTTTATAAGTTTCGCTTTGTTTATTCTTATTGTACATTTCTTTGTTGTTAACTTAAAGTTGACCATCAACAACTAAAATATTTGGGTTGAGCAACCGCTCTGTTGTGTTTTGATGATGATGACGATGATGATGCTGATGTGTGATGCTGTCTCATGTAATTCGAGCAGAAATCCAAAACAGACTTCAACATTTACAATTACAGTTGAATCAAGCTGCCGAAAATAGAAGTAGCTGAAAACGCTTAAGGCCAAGAAAAAAAAAAAAAAAACATTCGCATGAAGTTAGAAGATACAAAAGCGCAGCGCGAAAATGAGTTCGTTTTGAAATTTGAAAACTGTGCGCGTAAATGTTGAATGAATGCTTACAAAAAAAAAAAACAAAACAAAACAAAACAACTGAAATAAATGAATGAATGAATGCGTGAATATCTACATACATAAATCATAATGATTTTTTCGTTTATGCAAAAAGGAAATTGGCAAACATGACTAGATACTTTTGTATTTTGTGCTAATAACACCAAAACAATAAAATATACAAAAAAAACTGATATAAAACTTAAAATATACTAGTATGAAACGTAAAATACTTCTACAACATTGACCTTGAAATGAATGAAATACATTTCAAAAAAAAAGAAAACAAAACAAAAAAGCCAACAGTTTTTCATTATTTTTGTTTTTCGTGACGAGTATATTTAAATGAATGAGTTTTAATATTATATATGCCTGGTCATCATTAACATTATCAGCATCGCTGCCAATGTCATTATTAATATCAGCATAAATGCAATTATCAACGACACGAACTAGATAATGAAGTACTAGTAACTTTGATTTGTAGATACATTTTAAAGCAGATACTTTTAATAGTTTTTCATATTTCATATTTCATTTTTCATTTTTCATTTTTCGTATTTTTTGTTTAATTTAATTTAATTTCGTTGCCTCTTTGCTCAGGCACGCACTTAGACTTAGATTCATTCAACAACTCAAACACGCACGCAATACGCACGAGATTTACACTGTGTATCCGTACCGATTCCAACGAAACTGTAATACATTGCTCCGTCCGCTGCTCTCTGATCTATAGTTCAAGCCATGAACGATACGATTTAATGTAAAATACGTACATATTTCAACTTGTTTTGCTTGAGCGCAGGTCGGCGACCATTGTCAATGCAGCACAACCCCTTCTTTTACCATTTTTTAATGCTAATTTTTAGCGTTTTAGGCAAATGAGTAGCAACAATAACAACAACAACAACAACAGCAACAACGACGGTCAAATATCCAAATTTAAAGTTCAATTCGAATGCGAGCAACAAGTAAACAAATCTTTCCAATTAAAGTCTTAAAACATCGTTTGTCATTGTTTGGTTTCTTTTTTTTTTGTAATTTGTCAACACTGAAAAAAATTAGCGAATGAAAAATTTGTTATGAAAGTAATTTCGTTTTAAATTTTATGTTTACAAAATATTTGATTATTGATACAAAAATATACATGATTTTGTGCTGTTGATTGTGTGTGATTGTGAAAATCTTGTACAAAGCCTGCAATTCGAATCTAGTAAATTAAAGTAACTCATAATAGGGGTACTCACGCACTAGTCTAACGTTTCACTGTGCTAGTTAAACAGTTTAAACAGTTAAACAGCCGATTTGTGTGTACGGATTTTATTCACTTGACAAGTTGCACAACTCGCTTCACACGAAAATTAAAATCGTTTAGTGTAATTAGAAATAGCAAATATATTCTTCATAATAATACATCAGAACAACTTAGATTATCATTAAGTTGATGCAATACACCTATAATAAAGAACCCTTATATGATTCAATGATGTTGGATCTACAACACATATGATAAAATTACAGAGTACGTACGTTGTTACGTTTATTTCAATAATATTCCATAACAATTGGTCGTATAGGTTTCTTAGCTCATTTCTAATAATAAAAAAAAAAAACAATCTACATAGTTCCAGATGGCACCAGTATAGAATATAGCTCCATACAAATCTTACTTACTTACTTAGGTAGCTCTACAACCGTCTATCGGTCAAGGCCGCACGCAGGAAAGCGCACCTTCCGGTGTAGTTCAGTTGGCGCTGGCGCCAGTCGCTGGCATTTCAGAGCTTCTTAAGATCATCATTGATCTGATCTTGCCCTCTTAGCGTCGGAAGTCCTCTCTGACGCCGTTCACTAAACAAGTTTAGGTTTCCGTCGTAAACCTTTAGTGCTGGAGCTTCAGGGTTCATCTGGATGAGGTGACCAGCCCAGTGCAGCCGCTGCTGGAATTAAATGCGCTGAACTATGTCAACCTCATCAAACAGCTCATACAGCTCATGGTTCATACGGGTCCTAAACTCGATGCCAACTCTAAGAGGACCAAATATCCTACGAAGAATATAACTCTCGAACACATATAAAGATGCTGTATCCGTTGATGTCAGCGTCCATGCTTCTGCGCCATACAGCAGGACCGGGATTATCAGTGTCCTATATAGATTTTTATCTTCGTACTTCGTGAGAGGGCTCTATTTCTAATTTGCTTGCTGAGCCCAAAGTAACAGCGATTAGCAAGCGGGATTCTTCGTCTGAACTCTCGGCTTACTTTGTTGTTGCTGACAATTTCCGTTCCCAGATAAACGAAGTTTTCTATAACACTTAGTTGAAGTTCTCCATACTCACAGACCGTCCAAGACGGTGGACACCAAGTACTTTGTCTTGTCCTTGTTCTCCGCTAGGCACATGAAACGTGACTGTTTCTCAATCTCTGACAACGCTCTGGTGGTAACTCGCCGTTCGTTGGTGCCGATGATGACAATATCATCAGCATATGCTATATGCATCACTTCCTTATGTAAGATCGTGTCCGACTGATCCATACAAATCTATGGTTCAAATATAGATGCTTTTATATAGTACAGTGTATCTCGAAGTCAAGCATACGCGACTGCAGCACACTTTCTTCTTTAAAATTCAAATGGTTCGGCTTGTGGTTCGGTTGAGAAACTGAGAAAGCTGGAACCTTCATTTCATGAAACTTTTATCTTTCCTGATACTTTGAATATCTAAACCATTAGTTTTTGCGTAGGTCGTATGTTAGAAAATTAATTTGCTGAGAATTAATTTTGTTTATATATTTCTATATGTTCTGATGTTTAAGTATAAGCAACATGTTTGGCTTTTGTTAACCGCAATATGATCAAGATTTTGCACCGTTTTAATACATTTTATAAAACATGAATTCATTGCAGTACGTTAAAGATCAAGCTGTAGTTGAAACAATGGGATTCTCTGGCCGTAACAAACAAACTTCTGATTTCTGTACGTCTGTCTGCCTTTCATGTCTGCTCTCAACGACTGTCAAACACAAATTTAATGATGCATATAGCTATAAATAAATCAGCGTGGTCTAATGATCTGATCCCGTATTTCTGAGACCACTCACGTACAGTTCCACAAGCATAACTCTTAACCCTACTGGTATACAAAGGGTATACAAATTACACAGCATTTCAAATCCAAAATATCCAAAATATTTCATTTTTCCGCATATGCAAAATATTCAATGTTTGAAAGATGCTTTCTAGTCGTTTTTCAATTTTAGTTAGTTAGTCGCTCATTTGTTGCCTTTCCTGCGGCCAAATTGATTTTTAATTTAGTCAATAAGCAGAAGAAAAAACAAAACAAAGAAAAAAAAACAACAACAACAAATTTCCTTTGCTTATTGGCAGATTATTAACTCATTATAGACATTCGTCAATTCGATTGATTTTAGTTTCTTTTTATTAGCGGTTTGCGAAATTGTGAAAAATCTGTCTGCTCGTCCGTGTGTCCGTCCGTCTGTTCGTCCGCCTTTGTCTCTGCTTATCCAATTGAGCATGCAGCAAATGCTAATTGAAAATTTAGTGAAAAATGCGCGCAATCCGGGAAAAGTTGTCGACTATAGCAGTAACAACAACAACAACAACAACAAATTTCTGATATAATGCAGAGTTATGCAATGAACTACACGACTCTCAACTAAGTATACAAAAAATGAAAGAAATACAGACAGACGGACAGACAGACAGACAGACGGACAGCCGGACGGAGAGTCGGTTGACTATATAGTCAGCACAGATGAAGATGCAACAGAAATCAAGTTCATGCCAATCAGAAATGCCATGGAATTTCATATTTCCGCTCAATTTGTTTGAGACTTTTATTTTCTGATTGTCTGAACTCTTATTCGAAATGGTGTTTTCTGTTTTTTTGTGTTTGTTTTTGTTTTTGTTTTTTTTTTTTTAAGACAAATGTTTACCGCACGCATGCACGCGAGCTCAATTTATGCGACAATGTTTACTGTTGTTGTTGCTGTTGCAGCTTCATTAATGCATTCAATCAATCATACAAATATAAGCGCATGAAGCGCACACAGCTGAATGAAAGAGACAATCACAGGGACAGACATACAGACGGACGGCATGGTACAGTCAATCAGATGAACCAACAATCAAATAAAACATTCATTTCGTGCGCTTAAGTAGATACTGCTCATGTTGTTATTATTGTTGTTGATTGTTGGTTTTGTGTATTGTTGTTGTTGTTGTTGTTGTTACTTCTTATACCAGTTGGAAAGTCAAGTCAAAATGTTGCTACTTTGATTTAATATTGTTGCTATTGAAATTTTTGTGCAATATTTTCGGTTTTTTGTTTAAATACAATAAAATCAACATAGACAAACAATCGACAACAATAGTAAAAACAACAACAACGACAACAATTGTTGATGTTACTATTGCTATTTAAATTATGCACAACACGAAAACTATGCAACTCTTTTTCATCCCTTGAGCAATAATATCATAAACTCTAAACACTTGTGTGACTTTTAAAATGCAAGCGTTTTTTTTTTTTTTTTTTTTTTTTTTTTGTAGTAAACTGTCGCATTCACAATGCATATTTACACTGTTGATGCAACAAGATTTTCTCATACGGCAGTTCTTTATTCAATGAGAGAGCCACTCTCTTTAGTACTGTGCAGAAACTGTGAATGGCAAATTAATTTTTATTTTAATAACTTGGTATCGCTTTGTTTGTGAGATAATTGTGGTGTTGTGGTTAATTCTATTTGTCAATTGATGGTCTTGCCATTTCTCTCTCATTATGAAAACTATATGAATACGTTATGATCTGTAAAGATACATTTAAAACATTTGAACATGCTTAACCACTGTGTGCACCCTGTCGCAACATTAAAGCAACGATTTTAATCGCTTCGACTTAACCTTAGCCGAATGAACTAACGCACTTAAGACTTTTTCTTTACGCTGACACTTGCGAAGTGTAATGAAATCCTTGATGCGGTAGAAGAGTAAGAAACAACTTCTTCTTATGATTTTAATATGATATAACTAAAACAGTCATATACGGCGGTGACCCAAAAATCTTTCGAGATTTCGACTTCGGTTGGTTTGCAAAATGCTCAAAAAAACTGTCGGTAACAGAGAAGTTCGAGAGTTTTAATTTTTCGAACTTCTATGTCCGAATGAAACACGTACTGACCGCGCGATCACTGATGATTGACCAGCAGTAAGATTACCTCTAAAAGATTGTCAACACTGGAAAATAATTTTTGTAAATTTTTTGTCCGCCAAAGTTTTCTACCTGTAAGAACCTGTAAGCTGTTTTACGATTGTCTGTGACGGTCAGCTTTTTGTTTGTTTATCAAATCTAGTTTACAAAACTAAGCAAACTATAAAGCTATAAAATTAAAATTAAAATGGCAATAATATCAACCGTATTTCCACCGTTTCCGCTCACACCGCCTCACACTGCCATACAATGTACACTGTTGGCCAACAACTCTTTAGTTGTTGTTTACTTTTCACTATATGCATTGTTGGTAAACGAAGTTAGTTGTAATGTGTTTTTGCGTCTCTGTCGCGTACCGTGAAATTGATAGGCTGGTAAATTGGCCGTCACAATGTTGGCCATGTTGTTGAACTTATTTCTTTTATTGCTGGTCTGTGTCGAGTGAATCTCCATGACTATGTATTTGAACCATTTTCAAAAGCTAATCGTACACTACACAATGCTGTTGCCACCAGATGCAGGGCATTGTCTTTTTAACATACTCGTAGATGTTGAACTTTTGGCCAGAGCATCAATATTTTGGCTGTGAAGTTTAAATAAGTATACCAGAGTGTGGGAGATAGCGAGGAAATATTGATGTGGCATGTGTTTGAACCCAGCAGCTATAAAATTAAACACAATATAACGATCCGCAATACCAGCGAGTGTCCTCATCGTTACATTTGATTTTACTTAATTAAGGAGAAAAACAAAAAACAATAGTTTGGACAAAAACAAAAAAAAAAAGAAAAAAGAAGCATTACGTCTTAATTTGTTGAATTTACAGAAGTTTTCTCTTGCTATTCGTATTCCCAAAAAAAGCTGCATTGTCATACAAATGCCAAATCATTGGAATGTATTTTTGAACCGCTTGCATCAGTGAAGATTTTGCTTTAACAAGTCTCTGAACTGAACGAATAAAAATTAGCAAAAACGTATGTTAGTTCGACAACATGCTTACTACTTTTCTTTTTCCAAAACAAAAACTGGTTCAATGTGTGAATAAACTCAAAGATGCTTCGACGAAGGATATGGGAAGTGTTGTTTCCAAAAGATCTAACTTGCGATCAGCAAAGCATCGAAAGATATACTTAAAGCTAAGCGAATGCTCATCTACTTCAAATAATTTTACGAATTTTTACAAATATGTTTCATACATTTATAAAAGCACACTGCAGAACTGCTCAAGTATAGAAAAACTACACAAAAAACAAACAAAAAATTTCAAGAAAAAAAAAAAAAATTGTTTTAGTTTTTTTATTCCAGTGAAGAACTTCTTGACAGTTCTTCACTGGACTTTAGCTACAAACTCAGTTAACTTAAAAATGATAATCTTAAGTAGATGTTCGGAGATGAGAGAATAACTTTATTCTACAGTTTTTGAGATATATAGAGTTGGCAGTTCATTACTTATCAAACTACATATTCACAAAAGCTAAGCAAATATATAAAAAACTACTGTAATTATACCAAGCCATGGAGCGCTTATGGTATACTTAGTTTGTGAAAATGTTTGTAACAGTCAGAAAAATGTGTAGAAGAACGTATAAGTTATATACATATATGTATTTTTGATTAACATTAAAAGTGAAGTCGATAATAGGATATGTCCGTTCGTCCGCCCGTCCGTCCGTCCGCCCGTCCGTCCGTCCGCCCGTCCGTCCGCCCGTCCGTCCGTTCGTATGTATGAACAACGGGATCTCGGAAACTATGTTAAGTAGCCGGAGTAGCCTCCAAACTTTGTTATTTAGTTTGGCCTAATACATATGCATATTTTACAATAGATGGCGTATCGTACAACTAATAAATGGCGCTGCCTCTTGCTACCAAGGAATGCCATCTATTGCTAGTTAGAGGGCCATATAACTCTTTTAGTGCTAACGAGTTTTTTTTTCTTTTGAATAAAATTTTAAAGCTTGAAAGATACAAATTTGCTTACAAATTAATACTGTAGTGCTTTGCAAGTTATCCAACACTGTAATCAAAAACATCAGCACTACTTTTATAGCTGATGGACTTAATAAGCCGAGGCCATGCGAACGTACAATGACGGTGGCTCTAGACTTGAACAAGGCATTTGACACAGTTGATCACGCAATCTTGTTTCAAGACCTGGACTCCACCTCACTACCCGATAAAACGAAACGCTGGCTATTGAACTATCTTAATGGTAGAAGGGCATACGTTGAGTTTAGGGGTGTGAGGTCGGGTTATCGTTAAAGATAGGTGTTCAGCAGGGTGGGGTTCTCTCTCCTCTTCTGCTTAACCTTTATTTGGCAAAGATGCCCCTTACCCCTCCCCATATAAAACTAGTGACCTATGCAGATGATTGTTCTGTTTTATCATCGGGCGTGAATGTAGATGATATCTGTGCGAGAATTAATATCTATTTGGATGATTTATTAAATTTTTTCAATGCTCGCAACCTTAGGCTTTCAATTCATAAGTCATCTGCTTCCATTTTCACTTCCTGGACTAAGGAGGTGAGGATGGAACTAGATGTCTTTGTTGGAGGTCTAAGGGTTCCTACTGTCCAGTACCAGAGGATATTGGGAACTACATTTGACTCATTGCTTAGATTCGTGTTGAAAGCGCTTGTTGGATCTTCTTGGGGTAAGGACAAGGAGACTATAATAACAACTTATAAAGCTATTGGACGTTCTGTCCTAAATTATGCTGCTCCTGTATGGACTCCATTCCTAAGTAAGACTCAATGGCAAAGCCTGCAAAGCAGTCAGAATAGTGCGCTGAGGACTGCCACTGGTTGTCTGCAAATGACACATGAGGATCATTTGCACAATGAAGCGATGATACTTCGTGTTCATCAACATAATGAGTTGATGTCGAAGCAGTTCTTGCTGTGTGCGTACAGAAGTGATCATCCGAACCATGGCCTACCCGAATAAGATCGGATATCAGGATATATAAGTCGAGCATAAATCGCTTTATCACTGATAGCAATATAGAGGAGTATGAGTATACTTCTGGAAGGGCCCAATTGCATAAAGATGCAACTGAACATGCCATACGCTCTTATAGGGACAATATTATATTAGGTGGAAGACCTAATATAATAACGCCTATTAATGAGAGCGAAAAACATCTCCCTCGTAGCACCAGGACGAAACTTGCACAGTTAAGATCCGGATGGAGCGTTATGCTCGAGTGCTACAGGGAAAGAATTGGGATAAGCAATACTAATTGCTGCCCTGAATGCGGTCAATCACCGCACGATACAATTCATTTGTTCAATTGCCCGTCCCATCCGACTCAATTGAGCCCTTTAGACCTCTGGTTACGACCCGAGGATGTTGCTTTTTTCCTAGACCTTGACACCTGAGGTTGCATTTCGGTTTTCTCTTACATTCACAAATTGCTTTGCACTACTGCATTCATTCATATATAATAAATTGTGTATGTATATTTCCTGATGCAGCTCACACGAAGCTGTTACAACAGCAACAACAACATTAGCAATTAATTGTGTAAACAAAGTTGTATAATTTTAGCACGTGAGTCTGCCCATTAACATGCTTCTATTTTAAGGAATTTAAGATTCCTTAAATATTTGTTTATTGCTGCTTTTAGAAGAGCTATAGTTTGCTTAGAATAGCTAGAATAGAATGGCTTATGACTACAACAATTGTATCTAAATCAATGTATCTTACATAAAACTAATAATTTTAAAGTCTATGGCCATACTTTGCTTAAAGCATTTCAAATTATGCAACAAAACAAACAAGATATTCTCACCTAATGCATACAGTTTAAAATGCTGCAAAAGAAAACTTACCTAGTATTATGCAATTTAAAATTCTCATTACGAGAACGATTTTGTAATTTTGTAATTTTTTCGCAGCAGCAATTTTTCTTATTTTCCACTTGCAACTTGTAACTCGTTCTAGACTTTGTTGCTATTTTTTGCCACATACGATATATGCGAGTATTTGTCTGCTTGCAATATATTTTCTCTCAGCACAACAAATTATTTAATGCAATATGCCAGCAATTATGCGCGCAGATACAATCAGCCAACACACACAAACTCGTATGTATGTAGATACAAGATACCAAGTTACAGATACTCAACTGCGAAATGCACTGGCAGCTGCACGCAGCAGAAGAAGAAGCACAACTCTGTCGACAACAAAAGCAAAACCTAAAAAAAAAAAATGTTTCAAAGGAAAAATGCAACAACAAAATTGTAATAAAATTTAAAAAATGCATAAAGCATAATCATCATTATTAACTTAAAAAAAAAAAATAAAGAGAGAAGCAGAAGCAGAAGCAGAAGCATTCGGGGAAAGTGTTGTGTGGCATGTTGCAATCTGCTGCAGTGCAGTATAGTGCAGTGCATTGCATTGCAGAACTGTGCGAACAATTTTGTTCTCAGCAGCAAATTGAAGCGCGAAGAAAGATACTCGAGACAGATTGCTGCGTCAGCAGTCGTTGTTGTTGTTGTGGTTGTTGTTGTGGTTGTTGTTGCATTAATTACTGCAGCAATTGTTGCAATTGTTGATAATATCATTGACGACAGGCCTACGTTAAAGATACAATTTGTTGAAATAGAAAAGATACATACAAGAAGAATTAGTGAGAGATACAGGGAAAGTCGGAGGCGCCGCCCAATTGCTGCTGCTGCTGCTGCTGCTGCTGCTGTTGCTGTTGCTGTTGCTTCTGTTGTTGCTGTTACTAATGCTGCTTTTGATGATGTTGCATGTTGCAAACTTATACGAGTATATATACATATATACAATACTAAAAGTTGCTGTTGCTGCTACTTTTCATTGCTAATCAAAGTGTTGGCAATAAGCGTTTAACGATTTATAGGTGCTGCTACTTGTATTGCTGCTTCTTGTTGCTGTTGCTGCTTGTTACTTTGCATGCATGCTGCCACCTACATACTTGTACATATGCAACAACAACAACAACAACAACAACAACATGAAATAACTTAAGAGTTAGAAAAAAATGAAAAATCTTTATGCATCTGGGCGATTCCATCTAACACATGAACAAGTTTTAATTGGAACATTATTTTCATTTGAATTTTTTCGACTCTTTGTAGCAATTAGTAATGATTTGCTATTTTGGCTTTGTTGACCAAAGGCAAGACTCTCATCTTGTGTATTACTTCTGCATGTGTATAAAGCTGTGCATAAACTCAACATTGTTCTCTCATGTTGTGCATAGATGTAAACATTGTTTATAAAGCTATAACACAGTTCATCTTGTGTATAAATGTTAACCTATGGCATACGATTTCAGCGTTGCCCATTTGCACCACTTTTACAACTGTTACACATATGACTGCGCCAACTAATAGTATTTGTAAGCAAAAAATCAGCTGATATAACGTTTTATTCAACTGTCAATTACAATATAATATGTTATGACATATTACGAGTATATCTTACACTATATACAGTACTATATACAATCACTTGTTGTTTGAAAAATCGCTATGTAGACTATCTAGAACTACCAAATAATTAAAATTGCTTAAACGTTAGAATACGCACACTTTTAGTGTTAGCGTACATACAAAGCAACTATCCATATGCAGATTTCGGTATCGAAAACTTGTTTATTACCAACAGCATCATGGCCAAAGTGGTGTTTTCTTCTTCGATTGTCAACAAAACCAAAAGAGACCTCTTATAAACGTATTTAGCTCAATTTAGTTTTGATCGTATGAAGTGTATTTAAGCTTCGTAGTTAATATTCACTTTTTTTTTTTTGGCAACTTGACGTGCACCTTCTTTTTTTTTCTGACATTAGCAAATTACGAAGCAACAACAACTTCAAATAACAACAACGTTCATATATCATATGAAAAGAAAAAATGCTAAAAATTGCAAAATTTATGCTACATACAAACATACGAGGTGTGTAAAAAAAGTAAGGTGACTTTTCATATTTCTCGAGCAACGTACATTCGATTATCGATTTTTGTTGTGTTTTGTTGTGTTGTTACACTCGTCACGAACATATGTTTACAGTTTCAGCTATGCAGCATGTTTATTTTGTTTGTGAGAGGCATAACGGTTAGTAGTGTTTTGTGTGCTCGGCGATTTTCTACTATCGAGCTCAGGAGCTCAAAAGGGTCAGAACTGATGACGAAACATGGGTATATGGTTATGACGTCGCAGACGACGTTGTGTTATGTCACACAATTGTGTCATGGCCAGTATTCTGATGCCAAACTTATATAGAACTGGAAGCGCAGTTTAAGTCGAAGACTGAGCCTAAGAAGAAGAAGAAAAAGTAAAACTATATTCTGACAAAGAAGTTAAAATAAATTAAGGGAAGGAATACGAACTAGCCATGCCCGTCTGTCTGTCTGTCTATATCTCCTGTCTGCTTGAATGAAAACTAGTTTTTCAGTTGTTGAGATATCGATCTGAAATCAGGTATGAAGATTTTTTCTGTTCGGCTAAGCTGAACATATGTCACTTTGACCATGCCACGCCCATTTTTAGGGGTAGCTCGCCTTAAAAAACCACCGCCGACTTTTCGGGTTTTGTATGAAAAGCTTTCCATATGGTGACTTCCATATGGTGACTTTTTCTATGGACGAAAGCTTCACATAGTTGTCTATGGAGATGTTTTTTCGTGCTAGTCCCCATAACGAATAACCACCCAGTTTGTAGTTGATAAAACTAAAATTATACTATTTTTCAAGCTAACCACCTTAAAAATGTAATGGAGGTTTCAAATTATCATTAGAGCACATTAAAAGACTTGAAAGTTTTTTCTCGTTGAAAACTGAAGTAATCATCAGCGGTGTAGAGAAAAAAGTACATGCGCGATGGATATTAAAGCTCCAGTTCCACCGCTTTTTCTTGTTTTCAAACCAAAAGTCTCAAAAATCTAAAATCAAAAATCCGTCACAATCACGCTGGAATGTGCAAAAAATGCAAAAAATTCAGATCCTTTGTTACAAGTCTGGCGGCAACGCGTTTCATACAAAAAACATCAACCAAAATATGTTGTATCGATCCATAAGAGATGTTGAGCGTCTCTGCTATCTTTCTAATGCCAACACGACAATTTTCGAGCACAGTTTCCATTACTTTTTCGATGTTTTTGTCTATAACAGAGGTGAATGGACGACTTGCATGAGACAAGTTTTCTACGATTTCACGACCCTCACTGAAAAAAGCTTTATGCCACTCAAATAGTTGCGTTCTAGCGTCCTCATAACACTTTTGTAACATTTTGAATGATACCGTTGCCGTTATTCCATTGGAACACACAAAATTTCAAGCAAACTCGTTGTTGACATTTTTTTCCCATTTAAAAAATCGGCATACAAACTTTTTGCGTCGTAAACAAGCAGCTGTCAAACATAGACTAATTATGGCATCCCGCTCAAACTTGGCATGCATGTCAATGACAGTGACAGCCAACTTAAGTAGAAGAAATATTACCGATTCTGTTTACCGGTTCGGTTTAAATACACCAGTCCGGGTCAATTTCGGTCCAGAGGTACATAAGCAATTTATGCAATTAGAAAGTATAAGTATGGAAGTAGAAGTAGAAGTAGGAAGCAGTATAATGTATGGAACTGCCCATTTTGCATGTGTTATAGAAAATTGCTAGCATGCTCTAGCATGTTGTTGCTGCTTCACTTTTACCTGGTTGTCTGCATTACACGTAGCATTTAGGAAAAGACAGAAAAAAAAAAACATAACAGACACACAACTTACAAGAAACATTTACATATTTCTCGCGACAAGATGCACTTTTCTTTTAGGCAGCAACAAAACAACAAAAACAGCAACGAAAAATAGCAACATGAAAAATTGCAATTCAATTAAAAATGCATTTATTGCATGTTTGTTGCATGTTGCTGCTCTGACTTTCAGTTTTTCCCGAAAAAAAAAAAAAAAACAAAAAACAGAAAAGAAAAAAACTATCCAAGAAGAAAAATTTCAAATGAAATGAAAATCATTCAAAACAGAAAGAAAGCGTTTGGAGGGGCTGTGACAGTGGCAGTGGCAGCAGGCAGCAGGCAATAGAAAGAAAAATGAAACATATTGCTAGCTTTTCTTATGAAAATGCTGCTGCCAGTAAACGATGTCGTCGTCGTCGTCGTCGTGGCTGCTACAAAAGTTTTCCTATGAATTTTAATTGGAAAATGAAAAATGAATGGAACTACATAGCCAGGCAGTGAGTGAGAGACTATGTCGCAGCGGACATAAAGCTAGACATATCTGGTAGACAGTTGAGAGGGCAAGTTGTCCGTCTGTCTCTGCTACATTGGCGGGCGTTTTCCGCTCAGTTTTCAACTCAGTTTTCATCACCATAATCATCATCATCATCATCATCATCATCATCTAGTTAAGCGCCTAGCGTAAATGCCACCAAAAATATTGCAATTGAAATACCAACCAAGAAATAAAAAAATTGCTTACAATTTTCAAAAAAGTATCTACGAGTATTTAAACAGACATTTCTCACTCATGCCGCGCGCGTAGGTGGTGGCAATTGTTGCAACTGCAACATCGACCTTTGCGTGCAACAGAAAAGTGAAAACTCATTTGCGACAAATTAACGCGATGGCGGAAAAAAAATTATAGTATAATCTGCACAAAAAACTGCTTAAATAAATGCATTTATTGCATGTTGCTGCTGCAGTTTTTATTATTATTGCTGCTGCTGCTGTTGCTGCTGCGGCTGTCAACATTGTCATCGTCTGCAACATGCCACTGCAATCTACGCATATTAATTAATAGATTTTTTTTTCCGCATTACGCTGAAAAACCTTTAGTTGTATCTCATCGTCTGCAGTTCAATGTACGACCGACCTTCCAGCTTTAAGTAGTTTTATCGTATATATTGTAGTATATTGTGTTAGCAATTGTTGCGATTGCAACAAATGAATTGACAACTTTTGTTGTTGCTGTTGCTGCTGTTGCTGCTGTTGCTGCTGTTGCTGCTTTGCTTCTTATTGGAACATGCACGCAACTTTTGCATTTGTATATATAATCTAAAATAAAATACATCTCTAATGATTTGCTATATCATGCGATTTAATGCATACACTAAAATACGAGGGGTACCATTTATATTTCGGGAATAGCAAATAATAACACACATTTTTAAATGAAAATGGCTTTATTGTTTTTCAAAATATTCCCCTTGATGATCAATACACTTTTGCATTCGTTCAAACCATTTGTCAAATCAGTTTTTCCATTCCTCTTGAGACACCTCCAAAACGGTGTCTTCGACGCTCGTAAATCGTTGACCACGCAGTTTACCTTTGATACTTGGGAACAAGAAGAAGTCATTGGGTGCCAAATCAGGACTGTACAGAGGATGAGTCATTAATTCGATGTTTTGACTGCTCAAAAATGCACTTGTTTGACGAGATGTGTGAGAGCTCGCATTGTCATGATGGAGAATGATTCGTCTTTGGCGGTTGGTTTTACGAATTTCTCCGAAGACTTCCGGCAAGCAAATGGTCGTGTACCACTCAGGAATACCCACATGGTCGATTGCTGGTTTCAAACCGGCTCATACGCATATATCCGTGATTCGTCACCTGTCACAGTTTTATACACGTCTTTTGAAGCACCACGGTCGAACTTTTTAATCATTTCCTTACACCAATCGACGCGAGCCTTTTTTTGAGCGATTGAGAAATTATGGGATATCCAACGAGAGCAAATGTTTTTTACAGCTAAGTGTTCATGCAAAATCGAATGTATTGAAGTGGAACTAATGTGCAAGGATGCCTCTATCTCACGATATGTCACATGACGATCTTGCATTATCAGTTCACGCACTGCATTGATGTTTTTGGGCACAAACACCGCTTTTGGAAGACCTACGACCACGATTGAATTCACTATACCAGCGATATGCTGTGGTTTTTGATGGTGCTTTATCGCCATACGAACAACTAAGTTGTTCATAGATACATTCTTGTTGAGAAAATCCACGTCGAAAGTTGTGAAAAATAATCCAACGAAAACTTCTTGAAATTTCCTTGTTTTGGCCAAATTGTTTTTCTTAACTCACTGTAAACAAAACAAATAGCAATTGTACATCAAAACTTTGTGAGTACGTGTCAAACTTTATTATGGTTTTGCCAGATTTTAGCTTTTGACATTAGTGTTGCCAGTTCCCGAAATATAAATAACAGCCCTCGTATGTGCAGCCTTTTTGAAAGTTATAAGTCTTTACACGTAGACAGGATTTGAAAAGTAAACAATGTATTTATTTCCTACTCTGACGACGCTTTGGGTGTGTGATAGCGTCACCATGCAAAGCCGAACGATCTTTGCTGGGATACCAAGTTCAGATATGGCGTTGAAGTAATTCGTTCTTATCGGCATGTCGAAAGCGGCCTTATAATTGACAAATAGTTGGTGTGTGTCTTTATTGTACGCATGGGTCTTTTCCAAGATTTGGCGTAACGTGGAAATTTGGTCACTGATCGACCTTTTTGGTATGAAGCCACACTGATACTGATCTATCAGTGCATTCGTGTATGGCTCCAGCCGTTTACACAGTACTTGGGACCGAATTTTGTATCCTATTGAAAGGAGACTTATTCCTCCGTTAGTTCGCGCAGACAGCGGAGTCTCCTTTCTTGAGAATAGGACAAAGAACACTGAGATTACAATTGGTGGGGCATGCATTCATCGGAACATATTTTGCATAAGAGTTGGTGCATACGCCTTAACAACTCTTCGCCACCGGTCTTGAATAACTCAGCTGGCAGCTCATCGGAGCCCGCCGCTTTGTTATTCTTCAGCTTTTTAATTACTGAGTCGACCTCTTTAAAATCCGGTGGCTCTACAAGCGAGCCAACAGCAATTGGAGGTTCTAGGTATGCTTCTCCAACGGCGGTATTATTCTCTTCATTGCCCCCAAGTAGGTTAGAGAAGTGACTACTCCATAGTCTCAGTGTTTACTGTGCATCTGTAACCAGACTTCCATTATGGTACTTGCAGAAAGAAAATCCAGGCTTAAAACCTTCAGTCGGACGCATGACCTTTTGATAAAATTTTCGAAATTCATTTCATAGCACCTCAACATCCTCAAAAGCTCACGCCTTTCTTGTTCCTTTTTTTTTTTTTTTTTTTTTGCGTCTGAAAAGGCGTTTTCTTCTCTATATAACTCTATATACGTAATTGTAGCCCTAATATTCGGTCAATATATGCTATATTATTGCTTTGGAAATGCATACTTCCAATTTCATGAATTTCAATTGAAGGCTTTGGCTAATCTTTGATGAACTAAGGCACAGTCTTGATAGAAGCTGCGATGATCACAGATTTCGGTAGGCTAGCATGTTAGTCATCATTTATAATGTTCGCACGACATAATAATAATTGGTCAATAACTCCGTTTTTTTTTTTTGGACTAGAAGTTGTGGAAAAACATGTCTCTTTCCAATGCTGTGACTTCATGCATTGGATAGATGGCAGCAGCTCCAGAAAAAGTCACAGTCAAAATAAGTTTTTTGAAAAAACTAATTGTGACTACATTACTTTTGGATTTATGTTAGACTGTCGCTCGAGTATCTACAAGCAACACATTTAGTGAATTTCTCTTCATAATTCTAATCTGTACGTAAGCTGTCGTAGCTGTCATTAAATGAAGTATTCAATTTTCATACACATATGACTACAATACTATAAAGACGTTTATGTTTTTCTTTCTTAATTATACTTATTTTTTACAATAAGATCATAGTTTAGTGTATAATTTGATTGAGAAAGCGTCACTGAGCTCAGCTTTGAACATATGAAATATTTAATTTGTTTCAGTCTCAGACATATATTGTATCTATAGTATCAAGCGAAATCACTTTTAAAGCACGCGTAGTAGAGTTATACTATATTAAACTTAAATCTAGATTTTGTTTAATTTCACGAGAACAAAGAGCAGAAACATCTATCTATATTTTGAGGGAGATATGAGTTTTGATAAAGAGCAGTTTGAGTTTTTGAATTTCGCGACATAGTAAAAAGAAACATGTTATTCTATATCGAAGCTAAAATTAATAAAAACTATTTTTTTACGCGTTTTTAAAGCGGGTTTTATGCGTTTTTTTAGCGTTTTTCGAATTTCTTTTTTTGTTTTTTTTTTTTTGTTTCTTTTTGTATGCAATTATTTTTAATAGAGTAGATTGCTGTTGTCATAGATATGTAGTTACACATATGTAGTAGATAGTTATGCAGAAAAACACTACTCATCGGCAATATGCAGGTGTTGTGCATTTGCAAAAATTGTTGCCGCCCAAAGCGAAAATAATAAACCAGACACACAGATACAAATTCGGTTGACATCAGCAAGAAAATTTTATATAAAAAAGAAAAAAAGCGTTCAAGTTCGACTTTGTAGAACTACTGCATTCGCAAATTATACACGTACATATTTGGAAACTTGTTTTTACTGCATGGAAATGAATTTTATAGGCACACTTTAAAGCCTGGCACTGGCAGCAATTTTCATTTTATATTTGTATTTGTATTTGTATTTTTTTGTTTTTGTTTTTGGTGTTGTTGTTGATTAGCGCCGTGAGAATGACTTGAGTGGCAAACAAGTTTGTGCATCATTTGGATAGGGCAGCAGCAGCAGCAGCAGCAGCAGAGTCACAAATTTGAAGTGCAACGCTGCGCAGCAGGTGTCTTTATAGAGTTTACTGAGTTAAAACCAAAGAATTTCATTTTGGGGAAACAGAAACACCAGGGAAAAAACAAAAAAAAAAAAACAAAGATAAATAAAAATAAATTATGAAGAAAGGAACAAAAATATGGTAAGGAAAGTTGCCACAAAAATGTTTGACTTTGACATATTGGTTACACTGCAAAAAAAAAAAATGTTTGTTTGCTCGCTGTATTTGTCAAAATACCGAAAGCCAGCAATTGGAAAACCCATATGTTTTATAGTTTCAGCAATATGAACTGAATAAGCATTCTCGTTGGACTTTTAATTTTTGATTGGGCATACCTAACAAATGAAGATAACAGAAATTTCGTTTGTAGCATAAAACGAGCGAAGTGCAGGTGTAACTACTTATTTTTGCGTTTTACAAAAAAAAAAAAAAACAAATGTACGTAATTATTAAACTACAAATTCGGTAAAGTATGCACTATACTACGTTAACCTTTTATTGTCGCATTGTTGTGGTGTAGAATGATCCGTCTTCCGCGTTTGGTTTTCCCTAATTCTCCGAGAACTTTAAGCAATTAAATCATTTTGCATCATTCTAATGGAATAGTTTTTCCGAAAAAAAAAACAAAAAAAAAAAAAAAACGGGCGACGGGCGACGGGCGACCATTTGCTACAAAGTACCTCGTCTGCATACAACTTTTGTTGTATTTGGCTGGTCTTGCAGCATTGCTGTGGTTCACCTGTTACTATGTCATAAGACGTGTTTTGAAACAAATTTTGCGGTATACAATGCGTACAAATCTTTTTGAAGATCAAATGTTCATGTAATACCGAATGTATGCTGGTGCCATTAATGTCCAACTATGTCTCAATTGCACTATAACTGGCACAACAACAGTTTTTAAACGAACTTCTCGAAATTCGTCGTTGAGCAAAGGACGTCCGCGTTTACAGTCTTTCTACAAACGTTGCACAGTGGCATAGAATGGAACTTCATTGTCAAAAGTGGTAGTAAGTTTGTCTATGCGCTATTGTCTTGATAATTCACAGCGAAAATATTGTAGTAAATCAACGTGTGAAATGATTCACGAATTAATTCCATTTATTTTGCGAGATAAATTTTTCAAGTCACTGTAAACAACACAAATAGTGCTCTTACATTAAAACGTACCGCGTAAGTTTGTGCTAAAAAATATCAAAATTTCGAATGCAAATCACATGAATCAAATTATATACTCTTTACTATTTACTGTTTGTTAAATGTATTTATTATCTGCACAGCTTACACAGCTGATGACCATTAACTCATAACCGCATGAATACAATTTTTTTTTGTTTACTAAACGTTATTTCCGCGTGAAAAAGTTACTTCCGTTATAGAAAGCTATGAGTTACCAACCATATCGCGCCTAAAGAAGTTTTACTTAAAAAATAAAACGAGGTTGTTTTAAGCCCATTTTGTACTCAATTCAACTTTATTCCATTTTCAATTTCTTCTTAAAGTAAGCCTATTTTCTCACTCAAGCTTAAAGTGGACTGAAATTATGAATTTCGGGATTTAAAGAAACGTTCTTGAACCAGTCAATTTATACTTCATTTTAGAAATTACATACTGACCATACTTTTGCTACCGGTACGGTTCAATTCAAGTAAGGATACCAATTTTTATCAGTGAAGTCAATACATGTCATAGAAAATGGATAAATTTTTCTCAGTGCATAAAATAAGGAAGAACAAAAAAGAATTTGTTGCTTTGAAGTTTTTTTTTTTTTTTGTAAACTGGCTTCACTTGCTGCTGTTGTTGTAATTTTCTTTAGATACGTTTTGTTATTATGTGCTTTTTTTGTTTTGTTTTGGGTGTGTTGGCACATTGCTTTGCTGTATGCCACATGCCACTTGCCACTTGCCACTTGCCACACAACAGAAACATTTTGTAGGTGCATTTATGCCGCATCGTCGTTGTCTTCGTCTCAACTCATCCTAACTAATTCAACTTAACGCTATTGCAATTTCACGCTGCGGAGCGTGCGTGGCAAAAGCGTTTTATGGATTAATATCTAGCTCACTAACTCTTTCACTGCGATTTAGGATTATGCGGTGAAAGTTAATTGTGCGGAACACTTGACCGCTGACACAGAAACCAAACGAATGAACGAACGAACAAACGAACGAACGAACGAACGAACGAATGAGTGTCAAATCTGCAACGCGCCGTCTGAGGTCAAGTGCAGTTTGACCTCGAAACGAACGTAATAAAATAGAATCGAATCGAATCGTATCAAATTGAATGAATGATTTGTTTAATGGTTTTTGAAATAAATTATAAAACATAAAAAAACACAATTGGCTTGAAGAATTTTTGTTTATAAAACTAACTCATAATAGCCAGCTACTCAGCCAACCGCCTATTGAAGATTGTTGCTTCTTTTTTTCTTGTTGCTTGAGACGTGTGGCATAGAGACCCTTTAAGAAATTCTCCACAGTTGGTTCACTATCGAAATTCTTGACATGTGTAGTCTTTCTTTTGACCTGGCGTGTACCACGACGCAGCTGACGCATAAGACGTCGCACATAGCGATTTAGTTGACGCATGCTGAAAGTGCGAGCCTCCGAAGCCGTATCGGGTTCCTCATCATCATCATCATCATCATCATCATTATTAGTATCAGTATCAGCATCATCATCATCATGATTATGATCCACTGCAGCTGCATCCTCTTCAGCGGCAATATCGGCTAATGTTGTGCTATAGTTAGCACTGGGCGTGGGGCTGGTACGTTTTTCTGCTGGTATAATATCCACTTTGCTATAGGGCACTGCACCCTCGCCGCCATTTTGATTTTCGAATGCAAGTATATAGTAGCCGCGTTTAGTATCTGCTTCGTTTTGCGTTGTTGCCGCAGGCAGACTGCGCGCTTTCCTTTCAGTATTTGTACTACGTGGTTCCATAATCGTATCTGCATCTATATCGGTTTTATGTGCGATATTTTCCGGAAAGGATATCATATGCAGCAGCTCTGCAACCTGTGCATCAATCAGCGTTGAAGATTCTTTTGCAGTCTGCTTGCTGCCGCGCGCATTACGTGCGTTTGTATTGTCATTCACTTTCGCAGCACGTTGCTCTATAGCCGCATCGAGCGCATGTAGCTGCGCCGTAAACGCTTCCGCACTTTTAGGCAGTTCGCGTATGCTCAATTGTACAGCAGTAGTGGTTTTTAGTAGTAGCATCAACACTACGCAACATGTTGCCAGTTTATGTATCATGTTGCACCTTTGTCGCATTCACAATTAAAATTTTTGATTTTTTTGTTTTTTTTTTGGTTTTTTTGTTTCTACTTATTTTGACTTCGCGAATTGTTTGGTATTGATTTGTCAAACGTTTCGTACTAAAGCTCGCGCGTTGTTAGCCGCAGGTTTTATAGACTCGACTTCCGGGTGCTGTCGCTGTCTCTGTCGCTGGCGCTGGCGCTGGCGCTGGCGCTGGCGCTGCAGACTGTCACATTTTTGTCCAACACCGCAAATAATCTTTGCCATCGGCGTCATCGATAATCGTGATCACATCATATACTACAACAGTGCCACGCTTTTGATCACTTCACGCATTACATTGTTGCTTAATGACGCCGAATGCGGCAGCGCTGGGCAAAGAAAGTTCAATCGCTTTTAACTTTGGATACATCTACGGTTTGATTGCGTTTGTTATTTATTGTATTTTATTATTATTTTTTTGTTTTTTTTTTGCCATAAATTTCACTTTTCACAATTTTGCGTGGTCGGTTGCCGCTATTTTTTTTTCTTGTTAACCCTCATATTACTTTATTAAAAGCTAATGTATAACATAAAGGTATAACAAATGTTTGCAGCGTTTAAAAAAGTTATTTTTTATAGGGTTTAATAAGTTCGTGCCTGTGTGTGCTACCGGCAAAAGAAGGCGTGTTAGATGCTTTATTAAATATTCTTGAACACAGCATTGGAATCTGAGTTGATATACTTGGTAGCCACGACCAGCATTTTTCCGTCTGTCTGTCTGTCTGTCTGTCTGATAGAGTGAAACAACAGATCTTATACATAAATTTATATATATATTCAACATGTATATTATTTCACCATGGTGTGGTGAATTAAACAATTAGTATTGTAAATGCGGTTTTCTCTAATTTATTTGGTGCACTCTTCCATTTGGCAAATGTCTAGAAGCGAAAACCGTTTAATATGGTTGCTGTTGTAACAGCTTCTTGGAGTACGATGAGGCCTTTTGTGTTGATTCAAACAAACTTCGGCTGGCTATACATGCGTGGTTTTGCTGAAAACTAAGTAGTCTAAGAAAGATGAAAACGTTCTATTTTTTTTGCAAAAGTCGTTTTATTTTTCAACATAATTTGTTTTTTTCCATTGACCCTTGAATATTATGATTTATGCAAGCATTCCAACAAATTCTTCAGCATAACAATTCGAACAAAATTTCTCATCTCCAAGCTATTCTTCAAATTTGGAAATAGTAAAACGGCACAGATGACCAAATATGTAATACATGATGGAACAGCTATCAATTCGTAATGCAATTCACTCTAAAATACGTAGACCATCTTCCAGTCAACCTCTTTTCTTTTGCCAAATGTGCTAAAAACTGCTAAACTTTGAATCGAATATATCAAATGTTTCAAACTCATTTATAAAAATTAAAATAAAAATGTAATACATGACAAAGATTCATATATTTATTATCACAACAATATTAGGGTTAAAGGGTGTATGACGTCCATTGGCATACAGATGTTGTCACACTACTCTAAAAACGAAGAAGCAAAATATAACATAATGTTCAAGTTACGTATACATGAGAGATGTGTTTACATTACAAATACGTTTTAAAGCAAAGTTGGCAGCACGAGAGATGAAAAAGAAGAGGATCAACGAAAGATATAGGAAAGAGAAAGAAAGAGAAAGAAAGAAAGAAGCATGCCAATTGGAATATTTGTTAAATATGTTAATCGTATTTTATGTTTCATTTCGGATGAAACAGCAACGATTCATTCAATGCCTATGAGGCTAATACTTAATGTTCTTGGAAATTTTATGGAAAACAACTAAGAGCACTAGAGTACCATGTTGGGGAACATTTTGAAGAAAAGAATATATAATTTAGTGTCATAATTGGATGTATTGTTAAAAAATGGCAATAATATTATCAGCGTTTTTGTTTTATTTGTTATTCTTTGAGCATTACTTTATTCGAAATGAATATCTCTTTACAATAAAAAAAAAACAAAAAAAAAAAACAGCTATGCACTGCAAAAATTGCTTGAGAATTGTAAAGTGTAACTGTAAAACAACAAATCTTAGCCTTAATCTTAATAAACTGCAGTTAAGATTCGAAGAATCATGCAACCCCACTACTCTTTTGCTCTCTAGATAGCTATATTTCATTTTATACAGTTCTAATTAAAATAAAAAATTTGGTGTTAGAACTAGCAGAACAGAGAAATCCATTTATATAAATTTTTAGACGCTAAATATGCTTTTGTTTATTAAAACAAAAGCAAACTTTTTAATCATAAAGAGCACTTTGTTAATTATTAACTAAACTTTAAGGGTAACCCATGTATTAGCACCTTCGCAGTGACTTTGTTTTTGTATATTTTTTTTTTATTTCTTCGATTCGAGCATCAGCTTTCAATTTAGCTTAAAATTATGTAAGAAATGCTTAAAAAAGATCGTCGATTGGATAGAGCAGTGAAACAGTAGTCGGCGTTGAAATATTTCGGATGCTATGCAGAAATTATTAAATTTTGATTCGATATTGCGTTCATTATTATCATCATCATCATCATCATCATCATCATTGTCATCATCTTCAACAAACGATAAGTGTGTGTAGGATTGTATTTTCGCTTCTGGTTTTGAAAGTGCAAGAAATACTCGGCATTGTACAGAAATATTGCATCACATACGATTAAACCACGTTCTTTCCTTTAATTTAATGGGCAATTACTTTAATTTCGTATTCTTCATGCTAAAAATAAGAATATACAAAAAAAGTTAGTAATAAATTCAAAGCTGTTGTGGTCAACGGCCATTGTTGAATTCTATTCAGTCATTAAGTCATGTACAGTGCAACAAACTTTTGATGCTTATAAGTACTAACTCGCTTTTGCTCACTCATCTACTATATGCATATAAAACATCATTATTGTCATTGTTAGCATCATCAACACCTTCGTTGTCTTTGAATTCTATTCAGTCATTAAGTCATGTACAGTGCAAGAAACTTTTGATGCTTATAAGTACTAACTCGCTTTTGCTCACTCATCTACTATATGCATATAAAACATCATTATTGTCATTGTTAGCATCATCAACACCTTCGTTGTCTTTGAATTCTATTCAGTCATTAAGTCATGTACAGTGCAACAAACTTTTGATGCTTATAAGTACTAACTCGCTTTTGCTCACTCATCTACTATATGCATATAAAACATCATTATTGTCATTGTTAGCATCATCAACACCTTCGTTGTCTTTGAATTCTATTCAGTCATTAAGTCATGTACAGTGCAACAAACTTTTGATGCTTATAAGTACTAACTCGCTTTTGCTCACTCATCTACTATATGCATATAAAACATCATTATTGTCATTGTTAGCATCATCAACACCTTCGTTGTCTTTGAATTCTATTCAGTCATTAAGTCATGTACAGTGCAACAAACTTTTGATGCTTATAAGTACTAACTCGCTTTTGCTCACTCATCTACTATATGCATATAAAACATCATTATTGTCATTGTTAGCATCATCAACACCTTCGTTGTCTTTGAATTCTATTCAGTCATTAAGTCATGTACAGTGCAAGAAACTTTTGATGCTTATAAGTACTAACTCGCTTTTGCTCACTCATCTACTATATGCATATAAAACATCATTATTGTCATTGTTAGCATCATCAACACCTTCGTTGTCTTTGAATTCTATTCAGTCATTAAGTCATGTACAGTGCAACAAACTTTTGATGCTTATAAGTACTAACTCGCTTTTGCTCACTCATCTACTATATGCATATAAAACATCATTATTGTCATTGTTAGCATCATCAACACCTTCGTTGTCTTTGAATTCTATTCAGTCATTAAGTCATGTACAGTGCAAGAAACTTTTGATGCTTATAAGTACTAACTCGCTTTTGCTCACTCATCTACTATATGCATATAAAACATCATTATTGTCATTGTTAGCATCATCAACACCTTCGTTGTCTTTGAATTCTATTCAGTCATTAAGTCATGTACAGTGCAACAAACTTTTGATGCTTATAAGTACTAACTCGCTTTTGCTCACTCATCTACTATATGCATATAAAATATCATTATTGTCATTGTTAGCATCATCAACACCTTCGTTGTCTTTGAATTCTATTCAGTCATTAAGTCATGTACAGTGCAACAAACTTTTGATGCTTATAAGTACTAACTCGCTTTTGCTCACTCATCTACTATATGCATATAAAATATCATTATTGTCATTGTTAGCATCATCAACACCTTCGTTGTCTTTGAATTCTATTCAGTCATTACGCTACAAACAATTGTAATGCAATAACTTTATGTGAGCAACAATGGCACTCCCACTTTATAAAAGTTATATATAATCATATAATAAAAAAAAAAAACAAAACAAAAACCGTGTAATAAATGTAGATACAACACAACTAAATCAAACGTACCAATGTATCTACAACTCTTATTTAATAAAAATTTTTTAACGTTTTTTATTTAATCATTTCAAGCGTAAAATATGTCAAAAATTGTAACACATTTTTGGCTTTCGGCTTTTGTTCAACAATTTGATTTTTAATTTAATATATTGTGTCAGTCACTTGTAGTAGCTGCAATCTAATTGAGCAAATATCTCTGATAATATCGGCGGCTTCCAAATGAAATTATCAGACATACATAAATACATAAACGTTTATAATAGCTATAACATTTGAAACTATTGTGTCTACAAATTATGTTTGTCTGATGCCTAAAATGTTGAAAACTGCAGTAGTTCCCATGCATACTCGTATCTACTATATAAATAAGTACATACATACTACATACATACATGTATACGCCGTGTTGCTCTCTGTATGATTCACTTGACTCGAATGCCGAGTAAAAATTGTGCGCGTAATTAAGTTGCTGTGTGAGATTATTATACATATTATACATCATAGACAATCTCACAATTCCAAGCGTGATTTCGAATTCAATTCCAATGCGAGATACAAACGCAACAAGTAGTTCTGCGTTAGGCAAATAAAATTAATTGAATTTTGTATACGCTATATTATGGCTGTGATTAACAAATAATGCAAATTGAATTGTACACTTTTATATACAATAACTTTAAATGTACTTGTGGCGCTTAAAACAAAAAACATGCACGCGCCAATACAAATAGTTCGCGTGCATACTGAAAGTTAAACTGCATATGTTTCATACACACCTTCTGATCAAACTTGACCCCCGGACTGCTTAAAAAAAAAAAAAAAAAAACAAAATGTTCATGCATTTTAATACAAATCTTTATTATCGCCTTCAAAATAGGCTCCTTTTGAGTCATACACTTGTTATACGCGTTCCCCGGAGCCGATATTTAAGTTTCGAAATCAGAAAATAAAGTCACAGGGTGTTGCCAAATCTGGTGAATACGGTGGTTGTGCGATGACTATTCTTTCATGTTTGGCCAAAAACTCCGTCACAATCAAACAATTTTGCAAAAAATTTAGGTCTTTTGGCACGAGTCGGGGCGGCAACGCGTTTCATACACAAAACATCAACCAAAATGTGTTGAGACGATACATAAGAGATGTTGAGTGTCTCTGCTATCTTTCTAATGTGAACACGACGATTTTCGAGTACAATTTCCATCACTTTTTCGATGTTTTTGTCATTAGCAGAGGTGGATGGAAAACTTGCATGTGGCAAGTTTTCTACGATTTCACGAACATCACTGAATGCTTTATGCCACTCAAATAGTTGCGTTCTAGCGTCCTCATAACACTTTTGTAACATTTTGAATGATACCGTTGCCGTTATTCCATTGGAAACACAAAATTTCTAGCAAACTCGTTGTTAAATTTTTTTTTTCCATGTTAAAAATTGCCATACAAACTTTTTGTGTCGTAAACAAGTAGCTGTCAAACATAGACTGATTATTGCAATCCGCTCAAACTTGGCATGCATGTCAATGACAGTGACAGCCAACTTAAGAAGAAGAAGAACCGAACCGATTCGGTTTAAATTCACCAGTCCGGGTTAATTTCGGTCCAGATATATTTTGCTTGAAGCTCTCTATCGATGTTCGTTATGTGCCTTCGTTCGTTGCAAGAGAGACAGAGAGAGAGAGAGAGAGAGTGAGTTGTGATAGAGACGGGGAGAAAGAGGGAGAGAGCAAACGACTAAGGCTTAAATGAGTCAGAAGCAAAATATGTGTGTATAAGTGTGTATTTCATGTAACGTGTGCGTGTGTGTGTGTTTTTTTTTTTATTGTGTGTGTGTGTCAATTGTTGACGCTCTTTACGCTTAAAATAATCGGTATAATCGATTTTGATAAAAATAAATATTAACCTTATACTTTTTTTTTGTTTATCAAAATGTTTTCTATAGTTTGAGTGTAAAAGGTGTCATAAAGAAAAAAAAAATGTACTTGTTTATTTAATTACATAAATCTGTACCATTTGCCATTGTCTACGCTAAATGACATAAGCTTTTTGTAAACTTCATTTAACGCCAAATGTACCTTTTAAATGCACAGTTTTTGTAGCGCAAGTAAATGTTGCGATTTCCTTGTAGAGCATATGAAATGTCGCTCATTTTGCAGTTGTTATACAAAGTATTTATGAAAAGGCCTTGTTCACGCTTTGGCACCTGTTATAAGATATTTTCTTTATAATATGGTGCGAAAGATAAAACTTTTGAGTAAAAAAATAAGTAATTAAAGATCGTTTTAAACAATTTTTTGTTATTTTGCGTTGGTGTAATCAAAATCAAAACAAAAAATCTATTATGTGCTTATTATTTCTTAATTTTTTTTTTTTTTCATCTAAATGTTTACTTCATTTCTGCTTACTGTTCCAATTTTCTGAGTTTTTCGCGTTATATGCGCAAATTAACTTAGTAAATGAGCGAAGCAATTAAACTTAAAGACATGAAGCCAAAAAAAAAAAAAAAAATAAGATATAAAACAACTAAAAATCTCAAAGAAATACACAAACACGAAAATAATTTACTAAATGTGCGAATTTAAAGTAATTTTTTTCAAATGCAGCAAAAAAAAAAAAAAAAAAAAAGTAGCAACTTGTATTTGAATTATTTATGATTCAACTTAAATGAAATTAATTCAAAGCACAATTAAGATACGATACGTAGTTTTTTAACTTAACTTTTGCTTGTGCGACTTTGTTTTTCTTGTTTATCTCTGCACGCACAACATTGCATTTAGCAGATCCTTGAAGTTTATCAAAGTCTGTAGTCAGAAAGCTTAAAAAACAATTTAACCGAAAATTTTCGCCCAGCATTACTAATCTAATCTCAAACAGAAGTACTACCCAACGAAACTGGATTAGAACTTACCTTAACTCGAGAAATCCATCACAAAGTATCCATCGAACAATCCATCAGATTAAGAACTTTAGCTGGTATATTAGCTGGCTATCTGAGCTAGCTATAAGCTCAAAATCGTTCTTGAACTTTATAAAAATTATTAATACAAAAATAATATTGTATATTTCAAGTTTTCGCTTTAATATTCAACATTTTTCAATTAATGAGGAGAAGGTGAACATCTTAGCACCTTTGTTTCTAATCCAAACGTCCCATAACCTGAGACGTACTCTGATTCTGGCACTTCAAAAATATTATTATATTGAAAATTCACTGAGTGACCTGATACTGATAGTCTAGTAAATATTTTGATCATAACTCAAAAACAATATTGTGTCTGCTAAAGAGCGCACTTGCTTATCTAACGCAAATACTGCAAGTTCCCATAAAACGGTAACTTTCCTTATATCTTACAAAGTCGCCAAAATTATTCCTATACCGAAACCAATCAAATCACATGACTCTTCAGCAAATTAATTGTTTTTGCTTGACTTTTTTCAACAATTTTTCAAGGGTTTATAACCTGTAAGCCAAAATTTCAGCGGTAAAATTTAGATGCTTTTGAAAATTTTGTCGAAAGTTTTTTGTTGTTAAATAGAGGCTATCTCAAAAAAATGTGCGGTACACACCCACTAGTAGATATGTATGCAGCGATTCTCTATAATCGAATTTCAAGATATTGATATTGATGTTTTTCATACAAATGCGTAAAAGTGAGCTGTGGATTTGTATGGGGCGCTACACGCTACACGCCCATTTGTAAATGTACATATATGAAACGGCTGTCCACTAAAATCCATCAAATCGAATTTTAAGCTAATAAAACACAAAAGTGGGCGGTGGGTTTCTATGAGGGTTACCTCAAAAAGTGGGCGGGACACGCCCTTTAGGCTATGTATGTTAAACGGCTGTCCATAAAAAAGCACCACATTGCTGTTGACTTTAATAAAGAAGTGTTTCACACAAAAACACAAAAGTGGCCAGTAGGTTTGAATGGGGGCTACCCCAAAAAGTGGGCGGGTCCCACTTGTTAATTTATGTATAGTATGTGAAGCGTCCGTCCATTAGAAGCTACCATTTCAATTATAAAGTTGATATGGATTACAGTATAAAAGTTTTTCGTACAAAAAGTTAAAAGTGGGCAGTGGGATTGTGTGTGGGTGTAGTGGGTCAATGTGAAGAGGAAGCGTCAAAGCAATAATATAGCCTATATAAATATACGGCATCACATCATGTAGTTTAGCAGGCTCAAGGTCCAAATTAAAACACAGTTTATGTTTTTTTCACCAATATATTTCGACCCTCATCGAGAGTCATCTTCAGGGTGTCTGTCAACATAAAACAATTTCATATAAACTAATGACAATTATTAACATTTATAATAAATCCCTACTCACAATTACACAACAACAATAAGACGACACACGTCCTCTTAGTCAGCTGTGGAGTTTTGAGTTTCAGTTCAGTTCAGTTCAAAACAACACAGTGCAAAATGTAAAACCACTTATTTCTGCAAACTGAGAGAGGTAACGGTATTCTATCCATTAAATTTTTAGGAGAGAGGGGATATTAAAAGCTTTAAGAGAGCAAAATATTTCACTGATAACGTAACGCATTTCATTTCTATCGATTATCTGCATGGCAGATTATGATTCTTTGGTTGGACAAAAGTATTTTGACATTGCTTTTAATTTTCATTTTCGTTGATTCGCTTGAGGTAAAAAACAGGTGCTCTAATTTCTGAAGTTATTTTTCTTTTCTTTATCAATAATAATCACTGCTTGATCGCATATTTTGTTAAATTATGGGCAAAACACGTGAAATAAGTGAACTTATTAGAAACGAAATGCTCACTAAATAGTAGTATAATGCAGGTATTTCTGTAGAATACCTTAGCAAATTGTACAAAGTACCTAGACAAACAGTTTATTACCATATAAACAAAAATAAGAAGAATGATTCAGTAAAAAACTAAGGCCAGATTGGGAACATACCAATTGATGGTACAATGAATAAGGATTCAAATTTACATATTCTGATTGATCACGTAATCTGGCGACCGACTCATTGCACAATCCTTTATACTGCAGCAGGACGACACGTAGAGCTAGGGTCTCGTAGAATATATTGGTAAATAATTAACATAATAATATTCATATAAATAATAAAATTGAATAACTACAACTACATCATACGTATGAACTGTCTGCGAATTATAAGCTGCGCTGTGAAATTTAATGTACTTATTACGCCGCTATAAAAACAAATTGTGAAAAGGTGTGAAAAGGTGCAAAAACACAAAAGTACCTGGTGGGATGGAGCATACCTATTTCCAACTCAATAAAAATTCTATTCTCAAAATCATACTCAAAATATTGTTTAACTACACTAACGAGAGATTAAGCGACCCGGAAATGCTTCCATCATAATATCGGTTGTGGCTCGAGCAGTGTGCGCCGTCCTGTTGAAAACACATGTTCTCCAGTCCCAATTCATCCAATTGAGGAAGAAAAAAATTCGGTAATCAAAGAAAAATGGCCCAATGACTTCTCTAGCATAAACAGCACACCACGCAGTAACTTTGAGCGGTTGTAATGGCTCTTCGTGGGTGATACGCGGATTTTCGGTGCCCCAGAAACGATTATTTTGTTTATTCACGTAACCGCTGAGATGGCAATGAGCCTCATCGCACATGATAATTTTCGATGAAAAATCGTCCTTCTCTTCGTTGAGATTCAGGATGGCTTGAGCGTAGGTTAGACGCGTTTGGGGCTCAGAAAATCCACGAGTAATAAATGCATCCACAGCGTGTCACTGTTTGGTGTGGATTTTGGACTGGAGGCATCATCGGTCCATTTTTCTTCGAAAATGAGGCAGGTCAAACACAAACCGTGCATGGTGCTCGTTATCGTGAAATGTTAACCAGTTTTTTTTTTTTGTTGCCGAAACTTGAAGATATTGATGTGGAGGGCATGTGGTTTCAACTAGACTTGTGGCACACATGCCATTCAGCACGAGAAACAGTTCAATTACTGCATCAGTCATTTCCCGGTCGTATCCTCTTGCCTTTTGGTGACCAGAATTGGCCGCCTAGATCATGTGATCTGACGCCTCTAGACTTTTTTCTTTGGGGTTTTTTGAAGTCACAGGTTTATGTGAATAAGCACACAACAAGCATTGAAAGAAGAAATCTTTCCAAAGTCCTTCAACTTCAGCAATCGTTTCTTTTTTATATAAAGCCCACACATTCCCTATTATATTAAGATACGGGCTTATATTAAGATACGAGCATATCACTGCGGTTTAATTGTTTAGTTTATGTTTTTCTTGATTGTTTTTAATTAATTATTAAACAATTTAATAATATTAGACAACTTAAATCAGCGCTACGTGTTGCCCTGCTGCAGTATAAAGAATCGTCCAATGAGCCAGTCACCAGAAATGAATGCGTGATCATTCAGACAACGTAATATCATGAAATGGGCAAAAAAAATTAAGCGATTTTGCAGATAGCATATCAATTTATAACTACTTAATGAACTATAGGCTATTTTGTGACACTCTCATTTGTGTTCTTCAATGTATCTGCTTTGCTATGAAATTTCATATATGTATTATGCACCCCTATAAGAAATTGGGGAAAAGGTGCAACACCAAACAAATTACCAAAGAAACAACAACAGATTCCAATTGCTATATGATTAATATAATAAATATTCATATAAATAATAAAATTGAATAACTTAAAAGAAAATGATAAAAATGAGTAAAAAGAATGCTATTGAATATACATCACATTGCTACACATCATATCATACGCATGAATTGTTTGCGAATTAAAAGCTGCGCTGTGAAATTTAATGTAGTTATTACGCCGCTATAAAAACAAATTGTGAAAAGGTGCAAAAACACAAAAGTACCTGGTGATGGAGCATGCCTATTTCCAACTCAATAAATATTGTATACTCAAAATCATACTCAAAATATTGTTTAACTTAAACGATAATGGAAAAAATAAAAAACAAAGCTATTGAATTTACATGATATTGATTGCTTACACATCATAGTACATGAAATGTTTGTAAATTATTAGCAAACGAATTAAAATTCATAAATATACATAGGTCTCTTTATAATTAGCAAACACTTCATGCTCCATATCAGTGTGAACGGTAGTCCAAGCAAGTGACGAAAGCCCAGCTCAGTGTGGTTGCAGCACGAGCACTATATGATACGCGCAATATCGAAATTTTTACTGGTAAGTCCGATCGAAACGTGTTACATACCATTAAAAAGGTCTTGAAACATACTTTCCGAAAATGTTAAAATATCGGATCACCGCGGTCCGAAATATAGGGAGTTGAAAACTATCCACCTTTAGCGGTATTGGGGCTCGTGGGGGGTCTATCACCTCAAACTATGTATATTTTTTATTTATTCTTGACGCAGAAACGAGTCCAACGAGCGAATTTTGACGAGTTAAGCAAATAGTTTGTTTGTTTTTTTGTTTGTTTGTGGGTTTGTTTGAATCCTTTAGAAAACCAAAATTTTATTGATACAGGATTTTATTACACAAAAAACTAAGAAACTTTTGTTCTACAACTTTTTTCGAAATGACGGATTTTGACGGGAAAAGCTCAAAAAAAAGCTTTCATTTCAATTGCTTACTGTGGCCAAACGGCTTAATATTTTTTTGACGTGTAATAGCACGTTGGAAAGGTCTTTTGAATACCTTCAAATGAATGCTAACATGGTGCAGTACAATACCTACTACCTAAACAAATATAAAGGTCAAAATAAATGTTGAAAAGTACATTTGGCGATTTTGCCGAAAATTTAAACCAAATTTTCGTGCTCATATTTGATGAGTGATAATAACTTGGGAGTTTGGGCAAATTTTGATATATTATACTTATCTTTGAAAATTCCGTGAGCCAAGAAAGTATAACATCGCAAATATCAGAGTCATACACGTACTAATGGCTGCTACATCTGTTATACGCAGCGTTGACATTAACCTGTTATACACTTTTATTCTTGGATATGCATGCGTGATTTAACATATGTTTGTATGTATGTAGTATGAGTACAAATCGTCAATAAAAGAAATTGATTTTTTGGCATAAATTGATTTATATTTATACAAAAACAAAATGTCTACTTTTTATACCCGGTACCATAAGGTAAAAGGGAATATTAAGTATGTGCAAATCTATTTAACAGGCAGAAGGAGAAGTGGAGAAGATAGAGACTTCAAGTATGCATATTTAGAGTCTTCTTTTTCAATCTACAGATAAAGTGTATTCAAAGAACGTTTTAAGGGGCAGCGGCTATGCAAATGTGGCCCCAAATATGAAATGAATTTATTGTAATTTTTTTGTTTTGCAATTCTATAGAAATGTCCCGCATATGTTCAGAACGGACCACTTAAAAATATAACCTCACACAAACCGATGCTTCATATAAGAAGCCTTAAGCCAGTTATAGGTATTCATATAAAGTTTTATACAAGCACTTTATTTATCTTCTCTATTAAAATGACTGATGTCAAATAAAAAAAAAAAAAAAACCACTTGACGAGGTAAAAATCAAATGACGAACGCTCAATTACATATTACAATCGATTCCAACCATACAAATGAAAAATATAAATATATCGTCACAAAATTGATATCAGAAGTTTTGTGAGTTTGTTTGTTGTTTTGTCTCTCAAGAGGTGTTTCTATTTGATACTATATACATACATATCTATCTTAATCCAAATGTTGCATAAGTTTCAGTTGCACAAAGTATACATGCACATTTTGTAAACTCATCTCAAACTACTATGATTCTTTTCAAATTGTTGTATTGTGCGAGTATGTACAACACATATTTTGTGGTTTTCCAATTAACGTTCCATTGTTAACGAATGCGTGCAGCGTTGTATGTACTCGTACATTGGGAAACTTAAAAATTATTTACCCACAAACACAAACCATAGCAACATGAATAGCTTCAAATTAAACATAAGCACAAAGTAACGTTTAAATCGAATTAAACTGCATCACATTGACTTAAATCATATTAAATATGAAAGCATATTGTCAGTGAAATAGATTTCGACATAGAAAAAGAAATACGAGATTTGTGGATACGAAATACGAATATTTGTGGAAGTCGCTAATTTTCAGCTTATACTATACATATTTCAGCAGATTGTAGCTCACTTCCAGATTCTAATATCAAGCAATAACTCAGTAGAATTTCAGTCAATTGTTAACTTCTCAGCAGTTTACGAAAGAAGACGAATATACGTTAGTCAATGATCTATTCTTCAACTTCCAAATGCAACGTTTAGTCAAATAACACAGTTAATAATTAAAATAACGTTGTAGTTTTCATTTAAATAAATGAAATAAATTAAAAACTAATTACGAATTATAAAGTTTACCAGTTGTTTGAAAAATTTCCGCAATTTACGATAAGTACCGTTAGCAAGTAATGTAATGAAAATATGCACATAAATTGGCAACGAGAGCGAGAGAACCGTTGTTTGTGTACACCTTTGTTTCTTTTACTTTTTCTTGTGGTTGTTGCTATTGCTTTTAACGTTGTATTTGTTTTTGTTGTTGCTGTTATTGCAACATGCAATTAAAGTGCGTTTCATTAGCGATGTTGTTGCTAGTGTTTGTTGTTGTTGTTGTTGTCGTTATTGTTGTTGTTGTTGTTGCACTCAGACAACATGCGCATGAAAATTGTTGTGTAAACTAGTTTGTACTATATACATTTTTACACAGACTTTGTAACGTATTGAAAATTACAGCGTAGGCATTTGAGATTTGTTGTAGATCTAGCGCTATCAAACTCTCTATCTAGTATTTCGTTTTATCTGAGATAAAATTCGGCAATATAGAAATTAGAGAATTTAAATTTGTATTCCCTATTACAAACCCATGGGTTCAGTAACTTATTTTTATACAAGTTGAAAACTAACTTTATTTTTAGTTAACAATTTAAGTTTTCTTATGGATTCATGGTTTCATTTCAGCAGTGTTGTTAGGATCTTTATTAAAATTAACGAACATATTTGAATAGAATCGGTTCAAATTTTTGAAAAAAATATATTTAGACCAGATAAAACCACAGAGCTGCAATATGGAACATAGAGTTAAATTTGTATTTTAAAGTTTTTGAAAAAGTATTATTATGATTTAGTTAAGATCATAAGGGTTGGAAAATTATGTAAATGAGGGGCGGGGCCGTTGGAAAAGAAAACAGGACTCGTTGAAAAAAAAAAACAACAAAAGTTTAATATTTTGCAAAATAGTTTCCTTGTGCTTCGCTTCGATACAGCGTTTTGCATGGTCAATAAGCATTTCGAATAAGTGTTTTAGGTCATTTTTCGGAGATGTCCTTGGGTACATGCCGCTTGCGAACGCCTTTTGGATGGCTTCAATGTCCTCGGCGAACGAAGTTTTCCAAATAAGTAGATAAAAGTCACACGGAGCCAAATCAGGCGACTACGGTGAAGGGTTGATGGTTAAAATGCCATTTTTGATGAGAAAATCGGTGATAAGTGTCGCCCGATGAGACGGCGCAATGTCGCATTTTTGGTCGTCAGTCAATTTGTGCAGAACAAACTGTGAACACACCTTCCATAGACCCAATTTTTCTGTCAAAATGTGATGCTTCGAATCTTTGCGAATATTTAATTCCATTTCCATATAACGCAACGAAGATTTCCGCTCATTTTTTGTATGAATTCACGCACTTTTTCAATGTTCTTTTCGATCACCACTGATTTTGGCCGACCCGAACTTTCATCGTCACAGAGGTCTTCACGACCTTCTTGAAAATGTTTAAACCACTCGTGATAGACTACTCGTGATACGGTATAGACAATTGTCACCATAAACTTGTTTCATCATTTGGAACGTTTCGGTCAATGTTTTAACAAGTTTAAAACAGAACTTAAAAGATACTGTCACTTTTAGTGCGCTAACTTCGCTTGTAGTGGTCCGATTGTCATGAAATTTTTACAAGATGTCAGTAAAGGATGTATCTTTTCAACTCATGTACCATGTATCTACCAATAGGTGGCGCCACCAGAAGCAGTTATTTTTTTTTAAAAAGTTCAGTTTCTGTTGCGACACACCTGGTATATAACTGTGGTCGGTAGTACTGGTCCAGCAGTCTGAATTATTGAATGTTGAAAATATGCAGTTACGAAGTGAAGCGTATTAAGACTTCGTTTCCGTGGCTTAATATATTTTGTATAGTAATACATTGTTGTTGTTATTGTTGCAGCTAATGTTACATGCAACAGGGCTTTGAAACGGAGCAGTAGCATCGGAGCAGGAGCGGAATAATAGTTTGCTCGCTTCTACTGCGGCTGCATACATTTTTAGCCATCAATGTAAAATCAGTACTGGAGTAGTGGTGTGACGTTTTTGTAACTAAGGGCTCATGAAATATAGCCAAAAAACACCATAATGTAGTAATGCCTCAAAAATTATTGTATAAAACAACGACACCATAGACTTAAGAGTGGAACAGTTCAGTGGTTATATATAACACAGTATTGCTTGAGCGACATTCTGTATACTTATGAATGACTTATGCTCGGAAAATGTGCATTTTTGATGTGGGTTCTTTAAGGCAGTTTATCACTTGCGAAAGGCATGCGTTTAAAGACATGTTACATCATGTTAAAGACATCAGTTACTCACTGACTCATGGCCTACTTACTCCAGCACGTCGCTCATATATTGCAAAACTAGTTAATGTCATTCCTATTATAAATTCTTATAAAGTACTGGCAAATCCGGCGTGCGTTGTTACACCACCTATGGTTTTTCTCTTATATAGAGTCACCACCCACTTCAGTGAATCTTTTTTTCCGGTGGCCTTTAAATATATACCGAATCTTAATAATTTTCGTCAAATAGTTAAATCCGAGCACTCACTCAGTCAATTTTGCTGTTGACGCTAATTTTTCACTAAGACAATATGAGGAGCAAGTTTTTGTTGCAAGTCAAGACATACTTGACTGTTGTTCTTCTATTTATTTAACTGTTTTTTTAAAGTTGTGGTCCTTGAAGTGCACAAAAATGCAGACCTCATATTATCTACAGAGCATGGATTATCTATGGATGGCTATAAATATATGTTGTAGAAAACTTCGTCTATCTGGAACAGAAATTACCAGCGACAACAATCACGCTTGCTAATCGCTGCTAATTTGGGCTCAGTAAGCAAATTAGAAGTAGAGCCCTCTCTCGAACTACGAACTACGAATATAAAAATCTATAAGACACTGATAATCCCGGTCCTGCTGTATGGCGCAAAAGCATGGACCCTGACATCAAAGGATACAGCGTCTTTAGGAATGTTCGAGAGAAAGATTCTTCGTAGGGTTTTTGGTCGCATGATCCGTATGAGCCACGAGCTGTATGAGCTGTATGATGAGGTTGACATAGTCAAGCGTATTAAATTCTAGCGGCTGCACTGGGACTGGTCACCTCATCCGGATGTACCCCGAAGCTACAGCGCTAAAGGTTTACGAAGGAAACCTGAACTTGATTGTGGTGGACGGCGTCAGAGAGGACGTCCAAGCTTAAGATGGCAAGATCAGGTCTATGATGACCTGAAGATGCTCCGGATTGCCAGCGTTTGGCGCCGGTGCGCACTAAACTACATCGAATGGTGCGCTTTCCTACGTGCGGACTTGACCGATAGACCGTTATAGAGCCACCTAAGTATGTAAGTAAGGCTAAAAAAATATATGCAGTTTTTATTTAAACTGTTACATTTTCGTGCCAAGGGGCATACATAGAAGAGGTCTATTTGTTAGGAATATATTTTGGAAACTTAAAAAAAAGTGTTTTTTACGGATTTTTTTTTTTGTTTTTAATCTACGGAGCGGGATCGAAACGAATTTTAAAATTGTTACGCTCCAAAGCCCTGGTTTTTTCCCCCCTGCGATGTTTGAAAGAGTTTTATCGATTGTTATTGTTGTTGTTGTTTTTGTTTTTGTATTTGTTGTTGTGAAAACGTGCGTATAATTTCGATTTTGTAAATGATTTTCTGTACTTTTTCTATTGTAGTTGCTGTTGTTGTTGTTGTTGTTGTTGCTTTTGACATGCATTGCCTGCACATACACTGCAGATACAAGATACAAAACTGCAAAAATTTTTCCTGATGACAGGAACACATTTTACGACTTTTCACAATTTGTTGCGAAAATGAAAAGTGAAAGTTCAAATAATGTGTGAAATTATTACATATACTTGGTGTTGTTATTATTGTTGTTATTGTTGTTGTTGTTGTTGTCATCCAGGGTATTAACGCATTTAATTGTTATTTTATTTGCGTATAAAGATGTTTAACTTGTTTGTTTGTTTCTTTTTGTTAAAGAATTGCAACATGTTGCATAAGCACAAGCATGTAATTGGCAAATTGGCAGCGGTAACAACAACTACAACAGCAACAGCAACAGCAACAGCAACAACAACCGCAGAAATGATTGCTGACAATATTGATTTATTGTTGTTGTTGTTGCTGATGTTGTTGTTGTTGCTGATGTTTTATCTATTAACATGAACAACCATAACAATAACAATAGCAACCATAACAATAACAACAACAACAACATCATCATTATACATGTCGTTTAATTAAATGAAGTAATCATCAT
The DNA here is from genome assembly GCA_035044765.1 of Leucophenga montana. Classification (NCBI taxonomy): domain Eukaryota; kingdom Metazoa; phylum Arthropoda; class Insecta; order Diptera; family Drosophilidae; genus Leucophenga; species Leucophenga montana. The sequence goes on from JAWNNQ010002086.1 coordinate 374,608, forward strand.
TTGCAGACACCCACACCCACACCCACACACACACACAGATACAAGATACATTTTGATAGCAACACCAATGCTTGCAATATTTGCGTCAAGTTGCCTGGTTTTTTTGGATGGCAAAACTAACAGCAACAACAACAACAACATTTAAAGTTGATCGCACTTGAAAATATGCCATTTGATTTATTTATGCTGTTGTTGTCTTAAATGTTTTTATTTTTTAAGATACATTTTGCACTTTTCTTTTCTTTTCTTTTTTTTTATTGATTTCTAATTTTTTGTTTTTATTATTTATGTTTATTTAATTCGTTGTAAGTTTTTTGCTTTTTTGTTTTGCGATCATGTTTTTTTTTTTATATTTTTTTGGTTGTAGTAGTGGAGTAAAGGAAAGTGAACCGACACACATGTTCATATATGAACTTATGAATTGAACTTAATGTACGATATATATATTTTTTTAAGACTTATAAAAAGCCATTCATGACATTTGTATAGTTGACTAGCAAAAATATATAGGATAATTATTCAATAAAATTATTTCAATCTTCAAGCCAAGTTAGATGATACAAAAACTGAATGGGATGCTTCTGTTTTTGAGCTGCCAACAGATTAATTCTGAACTGTAATGTCGAAATTGAGTCATCGATAGAACATTTTCGTTCATTACAACCATTTCTAGTAGATACACTTTTTTGAAGGCACGCTTAAAATTGTGCGAATTTCGCTGGCTAACTTTCATGCATCCAATGTAGTATAGTCTAAATGTTGCACCATTACATTATTTATTGTTGGCGTACTTTATGAATTTAATTAATGATAGGAGTTTTAAGTTATTTGCACAGATTGCAGATCTTTGATATATGAAATGGTTTTAAAATATGATGCCAAAGTTTGAATATTTTCTTAATATTACATCCTAATAATATAAGCTCAAGTTTTACAAGTTTGCGAAAGCAACACACAAATCAAAGCCAAAATCGGTAGAATATTTTGAGCATTAGACACTCCAACAAACTACACGCACAGTACCAAAATAGTGCACACGCACACGATGTACAGAAAAAAATACACGCCCATACAAACATTTTGTTCATCACTCTTTCTCTCTTGTGCAAATGTAACGTAGTGCTATACATTTTGTATTTGCACAAAAATTGACACGAGTTGGTTGATGTTGTTGTTGTTGTTGTTGTTGTTGTTGTTGTTCTAACAGCTTGGTTTGGGCTGCATCAGGATATACATACTCGTATATACAATTTATTATATTATGAATGGATTGAAAGGAAGCGATTTTTTTCGAATGCGAGAGAAAAATAGAGCGAAATATAACCCTAGGTGTCAAGGCCCAGTAAAGAAGCAACATCTACTGGTCGTAACGGGTAGCATACCTTATAACTAAAGGACTCAATTGAGTCGGGTGGGACGGTCAATTAAACAGATGAATTGTATCGTACGGCGATTGAGCGCATTCAGGGCAGCAATTAGTATTGCTTATCCGAATTCTTTCCCTGTAGCACTCGAGCATGTTGCTCCATCCATCCATCTCAACTGTGCGTGTTTGGTCCTGGTGCTACGATGATTTTCGCTTTCATTGCTAGGTGTTGGTGGTCTTCCATTTAATTTTACATTGTCCCTATAAGAGCGTATAGATTGTTCCATTGTTAGGATGATAACCTCTATACGCACACAACAAGAACTGCTTCGAAAGCAGCTCATTATGTTGATGAACAGGTAGCATCATCGTTTCTTCAGGCAAATGGTCTTCATTGGTTATTTGCAGACAACCAGTGGCAGTCATCAGCACACTATTCTGACTCTAACTTCTTTGCAGGCATTGCCATTGAGTCTTACTTAGGAAAGTAGTCCAGACAGGAGCAGCGTAATTCAGATAGCTTTGTAAGTTGTTATTATTGTCTCTTTGTCCTTAGCCCAAGAAGACCCGGCAAGCGCTTTCAGCACTTTGTTTCTCGACTTGAGACGATTATTTGTCTTGGTGGCATGAGTCGAGAATCTAAGTAATGGGTCAAATGTTGTTCCAAGTAGCGATGAGTACTGAACTGTTGGAATGCACAAACCTCCAACAAAGACACTCCATCCTCACTTCATTAGTCCAGGAGGTGATAATGGCGGCAGATGACTTGTGTGTTGAAAGCCTGAGGTTGCGAGCATTGAAAAAATTTAATAAAATCCTCCAAATAAATGTTAATTCTCGCGCAAAATTCATCGACGTTCACGCCCGAGGATAAAATGGAACAGTCATCTGCATAGGTGACCAGTTTTATATTGGGGGAGGGGGAGAGGCATCTTTGCCAAATAAAGGTTGAACAGGAGAGTAGAGAGAACTTCCCCCTGCGGAACACCCATCTTTAACTTTGGATAGCCCGACTCAACGTATGTATGCCTTTCTACCATTAAGATAGTTGGCTATTGCGTTTTGTTTTGTCGGATAGTGAGGTGGATTCCAGGTCTTGAAACAAGATTGCATGATCAACTGTATCAAATGCCTTGTTCAAGTCTAGAGCCACCATCACTGTACGTTCGCACATACTCGGCTTGTTGAGTCCATCAGCAATACAAGTGGTGATTTCACTTAATGCTGAAGTAATACTACACCGTACGACTTCTATTGAAACCATGCTGCTGATCTCCTAGAAGGCAGTGTTCTGTCATTGAAGGAAGTATTAATGACT
>JAWNNQ010002087.1:0-30690 GCA_035044765.1 Leucophenga montana
GGGGCTCAGAAAATCCACGAGTAATAAATGCATCCACAGCGTGTCACTGTTTGGTGTGGATTTTGGACTGGAGGCATCATCGGTCCATTTTTCTTCGAAAATGAGGCAGGTCAAACACAAACCGTGCATGGTGCTCGTTATCGTGAAATGTTAACCAGTTTTTTTTTTGTTGTTGCCGAAACTTGAAGATATTGATGTGGAGGGCATGTGGTTTCAACTAGACTTGTGGCACACATGCCATTCAGCACGAGAAACAGTTCAATTACTGCATCAGTCATTTCCCGGTCGTATCCTCTTGCCTTTTGGTGACCAGAATTGGCCGCCTAGATCATGTGATCTGACGCCTCTAGACTTTTTTCTTTGGGGTTTTTTGAAGTCACAGGTTTAAGTGAATAAGCACACGACAAGCATTGAAAGAAGAAATCTTTCCAAAGTCCTTCAACTTCAGCAATCGTTTCTTTTTTATATAAAGCCCACACATTCCCTATTATATTAAGATCCGGGCTTATATTAAGATACGAGCATATCACTGCGGTTTAATTGTTTAGTTTATGTTTTTCTTGATTGTTTTTAATTAATTATTAAACAATTTAATAATATTAGACAACTTAAATCAGCGCTACGTGTTGCCCTGCTGCAGTATAAAGAATCGTCCAATGAGCCAGTCACCAGAAATGAATGCGTGATCATTCAGACAACGTAATATCATGAAATGGGCAAAAAAAATTAAGCGATTTTGCAGATAGCATATCAATTTATAACTACTTAATGAACTATAGGCTATTTTGTGACACTCTCATTTGTGTTCTTCAATGTATCTGCTTTGCTATGAAATTTCATATATGTATTATGCACCCCTATAAGAAATTGGGGAAAAGGTGCAACACCAAACAAATTACCAAAGAAACAACAACAGATTCCAATTGCTATATGATTAATATAATAAATATTCATATAAATAATAAAATTGAATAACTTAAAAGAAAATGATAAAAATGAGTAAAAAGAATGCTATTGAATATACATCACATTGCTACACATCATATCATACGCATGAATTGTTTGCGAATTAAAAGCTGCGCTGTGAAATTTAATGTACTTATTACGCCGCTATAAAAACAAATTGTGAAAAGGTGCAAAAACACAAAAGTACCTGGTGATGGAGCATGCCTATTTCCAACTCAATAAATATTGTATACTCAAAATCATACTCAAAATATTGTTTAACTTAAACGATAATGGAAAAAATAAAAAACAAAGCTATTGAATTTACATGATATTGATTGCTTACACATCATAGTACATGAAATGTTTGTAAATTATTAGCAAACGAATTAAAATTCATAAATATACATAGGTCTCTTTATAATTAGCAAACACTTCATGCTCCATATCAGTGTGAACGGTAGTCCACGAAAGTGACGAAAGACCAGCTCAGTGTGGTTGCAGCACGAGCACTATATGATACGCGCAATATCGAAATTTTTACTGGTAAGTCCGATCGAAACGTGTTACATACCATTAAAAAGGTCTTGAAACATACTTTCCGAAAATGTTAAAATATCGGATCACCGCGGTCCGAAATATAGGGAGTTGAAAACTATCCACCTTTAGCGGTATTGGGGCTCGTGGGGGGTCTATCACCTCAAACTATGTATATTTTTTATTTATTCTTGACGCAGAAACGAGTCCAACGAGCGAATTTTGACGAGTTAAGCAAAAAGTTTGTTTGTTTTTTTGTTTGTTTGTGGGTTTGTTTGAATCCTTTAGAAAACCAAAATTTTATTGATACAGGATTTTATTACACAAAAAACTAAGAAACTTTTGTTCTACAACTTTTTTCGAAATGACGGATTTTGACGGGAAAAGCTCAAAAAAAAGCTTTCATTTCAATTGCTTACTGTGGCCAAACGGCTTAATATTTTTTTGACGTGTAATAGCACGTTGGAAAGGTCTTTTGAATACCTTCAAATGAATGCTAACATGGTGCAGTACAATACCTACTACCTAAACAAATATAAAGGTCAAAATAAATGTTGAAAAGTACATTTGGCGATTTTGCTGAAAATTTAAACCAAATTTTCGTGCTCATATTTGATGAGTGATAATAACTTGGGAGTTTGGGCAAATTTTGATATATTATACTTATCTTTGAAAATTCCGTGAGCCAAGATAGTATAACATCGCAAATATCAGAGTCATACACGTACTAATGGCTGTTACATCTGTTATACGCAGCGTTGACATTAACCTGTTATACACTTTTATTCTTGGATATGCATGCGTGAATTAACATATGTTTGTATGTATGTAGTATAAGTACAAATCGCCAATAAAAGAAATTGATTTTTTGGCATAAATTGATTTATATTTATACAAAAACAAAATGTCTACTTTTTATACCCGGTACCATAAGGTAAAAGGGAATATTAAGTATGTGCAAATCTATTTAACAGGCAGAAGGAGAAGTGGAGAAGATAGAGACTTCAAGTATGCATATTTAGAGTCTTCTTTTTCAATCTACAGATAAAGTGTATTCAAAGAACGTTTTAAGGGGCAGCGGCTATGCAAATGTGGCCCCAAATATGAAATGAATTTATTGTAATTTTTTTGTTTTGCAATTCTATAGAAATGTCCCGCATATGTTCAGAACGGACCACTTAAAAATATAACCTCACACAAACCGATGCTTCATATAAGAAGCCTTAAGCCAGTTATAGGTATTCATATAAAGTTTTATACAAGCACTTTATTTATCTTCTCTATTAAAATGACTGATGTCAAATAAAAAAAAAAAAAAAACCACTTGACGAGGTAAAAATCAAATGACGAACGCTCAATTACATATTACAATCGATTCCAACCATACAAATGAAAAATATAAATATATCGTCACAAAATTGATATCAGAAGTTTTGTGAGTTTGTTTGTTGTTTTGTCTCTCAAGAGGTGTTTCTATTTGATACTATATACATACATATCTATCTTAAACCAAATGTTGCATAAGTTTCAGTTGCACAAAGTATACATGCACATTTTGTAAACTCATCTCAAACTACTATGATTCTTTTCAAATTGTTGTATTGTGCGAGTATGTACAACACATATTTTGTGGTTTTCCAATTAACGTTCCATTGTTAACGAATGCGTGCAGCGTTGTATGTACTCGTACATTGGGAAACTTAAAAATTATTTACCCACAAACACAAACCATAGCAACATGAATAGCTTCAAATTAAACATAAGCACAAAGTAACGTTTAAATCGAATTAAACTGCATCACATTGACTTAAATCATATTAAATATGAAAGCATATTGTCAGTGAAATAGATTTCGACATAGAAAAAGAAATACGAGATTTGTGGATACGAAATACGAATATTTGTGGAAGTCGCTAATTTTCAGCTTATACTATACATATTTCAGCAGATTGTAGCTCACTTCCAGATTCCAATATCAAGCAATAACTCAGTAGAATTTCAGTCAATTGTTAACTTCTCAGCAGTTTACGAAAGAAGACGAATATACGTTAGTCAATGATCTATTCTTCAACTTCCAAATGCAACGTTTAGTCAAATAACACAGTTAATAATTAAAATAACGTTGTAGTTTTCATTTAAATAAATGAAATAAATTAAAAACTAATTACGAATTATAAAGTTTACCAGTTGTTTGAAAAATTTCCGCAATTTACGATAAGTACCGTTAGCAAGTAATGTAATGAAAATATGCACATAAATTGGCAACGAGAGCGAGAGAACCGTTGTTTGTGTACACCTTTGTTTCTTTTACTTTTTCTTGTGGTTGTTGCTATTGCTTTTAACGTTGTATTTGTTTTTGTTGTTGCTGTTATTGCAACATGCAATTAAAGTGCGTTTCATTAGCGATGTTGTTGCTAGTGTTTGTTGTTGTTGTTGTTGTTGTTGCACTCAGACAACATGCGCATGAAAATTGTTGTGTAAACTAGTTTGTACTATATACATTTTTACACAGACTTTGTAACGTATTGAAAATTACAGCGTAGGCATTTGAGATTTGTTGTAGATCTAGCGCTATCAAACTCTCTATCTAGTATTTCGTTTTATCTGAGATAAAATTCGGCAATATAGAAATTAGAGAATTTAAATTTGTATTCCCTATTACAAACCCATGGGTTCAGTAACTTATTTTTATACAAGTTGAAAACTAACTTTATTTTTAGTTAACAATTTAAGTTTTCTTATGGATTCATGGTTTCATTTCAGCAGTGTTATTAGGATCTTTATTAAAATTAACGAACATATTTGAATAGAATCGGTTCAAATTTTTGAAAAAAATATATTTAGACCAGATAAAACCACAGAGCTGCAATATGGAACATAGAGTTAAATTTGTATTTTAAAGTTTTTGAAAAAGTATTATTATGATTTAGTTAAGATCATAGTTGGAATCATGTACCAGGTGTGTTGGAAAAGAAACAGGACTGTTTGAAAAAAAAAAAACAACAAAAGTTTAATATTTTGCAAAATAGTTTCCTTGTGCTTCGCTTCGATACAGCGTTTTGCATGGTCAATAAGCATTTCGAATAAGTGTTTTAGGTCATTTTTCGGAATGTCCTTGAGAATGCCGGTCGACGCCTTTTGGATGGCTTCAATGTCCTCGGCAAACGAAGTTTTCCAAATAGTAGATAAAAGTCACACGGAGCCAAATCAGGCGACTACGGTGAAGGGTTGATGGTTAAAATGCCATTTTTGATGAGAAAATCGGTGATAAGTGTCGCCCGATGAGACGGCGCAATGTCGCATTTTTGGTCGTCAGTCAATTTGTGCAGAACAAACTGTGAACACACCTTCCATAGACCCAATTTTTCTGTCAAAATGTGATGCTTCGAATCTTTGCGAATATTTAATTCCATTTCCATATAACGCAACGAAGATTTCCGCTCATTTTTTGTATGAATTCACGCACTTTTTCAATGTTCTTTTCGATCACCACTGATTTTGGCCGACCCGAACTTTCATCGTCACAGAGGTCTTCACGACCTTCTTGAAAATGTTTAAACCACTCGTGATAGACTACTCGTGATACGGTATAGACAATTGTCACCATAAACTTGTTTCATCATTTGGAACGTTTCGGTCAATGTTTTAACAAGTTTAAAACAGAACATAAAAGATACTGTCACTTTTAGCGCGCTAACTTCGCTTGTAGTGGTCCGATTGTCATGAAATTTTTACAAGATGTCAGTGAAGGATGTATCTTTTCAACTCATGTACCATGTATCTACCAATAGGTGGCGCCACCAGAAGCAGTTATTTTTTTTTAAAAAGTTCAGTTTCTGTTGCGACACACCTGGTATATAACTGTGGTCGGTAGTACTGGTCCAGCAGTCTGAATTATTGAATGTTGAAAATATGCAGTTACGAAGTGAAGCGTATTAAGACTTCGTTTCCGTGGCTTAATATATTTTGTATAGTAATACATTGTTGTTGTTATTGTTGCAGCTAATGTTCAATGCAACAGGGCTTTGAAACGGAGCAGTAGCATCGGAGCAGGAGCGGAATAATAGTTTGCTCGCTTCTACTGCGGCTGCATACATTTTTAGCCATCAATGTAAAATCAGTACTGGAGTTGTGGTGTGACGTTTTTGTAACTAAGGGCTCATGAAATATAGCCAAAAAACACCATAATGTAGTAATGCCTCAAAAATTATTGTATAAAACAACGACACCATAGACTTAAGAGTGGAACAGTTCAGTGGTTATATATAACACAGTATTGCTTGAGCGACATTCTGTATACTTATGAATGACTTATGCTCGGAAAATGTGCATTTTTGATGTGGGTTCTTTAAGGCAGTTTATCACTTGCGAAAGGCATGCGTTTAAAGACATGTTACATCATGTTAAAGACATCAGTTACTCACTGACTCATGGCCTACTTACTCCAGCACGTCGCTCATATATTGCAAAACTAGTTAATGTCATTCCTATTATAAATTCTTATAAAGTACTGGCAAATCCGGCGTGCGTTGTTACACCACCTATGGTTTTTCTCTTATATAGAGTCACCACCCACTTCAGTGAATCTTTTTTTCCGGTGGCCTTTAAATATATACCGAATCTTAATAATTTTCGTCAAATAGTTAAATCCGAGCACTCACTCAGTCAATTTTGCTGTTGACGCTAATTTTTCACTAAGACAATATGAGGAGCAAGTTTTTGTTGCAAGTCAAGACATACTTGACTGTTGTTCTTCTATTTATTTAACTGTTTTTTTAAAGAGAGCATGGATTATCTATGGATGGCTATAAATGTATGTTGTAGAAAACTTCGTCTATCTGGGAACAGAAATTACCAGCGACAACAATCACGCTTGCTAATCGCTGCTACTTTGGGCTCAGTAAGCAAATTAGAAGTAGAGCCCTCTCTCGAACTACGAACTACGAATATAAAAATCTATAAGACACTGATAATCCCGGTCCTGCTGTATGGCGCAAAAGCATGGACCCTGACATCAAAGGATACAGCGTCTTTAGGAATGTTCGAGAGAAAGATTCTTCGTAGGGTTTTTGGTCGCATGATCCGTATGAGCCACGAGCTGTATGAGCTGTATGATGAGGTTGACATAGTCAAGCGTATTAAATTCTAGCGGCTGCACTGGACTGGTCACCTCATCCGGATGTACCCCGAAGCTACAGCGCTAAAGGTTTACGAAGGAAAACTGAACTTGATTGTGGTGGACGGCGTCAGAGAGGACGTCCAAGCTTAAGATGGCAAGATCAGGTCTATGATGACCTGAAGATGCTCCGGATTGCCAGCGACTGGCGCCGGTGCGCACTAAACTACACCGGAAGGTGCGCTTTCCTACGTGCGGACTTGACCGATAGACCGTTATAGAGCCACCTAAGTATGTAAGTAAGGCTAAAAAAATATATGCAGTTTTTATTTAAACTGTTACATTTTCGTGCCAAGGGGCATACATAGAAGAGGTCTATTTGTTAGGAATATATTTTGGAAACTTAAAAAAAAGTGTTTTTTACGGATTTTTTTTGTTTTGTTTTTAATCTACGGAGCGGGATCGAAACGAATTTTAAAATTGTTATGCTCCAAAGCCCTGGTTTTTTCCCCCCTGCGATGTTTGAAAGAGTTTTATCGATTGTTTTTGTTGTTGTTGTTTTTGTTTTTGTATTTGTTGTTGTGAAAACGTGCGTATAATTTCGATTTTGTAAATGATTTTCTGTACTTTTTCTATTGTAGTTGCTGTTGTTGTTGTTGTTGTTGTTGTTGTTGTTGCTTTTGACATGCATTGCCTGCACATACACTGCAGATACAAGATACAAAACTGCAAAAATTTTTCCTGATGACAGGAACACATTTTACGACTTTTCACAATTTGTTGCGAAAATGAAAAGTGAAAGTTCAAATAATGTGTGAAATTATTACATATACTTGGTGTTGTTATTATTGTTGTTATTGTTGTTGTTGTTGTTGTTGTTGTTGTTGTCATCCAGGGTATTAACGCATTTAATTGTTATTTTATTTGCGTATAAAGATGTTTAACTTGTTTGTTTGTTTCTTTTTGTTAAAGAATTGCAACATGTTGCATAAGCACAAGCATGTAATTGGCAAATTGGCAGCGGTAACAACAACTACAACAGCAACAGCAACAGCAACAGCAACAGCAACAACAACCGCAGAAATGATTGCTGACAATATTGATTTATTGTTGTTGTTGTTGCTGATGTTGTTGTTGTTGCTGATGTTTTATCTATTAACATGAACAACCATAACAATAACAATAGCAACCATAACAATAACAACAACAACAACATCATCATTATACATGTCGTTTAATTAAATGAAGTAATCATCATTTGCAGACACCCACACCCACACCCACACACACACAGATACAAGATACATTTTGATAGCAACACCAATGCTTGCAATATTTGCGTCAAGTTGCCTGGTTTTTTGGATGGCAAAACTAACAGCAACAACAACAACAACATTTAAAGTTGATCGCACTTGAAAATATGCCATTTGATTTATTTATGCTGTTGTTGTCTTAAATGTTTTTATTTTTTAAGATACATTTTGCACTTTTCTTTTCTTTTCTTTTTTTTTATTGATTTCTAATTTTTTGTTTTTATTATTTATGTTTATTTAATTCGTTGTAAGTTTTTTGCTTTTTTGTTTTGCGATCATGTTTTTTTTTTTATATTTTTTTGGTTGTAGTAGTGGAGTAAAGGAAAGTGAACCGACACACATGTTCATATATGAACTTATGAATTGAACTTAATGTACGATATATATATTTTATATATATATAGGATAATTATTCAATAAAATTATTTCAATCTTCAAGCCAAGTTAGATGATACAAAAACTGAATGGGATGCTTCTGTTTTTGAGCTGCCAACAGATTAATTCTGAACTGTAATGTCGAAATTGAGTCATCGATAGAACATTTTCGTTCATTACAACCATTTCTAGTAGATACACTTTTTTGAAGGCACGCTTAAAATTGTGCGAATTTCGCTGGCTAACTTTCATGCATCCAATGTAGTATTGTCTAAATGTTGCACCATTACATTATTTATTGTTGGCGTACTTTATGAATTTAATTAATGATAGGAGTTTTAAGTTATTTGCACAGATTGCAGATCTTTGATATATGAAATGGTTTTAAAATATGATGCCAAAGTTTGAATATTTTCTTAATATTACATCCTAATAATATAAGCTCAAGTTTTACAAGTTTGCGAAAGCAACACACAAATCAAAGCCAAAATCGGTAGAATATTTTGAGCATTAGACACTCCAACAAACTACACGCACAGTACCAAAATAGTGCACACGCACACGATGTACAGAAAAAAATACACGCCCATACAAACATTTTGTTCATCACTCTTTCTCTCTTGTGCAAATGTAACGTAGTGCTATACATTTTGTATTTGCACAAAAATTGACATGAGTTGGTTGATGTTGTTGTTGTTGTTGTTGTTGTTGTTGTTCTAACAGCTTGGTTTGGGCTGCATCAGGATATACATACTCGTATATACAATTTATTATATTATGAATGGATTGTATTGTGCAAAGCGATTTTTTTTGAATGCGAGAGAAAAATAGAGCGAAATATAACCCTAGGTGTCAAGGCCCAGTAAAGAAGCAACATCTACTGGTCGTAACGGGTAGCATACCTTATAACTAAAGGACTCAATTGAGTCGGGTGGGACGGTCAATTAAACAGATGTATTGTATCGTGCGGCGATTGAGCGCATTCAGGGCAGCAATTAGTATTGCTTATCCGAATTCTTTCCCTGTAGCACTCGAGCATGTTGCTCCATCCGGATCTCAACTGTGCGTGTTTGGTCCTGGTGCTACGAGGAAGATGATTTTCGCTTTCATTGCTAGGTGTTGGTGGTCTTCCATCTAATTTTACATTGTCCCTATAAGAGCGTATAGATTGTTCCATTGTTAGGATGATAACCTCTATACGCACACAACAAGAACTGCTTCGAAAGCAGCTCATTATGTTGATGAACAGGTAGCATCATCGTTTCATCATGCAAATGGTCTTCATTGGTTATTTGCAGACAACCAGTGGCAGTCCTCAGCACACTATTCTGACGCTGACTTCTTTGCAGGCATTGCCATTGAGTCTTACTTAGGAAAGTAGTCCAGACAGGAGCAGCGTAATTCAGATAGCTTTGTAAGTTGTTATTATTGTCTCTTTGTCCTTGGCCCAAGAAGACCCGGCAAGCGCTTTCAGTACTTTGTTTCTCGACTTGAGAAGATTATTTGTCTTGGTGGCATGAGCCGATAATCTAAGTAATGGGTCAAATGTTGTTCCAAGTAGCGATGAGTACTGAACTGTTGGAATGCACAAACCTCCAACAAAGACACTCCATCCTCACTTCATTAGTCCAGGAGGTGATAATGGCGGCAGATGACTTGTGTGTTGAAAGCCTGAGGTTGCGAGCATTGAAAAAATTTAATAAAATTCTCCAAATAAATGTTAATTCTCGCGGAAAATTCATCGACGTTCACGCCCGAGGATAAAATGGAACAGTCATCTGCATAGGTGACCAGTTTTATATTGGGTGGGGGGAGAGGCATCTTTGCCAAATAAAGGTTGAACAGGAGAGTAGAGAGAACTTCCCCCTGCGGAACACCCATCTTTAACTTTGGATAGACCGACTCAACGTATGTATGCCTTTCTACCATTAAGATAGTTCAATAGCCAGCGTTTTGTTTTGTCGGATAGTGAGGTGCATTCCAGGTCTTGAAACAAGATTGCATGATCAACTGTATCAAATGCCTTGTTCAAGTCTAGAGCCACCATCACTGTACGTTCGCACATACTCGGCTTGTTGAGTCCATCAGCAATACAAGTGGTGATTTCACTTAATGCTGAAGTAATACTACACCGTACGACTTCTATTGAAACCATGCTGCTGATCTCCTAGAAGGCAGTGTTCTGTCATTGAAGGAAGTATTAATGACTCTAGAACTTTCACAACAGACGAGAGAAGCGAAATGGGCCTATAAGAGGAACCAATTTCAGCTTCACTGCCAGGTTTCAAGAGAGGTACAATCCTAGCTATGTACCTTCCATACGTCAGGTTTAATTAGTTGAGAAATGGAAAGGTTTAACAAGGTCTAGGTCCAAGGTGCTTCAGCATCAGCATTGAAATGCCGTATGGGCCGAGTGCCTTGTATGATTTTGCTTTCCCTATAGCAGCCGAAACCTGCTCACATGTAAAATCTACCAAATCTTCATGTCCTTCATGTCTTTCTAATATGACGTATGGATTTATGCTTTAACCTAATCTGCTGTATTATTATTAACAAGTGGCTGTATGTGCTGTACATGAACTGGTTTGCTTTGAATCTGAAGAAAAGTGCACAAGTCTTAAGGAGAACGAGTCTATAAACCAGTTGTCATGCATTAACAGATATTAGCGTTCAAGATTTCAAAAAAAATGTGGTGCAAAGAGAGTATGTAGATATTTCTTTTTTGTTGCATATTTAAAAGTTTTTGATTACATATTTTAAACGGTTTTCCATTTTTTTTGTTTGATTTTCATATGCTAAATCTTAAAACTTGGAATGTTTGTTAGTCATATCATATACATACTCGTAGTATATAAGAAATTAGCAAAGCTTTATATCGTTTGGACCATGCCTGTTTTCCATATAAACTATGAAGTATAAGTCGTAAGAAAATAATGTAATAGTATATAATATTCAGTCTGTACAAAAAGGGCTGTTATATACCAAAAGGAGACGCGACAGAGACGTTATAAAATATATATTATCTTAAACAGCATCAAATGATGGGATGGTATTGCCATGTCCCTCTGTCTGTCTGTCTGTCTGTCTGTCTGTCTGTATATATGATCGCCGAGCTCTTGGAGATCCTAAGAGATAGCGCAATAAAACTTGTATAGTCAGACTCACCTATATAAAATTCAGACAGAGTTTATGAAATAATGGAGCCAATCCGACTCAAGCTAGAAATACCAAATTAACAACATTTTCTATTTATGGATGTTACGTTTATCATTTTTATTACCATATATATCTGCTCAGTTCATGTTGTCTATTGTTGTGTGGTCTTAGTATTTATATATTTTTTTTTTGCAGATTGTAAATACTGTTTGTAAATTGAAAGGTCCTTGTGTATACAATCAAGTATTTTGATTTTTTGTGACTAAACCTGTTTGCATACTGAACTGTAACTCTTTTGGTAGTTTGCATTTTGTTTGGGTTTGGTTTCCCTTATATTTATATCTGATTAACATTCTTCACTCAATTCTATTTAATCTAGCAATACTTTTAATGGCGTCAAACTGCAATCACTGCAATATGCTGATATTATTTCATTTTGGAGAAACTATTGGGATACGTATTTAAAAAAATATAGCTGAAATAGTTTTAGCCGTTAATAGAACCACTTGAATCGAACCAAAATGTCGGTTTCGCGGCGTTTAAAAAGGCGGTTGGTGAGCCAAAGCAGTGTTTGTGGAAGTAACGCGCCCTGCCAATTTTCTAGTGTGTAATTTACAACGTTGCTATAAAATTTAAGTTTACTGGGTATAATTTTTAATCGATATGTAGCATCTATCTACTTTACGGAAGGAAATATATGCTAAAATCTTTTACAATATTTTCATACAATATTGTTGTTTGTGCCGAAAATTAGGCAAAAATCCGTATGTCTAGTAAAACTTTTAATTTTGCATTTAGAGATACTGTTCTAGTTCGAGTGGTTCCAAGCTAGAGTTTAAGTTTTGTACTTAAAATTAACGCGAATTTTGCTGCTTTTAGTAGCATAACTCTATTCTCTCTGTCATCACTTTATCTGCAATGCAACTCTATCAGGTTTCGGAGCAACTCCAACATTTTAACTTGATTTATTTAAAAATTTAATATGAAACCTTTATTTTTTCTGTTGTATTTTTCTTTGCATTTTTATGCAAATTTCGATTTGCAAAAATTATTTTTATACTACGTCGTCCTCTCTCTTTTTATTACACACTCTCTTTTTCGAAGGCACGGCACGGCACGGCACGCATGCGCAAGGCTTTAGTTTCGTTTCTGTTGCCAAATGGAGGAATGTTGCTCCATCGTTTCTCACGTCGCTCTCAGTTTTGTGCGTGCGTGCGCGCATGCGCCATGATTAAATTAAGCATAAAATTGTTTTGTATGACAGACCGCGGGAGTGAGAACAAATTTTTTTTTTTTGTGCCATGTAAACGAGCGCACAGTGGGACGAGACGTACAATGAATATGGTGGAGCAGTGCCTTAGGTGTTTGGGGCAGATGCAGATGCGGTGCGGTGCGGTATTGAAGTTGTATGCAGCGCGCATAGTTTTGCATTTAGTGTAACGGTAAATTTATGATTGTTGTTCTTGTCATTGTTGCACAAATATTTATTTATGTGCGTTGTTGTGTTGCGCTTGTAGGCGTTGTTGTTGTTGTTGTTGTTGTTGTTGTTGTCATATTTTCTTGCAACTGCATAAATAATTTTTTTGTTTAATGTTTCATTTTGCACATTTTTGCCAAATGCATTTTTCAAAATGTTTTCAATTTTTGTTTTATTTATCGCATTTTTTTCTTTTTAATTTTATTTGCTTGTTTTTATGCATGCATTTTTATGCATTCACATATAGTAGTGTGAAATGGTATTAGCAGTTTGTCTGAAAGTTTGTAACGCATTAAAGGAGCCATCGTAGACCCCATAAAGTATATATATATATATATATTCTTAATCATCTCGACGAGACGAATCGATTTAGCCATGTCCGTCTGTCCGTCTGTCCGTCTGTCCGCCCGTCTGGCTGTCAGTCAGTCTGTCTGTATGTTGTTGCGTATTTTTTGGGGACTAATTTTTATGCTATCCAGTTGAATTTTTGCATAGTATACTTCTTTTTATTTCAGTTTAATAGAGTGTCAAGATTGACCCGTCACGCCCACTTTTTGGGGTACCCTCATACAAACTCCCCGCCCACTTTTGACTTTTTGTATGACGAACTTTTTTATTGTAGTCAATATCAACTTAATAATTGATATGGTAACTTCTAGTGGTCGGATGGTTGACATATACATTAATGGGTGCGACCCGCTCAATATTTGGGGTAGCCCCCATACAAACCTACTGCCCACTTTTGACTTTTTTTTATGAAAACTGCTTTATTAAAGTCAATATTAGGTTGAAATGCAGTATGGTGCATTTTTATGGTCAGCCGCTTTACATAAATAGACCAAAGGTTGTGGTCCGCCCACTTTTTAGGGTAGCCCCATACAAACCTACTGCCCACTTTTGACTTTTTGTATGAAAACTTCATTAATATTGGTCAATATTGGGTTGAAATGCGAAATGGTTTCATTTTATAGACAGCCGCTTAACATATACAGACTAATGGGCGTGGCCCGACCACTTGCTGGGGTAACCCCCATACAAACCCACCGTGCAATTATGTGTTTTTTTATGAAAAACTTCTTTATTTATATCAATATTAGCTTGGAATTTGATTTGGTGGATTTTAGTGGACAACCGCTTCATATACATATACAAATGGGCGTGTCCCGCCCACTTTTTGAGGTAGTGCCATATAAAAAACGTCAATATCAACTTAAAATTCAATATGGCGGCATCTTACACATCAAATCCATCGCTTCATACACATATACTAGTGGGCGTGTACCGCCCACTTTTTGGAGTATCCCCTATTTTATGTTTTACAATACTATTTAAAATTTCGTATGAATGGTATTAGAGTTTCGCTTCAACCGAAGTTAACGTTTTTTTTTTTGTTTTTTTTGTTGTTGTTTGTTTTCGCAGTCATTTGCTTAACTGATTGCATTCTCTCTCGCTGTTAATGTTTTTTTTTTTGCATGCAACATGTTTGTAACTGTATCTGTATCTTTATATACTATACACCAATGTTTCTGTATCTGTACGTGTGTAGGTGTTTGTGGTTTATTTTACTGTTAGCAATATGTGTCAAAGCTAATAGCCAAAATTTGCATTCACACTCTAAGCGACTAAAATGGTTTAGCCTCTATATTTTTGGTTTTTTACCTTTTCCTGTGTAGTGTTCGATTAATCTTTGGACACAGCTTTATGAGAGCTACAATATAATAAATTGTATGCTAAAGTAGACGCTTAGACTTTGAAAATAAAATATTTTTAGATAAATTTTGGTAATATCTTTTCAAAATCAATTACACAGGCTTACGAAATATGGCTTTGAAGTTTTCATTTAAATAATCGTAAAAATCGTAAATAATTCGTTGATTACGTAAGTTTTCGTAGATAACGGTATATGCATGTGTGTTTTTGATACATGATGTTATTGCAACCAGCGTTCAGTGTCCGATCAAGACAAATTTTATATCATTAGAATGGTGTTTATATTGCGAAACGGTACGAAACTCGTTTCGGTTCATCTCCCTTTAACATCCAGCATTAGTCAGCCATCGTTGTAACATCCCACTTTTGTATATATCTGCTATACATAAGTCATATATATTGATGATGACGATCTCACTGCTATATATATTTACTTACAGCATTTTACAACCTAGCTTTTTGAGATTGTTCAGCATTCCGTTGAAATATTGAAACTATTTGTTGCAAAAAAAAAAAATTACTCAAATGTCAAAATTGCCACAAAATCGTTACAAATTTTGTTTTGTTTATTTAATATAATTAAATGCCTAGTGCTACAAGAAATACTATATACATATCATATAGATTGGTATACTAGGCACACAAAATTTTTTGTCATACCCTGTTCAAATTTGTTTGGATATACCACATGTGGCTAAACTGGACCAGCCTAGAGCTAAGGAAAATCTGGCCGTTGGTGCCCTGTTTCACAAGCTTGCCTACTCTGCACTATTACTCGAATTCATTCTGGCACTCAAAAGCGCTGGATGCTTTGCTGTTGGGCCAACTCTTTGAAGTTGAAGTCTGCGGCATTCAGTGCTCCAATTTAAAATCCGAATTGTTGTGATTGTAGTTTTTAAAGAAGGTTTTTTTCTTCTTCTGAGAGATAACATCTATCATTAGATGGTATTTCTTCTATTGCGAAAAATAGTATGGCCTTTTACATCTGTTATACACATCATGTATGCCCATCTGTTATAACTGTTAAAAAATTATAAAACTTAAAAGTGGATGTTGCTTTTGTTTGGGGCTTTTCTCTAAAAGTGATACGAAATTTTTCTAGTTTTTTTTTCTTGTGATGAATTTTTATAAATAGAAACTACATATGTGCAATAAATATGTAGTGGAAATAGTAGCAGTTTGCTGTTTTATGCAGTTAAACTACAGAATGAGGTACATAGTATGTAGTACCTCGTTTTATAGGTACAATGTGGTACATTATATCTAAATACTTGTAGTACTCAAATATTTAATTATTTCACATGCCTACTACATTCGTGTATATACACTTCAATTTCAATTCAATTTACAAACATTATTGTAATAGATAAGCATAGACTTAGACTTAAACTAACTATTTTCAAGTCGACAAGATTTTATGACACGCCTGAAAGCCGAAGTAACAATGCAATAGAATAATAAAACGCAATGCGGCCGGCCTAACGCTTTGCGGGGCGTTTCCTGTATAAACTTCAAATATTTAGTTATTGTATTTTGTGTGTTGCGGCTTGAGAAATTCGCGGAATGTAGTGCCAGTGCGTTTTTATGACAATCTCGCAACTAATCCGCCGCGGTGGTTTTGAGATGTGGGAAATTCCGACTGTAATTATGCAAATGCTGCAAGATGGCGTAGCAAGACTACCTGTTCTCGATCTGTATCTAAGCAGCGCAAATATCCTTTAAAAGGATCTGCATGTACGCTCTGGATGTTAGTCTAGTCGTGAGTTTCGCAACGAACGAATTGAACAATATTTGTGATTTTATACTTTGAAAGAATTTCGCTGTTCAATTTCAAAAATTAATTCTAGTAATAATTTTTTATTTTGTTAAAAACTTATATTTTTGACTTGCGTTTTAAATCGGTTGAAAACGGTTTGTGTGTGAAAAATGGTGAACATTGGCATTAATTTTGAACGTCTTGAGAAAGATATTGAAATGTTTACATCGGTCGATGAACGTAAGTTGCTAAGATGCTTTTTTTTTCACTCACTATAATAAAATAAATATACAAATGAGAAAGAAAGAAAAAAAAAAAACGAAAAAAAGTTCTTCAAAATATAAGAACAGGTTTCAATTTACAATTTACGACAATTTGGTTTAAATTTTTGGGTCAAACTGAAAATAAATTTTCGTTGTTTTTCACATTAAAGAATACTGAAACAAAAAATAAAGTTTTGTTTTTCTTTTAATTTGCTCTTATATATAAATTTAATTCTCTTTTTGCATTTATTTCTTTATAGATCTGCAATTGGCCGCTGAGCTGGGCAAAACGCTGCTCGAGCGTAACAAAGAGTTGGAGATACAGGTAAAGGAGCACAAAACCAACAATGAGGAACAGGAACGTGAAATTGTGGTAAGTTACAAGTGGAATTGTTGTCTATATAGTATGTAGATACTATATAGTATATACTATACAAGTACATAGTATAGCTCTTGTTGTTGGTTGCTAACTGTCCAAGCTGCTTTGGCGCCGGCAACAGCAACAGCAACAAAATCTTGACAAACCGCCTCTGCTGCATTTGCATTCTGAGAGGCCAATTTTATGCTGCATGCTCCAGGCTGCATGCTGCATACTGCATAAAGTTGCAGCAACTCTTATCTTATCATTTGCGCTACATGCTGCACGTTTGCTACAGCACAATGTACATAATTATGTTGCCTTTCCACATTCCGCGTTGCAACAACATTGCCGCAATAGATTGCTTTTTCTCACGCTTCTCAAAGCACTGGTTTGGTGGCAAATCTTTGCTTCATTATTTGCCAAAAAATTCCTGAACGTCAATCCCTTCAAATATAATCTTTGAATTTGCTTTTGTGGCACGGTAATTGAAATGCGCTATAAAATACACTCAGCATAAAAAAAACAAAAAAAAAAAAAAAAAATTTACAAAATGTAAATCTAAACTTACTAATAACTTCAAAATTTGTTACTTATGTCAAAACTTTAAAATTTTCACCGTTATAAACGGCACGTGTCTCTAGATTTTATAGCAAAACATTTAATAATATGACATAAATCGTTTTACAAAAATCGTTCACTCGAGAGAGTAAAAGAGCGCAAGTGCGAAGATTTATAGCAAAGCATTACGAGTGTTAAAACGTTGTAGAAAACGAAACAATAAAAGGCCATGTGTCCGTCTGTGTAATGCTCTATTTGTTCGCCACTCTGTGGGCACTCGTATCATGTACTCTCGTATATACATATATAAACTAGAAATAAAGATTTGAACCATAGATTTGGATGCTATAGTATACGATCGTTACATACAATATCAATCTGACATAACTATTTGTATCATTATTAGCATAAAAAATTTGTTTAAATTAAATTATATTTGCTCATAGAATATCTTGAAAATAGAGTATAGGTGTTTAAATAAGACACAAGCGAGTACGCTTCTTCCACGCGTATACTCTTTATAATGGGTTTTTCATTTTCACTTCATATGCTATGTCTGAAGAGCCCATAGGGAAGCTCATATATTCCAATAGTTACAAATGCCTATTATACGATATAGTAGTTATTAGTTAAAGCATTTGCGAAACTCATGAAAATTGATATTAGTTTAAATCTCTAATCTTGTTTAAAATGCCCTATTTTTAATAAATCGCCAATATCTCGCATAAACTCACTATTTGAGCTTGTCTGTTCCGTAATGTTCCTCGCGTTTTCATTCAGTAACTTTGAAGCTGTTCAAAAAGTCTATTCTATAAAAGTCTATTTAAGTTTATTTCAGTTGTGCAACATAAAGCTTTCATTATAGAAATTAGATATACTTTTTAGCTTTCATAAGCTAATTTTGAGATAGCAAAATAGCAATAACAAAATTTGTTTCACAAAGAAACTACGCAGACAAATGTTTCAGGTACAAATTGAAAGTAGTATCTCATCTAGCTATAATTCTAACTGCTCAATGCTTTGGTTAAAGTTTTACCGTATGTATAATGTATTTTGTTATAAGATCAAATATGCTAGTAGTAAGTCATTATAGCGCGATGATGTATTGTTAAAAATTGAAAAGACTTGTTTTTTCTCTTCTTTTTTTTGAGTGTAGATACTTTTGCTAAAGCTGCAACAGCAGCAAATCGCCAAAGCTCAATTCGCAACGAACGAGCGCAGTTAAAGTCGAGTGGGCAAGTGGCACAGAAAGCTAAAGCTAAACTTATACAGGGTGCAAGCGGCTGCAAAGCCAAATTTTTAGGTTAGAAACGCTTACAGCTGTTGATGTTTTCATATTTTTTATAATAGTTTTTTTTTTATTTATTTTTTATTTTTTGGAGATTGCAACTCAATGATGAGCGTAGAATGTAGAGCATGGATTATGAACTGGTAGTGGATGTTGATGTTGATGTTGATGATGATGATGATGATGTTAGTTGCGCTTCATTAAATTGACACAGTTATTGTTTCGTTTCGTTCCGTTTCAATACAGCTTAAAGAAGAAAGAGAAAAAAAAAGTAAAAACTAAGTCAGGCAGCTTGGTGGCAGTGAGCCACCCAAATTCCTGTTGCAGCATGTTGCATCTTTAGTTAGTTGATCAGGCATACAAAAATATACATACATACATACATACATACCTTCATTCATAGAACTGGCGCAACGCCAACATAAAAAATCAAATGAAGCGCAACAAGCAGGCGGGAAGCGTGAAGTAGATGCACAAGAAGAAAAAGAAAAAGCTTGTCTAACAACTTTAAGAAGCGTCTATGACAGGCAGCCAGGCGGACAGCCCGACAGACCGACAGACAGACAGACGGACGGACAAATGAGAAGTCAGGCATGCGGTAGCCCATTCGGGCATTAAACTCGAGCGAATTGAAACCAAAATCATAAACAAAAGCGGTAAAAAAAGAAAAAAAAAAATGTATAACCAAATAAACACCAACCCACGAACGAAATTCTTGCACTGCTAACCTAACTGGCGGCAACTTCTGCTGATACCATACCCTTACCATACCCTTACCATATCTATAGCTCCATACATAACTGCTATGTATCGTATATCTTCGTTGCGATCCAATGCAATTCAACACAATTCGATACGTTTGTTTTCTTTACTTAACTTTTTATACACTTCACATTGAGTCTTAATTGTTTAATGGTTTTGCTACAAACTTTGTAACACTTAGCATGGCTATTAACAGAACTGCTTAATTTGTGGCTTAGGTTTTTAGGTATTTACATTTAGTTTTTAGTTTTTGGTTTTGAAGTTTTGAAGTTTTGTTTTATGCTTTTAGGTTTACGTTTTGTCTTTAGGTTTTTTATGTTTGACTTAGGCTTCTATCTGAAGTTTGAATTCGGCATTTAGGAGTATATTTTTATGGTTTTCTGTTTTGTTGCTAAAAATTGCTAGGTTTCTTCTTGGCTTTGGTTTTTAGGTACGAGTATTTACATTTAGGTTTGTTTCACTTTAGGTTTTCTCGCTTTTATTTAGTCTTTTACTTTTGGATTTTGTAATTCCTTTTATAATATTCAAAATCTTCGATACCTTTTGTAAACATTCTCTTAAAAAAATTATGTTATTAAGCGCAACATTATTTTTCTCATACTTTTAGCTATTAACGAACTAGTAATCGAAATAATAGATACAAGAGCATTTTATTGTACAGTGTCAAACAAATTGAATATTTTTTTATGACAAGTGAAGAGTGCTGACAAGTCGGCTACATGTATGTTTATAGTTTCTTTTGTTTTTCATTTAATTTGTTATTGTTTCGAATATATTTAAAGCAAATCGTTCTCTCTTTGGGTGTCTGTCCGTCTTTCTGTCTGTCTGCCGTTCTGCCTGTCTGTCTGTCTGTCTGTCTGTCTGTCTATATGTCTGTCGTTCTGTCTGTCCGCCCGTCCGCCTGTCTTCATCCATTTGCTTGAATTCAATCCGAAGCGTTCATTTGGAACATTTGCGCTCATTTCGTCTTCATCTCTCATTTCAATCTGTTTTAAAGAAGCTTAAATACATGAATTTCTAATTTGTGTTGAATGCATTGGTAAAATGCAATTGATCTAATTCAAATTTGTAGACCGTAGGGAGCGGCATAAGTATTTTGTGACCTTTGGCAAACATGTTCAAAAGATTTTAGGAACGTTCGATGCAGTATCTGTTAGTGCATCGTTCTGCTGTCTTCCGCATGTTGCATGCGATTAATTATTTTTAGCAGAAATGAATACATTTTATTTTTAAACAAAAGTTTTCGTTGCATTTCAAAGGAACTCGAAGACATAATAAAGTATATTTAGATACATTTTGTTTGTTTGATAATTTCGAAGATAACTGCTGACTTTGACAACAGTCAATCTAGGAATCTACTTGTGATTTTTTAATTTTAAGCTACCGGAATAGTATCAGTTTAGTTTCAACACACGCAAACTTACCATCAACCTTTAATAACCAACAACGTATAGAATCATAGTTGGAAAAAGTTATAAGAACGATTTTGAAAGGTTTTGCAGCATGTTAAAATCATTGTAGTACTATGTTTAGGAAGCGTTTGTAAAATATGGCTTGTGGAGAAATTACCAAGAAAAAAAAAGATACAATTTAATCTTAGCTGAGATGTGATATCTGTCTTTATGACCTAAATAAACTGAACCAATGAACTGAATGAAATGAACCATTATTAAGAACTACTATTGAAAACTATTTTTCAAAGAAAGAGAGAAAGTATGGAGAACATTTACACATTTTTCGCAGTGTGAAAAGAGAACAAGAGCAATAAATTTTTGTTACAAACATGTTCAGTCATGGAGACACGTGTTTCGAACTCAGCTACGAGTGCTCATCAGTTCGCACTCCGTTCTCTGTATGTTCTTCTTTTCAATTTATAATAATGCTAGCAAAATATCTAAATATATAATAATGTAGCATTAAGTATTTTAAATGAAATCTATAAAAATGTTTGTATTAGCAAAGGACTGTGAAATCTATAGAAACATTTATTTATAAAGCATATCTTGGAACACCATTAAATAACTATTTCCATAATATTTTTTTCTTTTTTTTATAGCATTTACGCAAGCAAATCAATGCTATGAGCGAGGTGAATGACTCGCGTTTGAAAGTCTATGAACAACTGGAGGTGGGCATACAGGATCTAGAGCGTACGATTCATCGTCTCAATGTGGAGAAGGCGCGTGATAAGAAGCAGTTAAAGACGTAAGTGTTATTTATATTTATTGCGTGTTTGATATATATATATATATATATATATATATATATATATATATATATATATATATATATATATATATATATATATATATATATATATATATATATATATATTTAATTCTATACCTACATATGTATATACGTATATACTTTTGCAGGCTTACCCTTAATATTGAAACATTGGAGACACGCTGCGAGGAGTTGAACAAGCAGTTGGATGAAACGCGTCAAACGCTCTCGACTGAGCGTCGCAAGAACGAGCGGCTACTGCAGGATCGCAGCAATGCGCGACAAAATGCCGATGAGTTGAACAATGGTATGCGTTTGCGCAGCACGGCGGATATGAAACAAATGCCGAATGGCAATGAGCATGAAGTGGTAAGTGTTGGCAACACTTTTACGCTAAATGTAAAAGTTAATTCGTAAAATTTGTTTGTATTTTTTTTGTTTTTTTACAGTGCTATAATGCAAATACAACAGCGCCGGAACATTGCAGCTTCATTTTCGAACAACGCAACAAGGCCAATTCGACCGGATTAAGCGATTCGCTTAGTCATGAGCGTTCGCTGGAGCAGAACAGCTTGGGCAGTGGGCTAGCTGGTGTTAGTGGTGATGACAACGAGGAGTTAGTTAAGCTGGTCAACGACCTGGAGTCGACAAAACGCGCCTTTGTTGCCGAGCAGCAGCGTTGCAGTGAGCTCGAGGAACAGCTTGTGGCCATTAGTGAGTACACATCTTTATATATATATATATATATATATATGTATATATATAACTATACGTTGAATATGTAACTTTGAATACGTAATTTGAAAATTCGATTACTTTTTTTTTTTTTTTTTTTTTTTACAGTACAAGAGAATCAAACACTGCAAAGTCGCATTGCTCAAACTAGCTCAAATGAGGAGATGATGTCCATGCAGGATGAATTCTCCATATTGGATGAAGTGCGGTAAGTATTTTTGTTTTTCAAAAATATTTATATAGATATATTTTTATAGTAGCTAACAATCAATTTTTTGAATTTCTATTTTACAGTCAAGGCCTAATGTGCAGTCGCTGTCTGCGTGCAGTCGAGGATCGTGCCACCAATAATGATGAACAATCATCTGTTGCACCAACCGAGGATGCTGATGAGGAGGACGAGCGGAGTTTACTTGGTATCGATGTTAATGGGCGTGATAATGATAATGCTAGCGAAACTGGCTCACAATTGGGCTATCATCGTACTGCTGGTGTTTCGATAAAGGTGAGAAATTGTTTCTATTTCCAAAGATTGATCTTTGGCATATTGCGTATCGGTTAAAGATGATAATGATAATGATGATGATGTTGAATGATGATAATGATGATTTTGGTGGTGATGTGAAAAAGATCATGTGGTGACCGATCGATCATAAGATTGATATACATATACGTATTTTTTTTGACAAGCAACTCGTATCACAGCTGATATTGATAATCATGAGCACAAAAACAACTACAACAACTACAACAACAACAACAATAAAAACAATAAAAACAAAAACAACAAGTAGTACAGAAGCGCATCGTTTTATGATAAAAAAAAAAATTTTAAAAAATAAACCATCAGCAACACAAATCCTTTTGACTAATTGTGTGTGTAGCTCTATGTCCTTTGTAATACATATTGTACGTTAATATTCACACACACACACACACACACACACACACACACACACACACACACACACACACACACACACACACACACACACACACACACACACACACACACACACACACACACACACACACACAAATGAAACTTAAAAGTATCTACATACATACGTAAAAACTCTCACGAAACACGTATCTAATGTTGCACACACAAACTAAAAAAAAAACAAAAATGAATGCACATATGAACATTTTTTTTTTCGTTTCGTACACAAATGTGTCCTTAGTCGTTTAACGACAATGCATAAACTTTCATTTTATCATTAAACATGCGAATATGTATCTACTAAATAGCCTAAACAAGTCTTAGTATTCATATGCAATTTTTACCTGAAGTTATTAATATAGTTAAAATAATTTTTTTTTTTAATTTTTGCATTAAATAAGAGCTTTAGTTTGTAGTTATTTATTGATTTCTTTTATAATTGTTAACAAGCAATTTTAAATTGTGCTATCTCAAACCAATACAAATGTTGAAGTGTTTAGTTTTAAAACGAAAAACAAAAAAGAAAACATTAATTTTTGCATAGTTGTTTAATGAATTCATAATTTTAATATAATATACTATTGTATAATTGTAATTATATACTTACACTTTTTTGAATAAGTAATTAATCGTATTATATACATACATACATACATACATGCATCACAACCAAACATCTTTCTCTCTTATACTATACTTGCATATGGATATGCACTCTGAGTAACATACACAGACATAACACACAAACTCTCATTCATTCACTCACTCACACACACGCACACACACACGCACACGCACATTATACACTTCATGCAGCGAATAAAGTGTTTTACGCTCAAAATTTGCTGTTTCATTCTCAAACGTTTCTTGTACGTTCTACGCGCACGCGCACTACATGCTGTACTTTCTCTCTCTCTATCTTTTACGTTAATTTTTCTTACTGTTTTTAACTCTCTCATTGCCATTTCTATTTATGCTCTAACGCAACACATACTTGCGTATAATTTTTGCTCGCTATGTTATTCTAATATTATCGTTACGTTAAAAGTTTGTGTTGCAATTATAAATTTTAATATAAAAATCTAAACGTTTGCATTGTCTATGTGTCTTGCTCTGACACAGCATGTAACATATGCGTGTTGTCTGCACTACATATTGTATATGCTCGCTCTAATTGCATAAATATTGTTTAAAATATAGCCTGTATTCTCGCTCTCTCTATCTATCTATCTCTCTCTCTCTCTCGGAAGCTAAAGGTTTCGTTTGAATGTGTAATATAACTATTTATATAAATATATTTCTTTTGTTTAAATTTCTTTTTAATACAATTTTTATTTGTCTTGTTTTTTTTTGTTTCTTTTTTTTTTTCTTCTAAATTTCTTTTGCCTCTATTTGTCGTAACACACTTTTTCCGTTTGTATAAAAATTTGTTTTCTTTTTTTTTTGTTTTTGTTTTTGTTTTTGTTTTTTAATTTCTTTGTTGTTTTCTTTCGCTCTCTACCTATGTATTATCTTTTTTGTTTTCTTTGATCTTCACTAGGCAGCAACCGCAAAATATCTGCCAAGCCAGTTTGTATCAAGTACATTGCACGCAATACTGCAACTCCATTTCAAGGTTGCGCGCTGGTTAGCTAAAATTCTGCAATGGCCTGCTGTCATTCTTAGCCGCATAATCAGTTCGATACCGTGCGAAGAGGACGAGTTCTGTTTGACATATTGCACTGAATTGAACTGAACAGAACAGAACAGAACAGAGAAGAACATTAAAGTACAGTAAAGAACAAAAAAAGAAAAAAAAGAAAAAGAAGAAAGAAAAAGAACTGAAATAAACCAAACTGAGCTTGCATTGTTAAGTTACAAGCAACAATGTCAACTAAACATAAAGTAAAGCAAACCTGTGTGCAGGCTCAAGCAAAGCAAAGCAAAGCAAAATAGAACATAACAAAACAGGACAGTGCAGTGCAGCAAAGCGAACCAACTGCAATTGTATATTGCCAGCCAAAATAATGAAAGCCAAGGAATTTAAGAATTCTTATATATATATATATATATATATATATATATATAATTTAATTTAATGTAGAAATTATTTATACGTTTGTTATTTATATTTTGTAATCGATCAATTTAATGCTCTATTTTTTGTTGTTTAATTTCACACACACTCATACACTTTTTTTTTTATTGCCTTTGTTTGAAGCTGGGGGTCTGTTGAAGTTTTCACTGCTGCATAGTAGAATTTTTGAAAGTGCTGAGCGATTTTCACTTTTGCAAGTATTTTGAAATTCAGTTCAACTAATTTCTTATAAAGCTGAAAATCCTTTACTTTCCTAAAATCTATACGAAACTAAAAACCGCAACAGGCTTTCTTTTACTCTAAAAATTAAGTTAATTTAGTTAAGTTTTATTTCAAATCGTATTTGAAATGAACAATTTATGCTGAGTTTACACTGGCCGCAAATGTCAAAAATGCCATTTGCCGTCTGTATAAACTCAGCATTTGTGTACTTACAAGTATGTTTATTATTTTATTTTGTGTGTGTTTTCATTTTTTCTTTAATACTATTTTAAATATAACATTCCGCTCAAAGTATGCAGACATTTAAAGACATTTTATATACAATACATACAGGGTCACAAATTTAACATTTTTTTTTTTTTTCGTATTTAGTATTAGACTTAAGTGATTTTTTTGTTTTGTTTGTTTGTTTACAATATATCTTAACGTTTGCAATTAATCCGTGCCAAGACTAGTCTAGTTTATAAAACAAACTTTTGAAAGTTGTATTTATGTTTGATGATTTTAGAACAGAAATATTTTTTGTTTGTTTGTTAATTTATAACTACATTTACTTATACATATAATATACATAATAATGTATTTACATATTTATAGGCATTTCTAATGTTAAGTTATGTTACATAAAATACAATGCGCTTGAAGAACGTGCTTCCTTTTTGTTCCAAACAGTTTCCAAATCCAATTCCAAAGTTCCAATGCTCATGTTCATCAATTTTCGTACAAACCGTTTATAGAAGAAAATATGCTTGCCAAATTTCAAACATTTTCCATGACATTTTTTAGTTAATTCTTTAAAGTTATTAGCTCTTTTCTTTTGTTTGTTTTAATTTCACAACAATGCGAAATATGTTTCATTTCGTTTCATGCACTATTTCATTTAACCGTTAGGTATGACAGTGCTGTAAATCGTTTCAGTGTTTCACTTCACACTGTACCTATCCAAAACCAGTGTTCCTTTGTACGTTTTTCAATTGCTGCGCTGTCTTAACTTTAAATTTATTAAAAAAAAAAAAAATTTGTTCATTAATGGTTCTTTATGTGATTGAATTGATGTGTTTTATTTATTTATAATTTTTGAATTATTTTTTCTACTCATACACTTTTTTTAAACTAATTAAATTAAATTTAACAAAGAAAAAAAAAACTTACTTTGAAGAAAAGCGTTGTTTTTTGTTTTTTTTTTTGTTTTTTTTTTGGTATTGCTCCTAGTCGTTTTTAGTTACTTTATTTTTATTTTCATCTTTGCATGTTGAAACAATCTACGTAAATTAATTGTTTGTTTTTGTGTTGCATTTCAAATGATTTACGTTTTGTAAACATAGCTACATATTTAGAAATTTATATTTGGTCTGTATATGTTGTTAAAGAAAGAAAGTGCTTGAATCGTTTTCAAAAATCAATCATTTCAAAACAAAGAACCGTGTATATAAAACAATTTTCAAACCATTTCACTACAATTCTGTACACAGTCACAGTAGCACTATACACAATACTGTTTAAGCTGCTCAAACCGCTTAGATTTGAGCAACATGTCAACTGTTTTGCAGTTAGCAGCTAGTTTTGTACACAAAGGACTGACACAGTTTCTAATTGGTTTAAAAGTAAGCTAAAAGTTGCACAGCTACAAACAGTTTAAACAGTTTAAACTGTTCAGCAGTTTATAAGCAACCTTGCGCATACTGTTCTAAATACAAATAATAGAACTGCCAACTCTATGAAAAATACGCGCTGTCGCTGTACTATTTTCCACTCTTTATTTTCGCTCTGCATTTCTCTTATACTTTTAAATGCTCTGTGATCACACTCACATAAACACACACACACACACACACACACATACACACACATACACACACCTTCTTATACCACAATTGAACAATTGCGTCTAACCTAGTAAATCTAACCAATGACAAATCACTTAAAACCCAAATTGTAACGCAATTTTTTCAGATTAATCCGCGTGCGCCTGATTCGTTGGACTTGAATGCGCCGGCCAGCCCGAATCCATATCGTGACTTGGTCGAGAAGTATGAGGCACTGTTGGAGGTGCAACGTTCATCAATAGCACGTAAGACGGGCATCAGCAGCAGCAGCAACAACAACAACAACAACAACAACGGCGGCGGTAATGGTATTGGTCTTTCGCTGGCGGAGGAGTTTCAGTCTAGTATCGATTTTAATCAGATGCAACAGCAGCAGCTCATGTTCCAGGCAGCAGCAGCAGTGGTTAATACACAACAGGCAACGTCTGTTGCCGCTGCTGATGCTGCTGCTGCTGTTGCTGCTGTAGCCGCTGCAAATGCTGAACTAACCGTTGTTGGCAAGGATGTTTCAGCAACTAGCATTGCCGGCACAATTGCTGCAGATGGCGCCAGCAGTTGCAATGATAGCATCAATAATGAGCTTGCCTCATCCGTAGCCGGTTCATCGTTGAAGGCTGGCAAAAGCGTACGCGGTCGTCGCACACCGACTGAATTCTCGGAGGCAGAGACTTCATCGTCGGGCTTCTCGGATGAGACAAGCAACAAATGCACACAGACCGAGGAACGTCCCGGTTATTTCCTTTGCTCGATTGGTGATGGCGAGGATTGCAAATTCAGCATCTACGATGATGTCAGTCCAATTGATTCGCGTTTCCGTAATAGACCCGAATATCGTGAACTCTTCAAGGAGATCTTCGCCGTACTTAAAAAGGCAGCCGAGAACAAGGAGGAGGGTGATAAGCTGCCCTTGCTCGATGATGAAGAGGCAGCAAATGCTGCTGCTGCCGCAGCAGCTAATGCAGCAAAGGTGCCACCAGTGACACCGGCCAATGAGGAGCTACCTGTGGACTTTGGCGATGATACGCAGAGCATTATCTCATCGGCAGTATCGGAACAGTCGTTTGCCATGTCTGAGTGTATTACAAAACTCGAGCGTAAAACCGCCAAGAAGCATATAATCGAGAAGAATCAGGAGAATAAGCCGCCATCTATGTTGGCCGCCTCTACGTCCATTGCACAATTAAGTACGCCAGGCGGCAGCGTTGGCTGCAGCGGCAGTGTCGCCATTGCTGGCGGTGCTATTGGTGGCAAACACATCATCGAGAATGGACGCGTACTGACGCCATTTAAACGTGAACCGCTCGAATATTTGTCAGTCGGTGTAGGCATCAAGAAGAAGGGGCGCCGCAAGAATCGCGCACACAATAGCGGCGAACGCGTTGAATCACCATTGGCGCTGCCCACACCGCCACGCTTCTATATGGCCAGCCCGAGTGGCAAACGTGGACGCAAGGATCTTGTACAGATTGCCGAAATGACGCCAACCGGCAGCGCTGAGCGTAGCGTTGGTCGTATGAGTCGCAATGCTGCAGCGGCCGCCGCTGCTGCTGCAGCCGCTAGTTCCAAATACGAGTGGAACGGTTCACCGATGGTCATCTATAATCGCAATTTGAGCGGTGTAACTGGCGCACGTTCCACAGCATCGCGTGTACATGAATTCGAGCTGAATGGTGTCGAGTATCGTTTGAATACCGTTTCGCAGGAGTTCCACAAATTAAAGAAACTTGATTTATCCTATGCCGAGGTGCTGCGTCGTGCAGATGCCTGCGAGCATCATCATCAGCAGCAGCAGCGCGTACAGCGTCAATTGCAACAACAACAGCGCCGCCGTGCGAGCGGTAATAATGTGAACAGCAGCCATCATCATCACCACTAGAGTGCGTTATGCATACACCTATGCATCCATAAGATACATAATATATACTACTCTAAAATATTAGCGCTTAGGCATAGAAGCACCGAAGAAATGCTGAAAAGCTGATTTAAAAAGAAAAACAAAAACAAAAAAAAATGAAAAAAAAAAAAACAAAAAACATTTAAAATACAGATTACAGAAAATAATTGCAAATTGTTTTTAGAGTTGATAATAACAAATACAAAAAAAAAAGGAAATATTTTTTTTTTCTTAGGTTTTAAATTTAGACACATATGTATTTTAACTATTAACTCTATTGCTATTTACTATCTCTTTTTCTCACACTGTTTTTTAGCTATCACTATATCTTTCTTTCTTTCGTTTTTTCATCTACTCGAATCTACTAATTAGACATTGTGTGAACTGAAATTTTGTGAAGTGAATGAGTATTTGAGATGAATTGACTCCAATATTATAAAATAAAAAACCATACAATATAAATATACATACTAAAGGATAATTAAATGACATATAAAATACAATTTGATGATTTTCTTAAAACTACCTTTAAAAAAAAGATAAGAAGAAAAAAAAAACAAACAAAAAAGAAACGAAAACCGAACAAAATACGAATCTAAAATAGCAAAACAAAATGAAAAATCACTTATTAAACTGTCGAAAAATATATAAAACAAATGTCTTTTTATTTATTGAAACTCTGTTTGGGTAAGTAAAAGCACTAAGTAGAGAATAGTAACAGAGACATCATCTCATATAAAGACTTTGTCACCATGCTCTCCATGCTCTCACAATTGTGAAAGAAAGAGAACAATTGCTGAGTCAACGAGCATTGCTGGTCCCACAGAGAGTCATTCTATGGTTAGTGGTAAAAGTTCTGAGTTTATGCATATATATAGGGTGTCTCAGGATTTACGCCGGATTTGTGATTTTGAAATAAAAAACTGTTGTTTTTTTTTTTTTTTTTTGAAAATTTGTGAAACTTTTATTGAAACATAAAGTAGACATCACGAGGTTATGTATGCAATAACACATCGGATTTGCTGGCATTATTTTCGCGTTATTTTCGTGAAATGTTCCATAACCCTTTTGCATACAAAATCATCTTTATTGACTAGGCTCATTTTCAGCTCAATGGCTTCATTAACAGGGAAAATTGTCACATTTG
>JAWNNQ010002089.1:0-153488 GCA_035044765.1 Leucophenga montana
TGTGATTATCGTGACTGCTACTTTTAAATCACTGTGATTTTGTACAGCTACTGCGATCGCTGTAAAAATGCAAAGCAAAAAAA
Source organism: Leucophenga montana (assembly GCA_035044765.1). Lineage (NCBI taxonomy): Eukaryota > Metazoa > Arthropoda > Insecta > Diptera > Drosophilidae > Leucophenga > Leucophenga montana. Next base: position 84 of record JAWNNQ010002089.1, read on the forward strand.
AAACCTATTTTATCTATTTATTATATTAACACGAAACTAATTTCTCGTCAAATTTTACTTTAATATAACTTTTATGTTCAACAATGATTATATTACGATTATATTAATAAAAGTTTATATAATTCACATTTTCTGGAGAGGATTCGCCTAAAATGTTACAAAAACCATTCCAAAGTGTGGCAAATCATTGGGCTCACGCAATAGAATATGTGCTTCTTACAAAAATCATGGGAATTGAAGCGGGAACAGGGTATTTTAGGTAGTCACCGGATTTGTTTATATTCGTCGTGCCAACTATTGTTGATTGCAGAAACATTCCATTCCAAAAACCCATTGGAACATGTCTATCCCACATAATCCTTTGCAGTGATTGACCAAGTGGCATATCTTCATTACAATTCTTTGAGACTAATTCCGTACTTCAGGAAACCGCTATCAGTTTCTCGGTTTATCTTCTTTTTTGTGCCATTTTCTGAAGAGGGTTGGCTTAAAATGGCATACAGAACCAGAGAAGAGTGTTGGTTATAGTCGCAAGCATTGGGCTCCCGTAACAGAAGAAGTATTCCTTAAAAAAATCCTTGAGAATTGAGGCGGGAAGATGGCATTTCAGGAAGTCATCTGTTGTGTATTTATTTCAGTGGCAACTGTTGCTGATTTCATTTGCCGATTCAAAAAATTGACCGGATCAACCTATTTTTTCACATAATCCTTTCCAGGATTGATCAAGTGGCATATATTCACTACAACTTGTAAGGACTAAGGCAATACTACGTGAAACCGCAAATATATGCTAAAAGAGTTCTGTTTTCATATTATTTTCTTGAGAGGATTGGATATAAAAAAAACCAATAAAATAGATAAGAAACATTTAATTTTCCACTCCAGTCAAATAAATCAGATGCTATTAGAGAAAAAAGCCAACCAAGCATAAAGATTGAATTCAAAACAAGTGCATTAAATAATGGTGTGAACAACGCTTCGTGGATGATACAATAATATCAGGAGAGCGATAGTCAACTGTCTGCGATTCAATCACGGCGACTGAAAATCACTAATATCAGATTGCCACTGTGATATTGTAATTCACGGCGTATCAGTTATACTCGTATATCATGCATATCATCAACTTGAGATACGTTGATACATTCTGCGCTGCTAACTCTACATGCGTGATATAGGTATTACTCATACGCCGTGAGTCACAGTGATGCTACTAGTTGTAAGAAAGAAATGATATTCAATCACTGATATTTACAATATCGAGTAGCAACTGATATCAGTAATTCTTCAGTCAGTGATTTGATTTTTACAAAATCTTGCACAATTTACAATTTGTTGCTTATTTTCTCTAATCTTTGTACAAGCAAAGCAAGTTCATCTTTTCCAACGGATTCAAGATGCTACAAGTTCAAAATTTTTGGTGGAAACCACTTTTATAAATGCAAAATGAAAGCTGCAAAACATGCAAGAAATGATTTTGGAGAAAATACGGATTTAATTACTATTTGTAGATATTTATATATTAAAAATTCATTCGGTTTGTACGTTCCCTGTATCAAATCAAGTTCACCACAATTTACAACTGATTGAAGTCTTTCGTTTTCGTTTGCAATATTTTTTTTTGGTAGCAAGTGAAAACAGGAATGGAGATTTTTTCAAGCTTTGCCAGACGAGTATTTTACGTAGTCGTATTTAATATTATATAAACTATAGTTAACCCTTTCACAACCTTTTACCTTCGAATTTTTCCTTGAAAAAACAAAGTATCATTCAATAGGGAATGAATGAGACTGTCAGTAAGAACATAGTTATCATGGGCAGATTCATGCTTTTGCCTACCAGATCAGCCCAAATCGAAAAACTTACAATTTTCTGCCCCTTCTTCTTGCTACATTTAAATTTAGTCTTTGATTTGCGATTGTGTTCGTAGTAAGACTGAAACCCAATAACGAAATCAAAACCAGTTTCTTTTCGGGGATGATGCCTGAGATCTGATGCCTGAGATCTACTCTGCCCATCCACTCCATCCACTGTTGTAGTGTTTATTCGCAACTGGATATTTGATATTGATTTAGCTGTTGAATCAATATCAATATCAATTGATCATATCAAATGGAGATAGAAAAGTAAACTCCAAAAATACGGCACGATTATCCATTCACTTCAACGCAGCCCCACCATTAGCCATCACACAGTGAAATTCGCCACGTTGGTCGCCATTAAATTTTGGTTACGTTTGGAGCGAAGAGTGTCTTATGTCTCTTTCTTTTGGCTTGTGGCAATGTCGGATTGTTGAAAATACCATACTCTTGCCATCGATCCATGCCGCCATACCCAGAACAGCTTGTTCGCCATTGCTCACTTCCTTCTGCGCTTTCTTACTTGTGTAAATGTCAAATTTGTGTTTCTGCGAGTCGCATCGCCAGCACAAATTGATCACCCATGAAATCGGTTTATCCTTCATGTACTGCTTCGTTCATTTTCATCGATGGCCTAGCATGGATCGTCTCGCTCATCGGATCTGCGTATGCTTTGCTCATATGAACGATTATTTGCCGTATTTTATACACTTGATCGTACGATGGCTCATCTCGGAATGGTCATTATTGACAAAATGTAAACAAGAGCAAATTTCTTCGATTCTTCTCGGCTCATTAGATTCGAAACTGACGGTAGTGAGTAAATCGGTAACGTCGACCAGAAAAGTTTTGTTTCCGGCAGACGGTGAATTATCATGACCAAAATAATGCACAAATACACCCTCAATTCAGTCAATTTAGCCAAAAAAAAAAAAAAATTGAGAATCCAGTGCCACTTTGCTCTACGTATATTTGCGACTGTTACTTGACCAGTATCCAAGTTGGAAACTGCCTTGAATATTTGGTAAATAATCCATACATCGCTGTCGTGTGCCGTAAATAGGAACAAGACTTTGCCGTAATCAAAATCTGTATCATTGAACGTCGGTAGAGTGTAAAGTCCTTCGGTTTTTTTTCACTTGAAAGTTACTGGCTCAGGTGTTGGTGGCTTCTCACGGTCAGCAGTTGTAGTTGACGGTTGTTCACTCTCAGCAGGCACATCATCGATTTCGATTTTGGTTCTGGGATGGAGGACGACACCATACTCTTCCATACGAGTAATATCTTCGTCATGCAATCCGAATGCACGTTCATCGTCATCGCTATCCACGGCGTTCATCAAATGAACGATTTCTTCGTATGTGAAGTAAAAACGGCGCGACGTCATTGTGCAAATTCAAAAAACTTGTAACGATAACAATATTTCGAAAAAAAATAAAGGCAAGAAACTCACGAAAATTCGATAAAACTCTACACAAATCGAAGCATTTATATTTTTCACTTGCTTCTATACGCTCGCGTGTCAAATACTGCCAACTTGCGAAAATAGTTGCATTCATTTTTTCCGTTGACGACCATTGCAGCATATAGATTCCTCGATTTTTCACACCTATTTTTTTCGCAACACTTTTCTTTAGTAATTTAAGGTCGCAGAAGACGAATCGGGTGTCGGTTTCGCGAATATCCTAGCGGTTCGAGAGCGGTCTTAACTTCAAACTTAACTGGATTTATCTTCTACTTTTTTATGTAGAGAAACAATTTCATAACATGCTTTTAAGAATAATAGCTCAAATTATAACATTTTAAATAATACGAATAACGTGCAATTTCAATAATATGTTTATTCTGTTTGTAACTAAAACAATCTCCATACCACCTTTCAAATCAATATCTCGAAAAGTGTGGATATAGCAAGCGAGCTTATACCAGCAAGATATACGGACAGGCCTAAAACGATAAGCTATACTTAATGGAGTCTCTGATACTTCCTTTAGGGCGTTGCAAACTTTGTTACAAATTTTTAATAATGCTCACATGCAGCAAATGAATTAATAGATACTTCATGTTCGAAAATTGCGAGTCATAAAGGACTATAGCAAAGGACGAAAAGGACAAATAAAATGACAATTGAAAAAAAAACAATGTTACTGTATGATTTTCTGCCTTGGCTGTTTAGTTTGTAGCCAAGCATCGTATGTAAGGCACTACGTTCTGTTACTTTTGCTGAATGGAATTTTTTCAACGCAGCTAATATATTTTTTGTTTCTTGCTACGTTTGCTTTCCACTTTATTTATTTTTTCGCCTGCTCTCTATATCTCCCTCTCTCTCTCTCTCTCTCTCTCTCTCTCTCTCTCTCTCTCTCTCTCTCTCTCTCTCTCTCACTCTTTTTCTATGCTGTTTTAGCCATGTGTGACTTTTGTCGCCTTTCAATTTTCAATCATAATTCTTGGTATTCAGCACAAATATTATCTGACTCACCACGTAAGAGAAGAAACAATGCTGTTGGGAATGTGTAAGAAAAGAAGCACAACAGAATGTGGCATTGGCAAGAAATCAAATTAACAACTATTCTAGTTCCATTGCAAAGCTTTGGTGGATCCTACTTCCGCAAAAGCATTATCTGAGCTCTGATTTTAAGTTGTGGTATGTGCGGTGGTACGCCGGATGCTTTCAATGAATTTAAAAACTCAATTGGTTAATTTACTGCATGCCAAAATGAACACAAATCATTTTGTGTGACTATTATATATTTATGACATTAAGATATGAATTTGTAGGTGCTTGCAATCACCTCTGATTTGCATAGTTTCCTTGAAGATATTCAAAAAGAGTATCTACCAATTCCAATTCAAGATATCATATTGCAAAAATCTGAAGTCAAAGTTATTGAATTATTTTCTGGTTCGCTCTTTTTCTAATCGAAGAAGCTGTACTGTATTCCCATGTTGCCATGATACATGATTCCAAACAGATGATGTTTTCAAGAAAGTGCTTAGTTCATGTGCAAGTACCCGTATTAATCTAGGAATAATCGGTAAGAAAGACTTAAGCGAATCTTCAGACAAAGTCTTATGCTACTACAGTTCGTCTCCAAGAAAACTAAGTTAGAAATATTCTTCATGATAAAATTTCCGTAGTTCCCCATTAACTATTGTATATAAAAGCATTCAGCATTATTTGGATGAATTGTACAAACGCGTACTAAAACGTCAGATGCATAAATTATATAATCCCGGCGCTAAGGTGCCCTGTTAAACTATTCTATGTGGAATATTTGGGATTGAATGGTTGGCGCGTAAAAGGAAATAACAAAACTAGACAAATGGAGCAAATATGAAAGAAAATAAGAATAATCTATAGTCAAAGTGCTCGAATATAAACGCCATAGATTTTTCCTAATATACAGAAAAAAAAAAACCATTCTAAAAATATGTTTGAAAATCTTGTTCTTATCCGAAGGCGTACTTCAAAATTTTTAGTACGCTTCGTACTCAATTTTCTTGAATCAAGTACAAAACGGGATCGAATTATAAATCAAGTTGGAATAAGTATATAATTATTGATATCAAAAAATTTAATTCTAAGAACAAATCTGTACTCAAGTCAAGTAAAAAAGTCTCAAAATGTTAAATATTAAGTCCTTTTTGACTTGAAGTATACAAGTAATCAATCAATCTCTGAAAGGAGCAAAAAAAAAAAATACCGAGAGGAAAATACAATTCACCTTGACACCTATACCAATTTCTTCGCACCAAGAGTAAATGCAAAAAGCAATGGCTTTTGATTCGGCAACTCCATATATTGGGTGCCCGGCAGCCTAGGTAGTTAAGACAATGGAACTTCTCAGTGCCGCTCGCAGGTGTCATGATTCGATGCCACGTTCTTCCAGAAAACATTTTTTCTGTTCGCCAATCGCTACGAATCTTCACAAGATCACCTATGGGACTATTTTGAATATTGCCACAAAATTTGATCAAAATCGGTTAAGCGGTTTCGGAGTCTATATGGAACATATATACATACTTCCATTTTTATAGCTAGCTCGACTCTTCCATTTACCAATTACCTTTCTGCGATAGCAATATGACCCTATGATTTGATCCGCCTTTAGTCTTGTTGTAGTCCATAATAATCTCTGGCTTTTGGTGTTGCTCCTGACTAATTTTTTATCATTATCAGCTCAACTAATCTATTGCGTTTTGGCACGTATGAGACAATAGTTCAATCTGTATTATGGTCAAAAAGAAAAGGTCAAGTTCTAACCTGTTTCCGGTCAGTTCCTCAGTTTTTTTTTTCAGTTTTTTTCAGTTCCTTAGCTAGTTCATAACTTGTAAAAATGTTGTCATATGTAACATTTTGCCCGACTAATCCATTTGTGAGATCAAGCAATACTCGTTGGCCTTGATTAGTTTCCGACAAGAAATTTCTGTATCGCTAATACAGACAACCCAAAGTTGAAACCCATATTTTGTCGTCTGTGACGGGATGTATTGTTTGAATCCACATCTTCCTCTAAATGGAACTAGTTGCTTATCAACTGAAACATTTTGGTCTCGGTTATATGTAATTATTTCTCAAATTCAACTCCCACTTCTCAAGAACAGCATTTTTTGGGCCAATTTACTACGATTTTTCTGATCCATACGCTGTGTTTTGTCTTCAAACCGTATAAGACTTGTTATACTTTTGAAACAAGAAAGAGACATTGTAGCGCAAAAAATCGTACGGCCTGTAGTGTCGTCCCAAAGTTCTCCAACAAATTCAACTTTGGATCGTAACACTCGTAACACGCCCAGAAAAGATGGCCAACATATGCTCGAAAAAACAAACTTTGCTATCTTTTGATACGAAACAATCCGAATTTGTCCTTCCACCGCCCTCCAACAATTCATCGAAAGAGATATCCTACTCGTCTTCTCTTATTAAATCCTTCTCAGACTGTGCTTCATAGTCCCCATCGTCTTCATCTGTAATGTCATTTTCTTCTTCTGATTTGTTAATAACTCTATCTCCAATCTCGTAGAGGCCATCGAAGGGACACTTTTTTGAATTCGCCAATAAAAATAGCAGCACTATAAAAAGTTATTTTACTTTATTTACATTTAGTCAGCTGATCAATACATATGGTACCATATATGAAATTTATTGATTTTTGTAGCATTTACCAATGCTTTTTATCGTTAGATTCAAATTACACTAATAGTTTTATATCAACTGACCCTGACTGTCCTATTAGGGAATAAAAACTGTGAGCGTGGTCATATGTTTGAGGTTACTGAACTGGGAAGTAAATACTTGTAATTAAAGTCAAAAAGTTTGAACCTTGAAAAATTTTGTGTTTCTCAGATATTTAAGAAATAAAATAAAAAAGGGTCATATATGACCCCAACGTCCATTGATGGTTACATTAAAAGCAATAAAAATTAAAAATAAATTAATTAATTAAAAAGAAAAACAAACAAAACAAACACCTTGAAAAGTGTACATTGACAGGTCAAATGGCCGTATTATGGGCGTGGCATCCATAATATTTAATATAAAACATCTGCGTATGGTCAAAAAGAATCTAAATGTCTAAGTTTGAAGTCCTTAGTACCACGCCTACTTTGATTCTTTTTGTGAGAAGCCAAAGAGTCTATGCACAAAGTTTCATTAAGATGGTTTGGAAATAAACAATTTGTATAAAGCACAGCCAAATGACGACGTACAGACGTACAGACACAATTTGATTATTATATACGAGTATATTGAATAGAGGAGTTAGGTATATATATTCAAATACAAACACATACTAATATACAAATATTCAGAGCATTCAAAGCATTACCAATTTTATCAGCAGCATTATCAACATCTACAATGTTCGAAATCAAGAACGTTGCCTTTACGAGTATTGTTTTGTTAGTTTAGTCATTCCGTGCCAGCATTGGATCCTTGCTTAGCTGAAGGTGTGGAATTAATGCCTTTGATTTGTTTGTGTTTGATTTGTTACGTTAAAGCGAAATTATAGTTAATTGACAATTCTGCGCTCTGTCCACTGTTGGCGATTAACTCATACTAAGTAGTTATTTATTCGATTTCGTCGAATCGAATCAGTTACAACTAAAAGTTTACTAAACTTGTTGAACTTAGATTTGCCACCCGGCACTTATTTGTCCAAACAGTTGGATTACCAATTAGTAAGTTTAGCGAGAGACATTTTTTATTCGAACTGAATTTCTATAAATCGCACACACAAACCAATATGCAGTTTAGTATGCCCTGCATAGGAATCTATTATTTTCAGTGAACTTGCAGCATATTTGTAATATAGTGAAGGAGGCGGGTGAAGACTGAAAAAGAGTATTTATTATTAATATGTCTGCCATCCTCAGCACCTAGAACTCAAAAACAAACAATGAAGACGCATAACTTTGTGGGCATCAAAATGAACATCAATTTCTTCTCCAATACAAAGCTAACAAGCAAAAATCGTTTGGTCACAATAACGTTATTCTAAAGTTTGGTTTACTCACGTAAACTATCTGTACTGGCGTACAGTACAGCCGCTGAAGTCTTATGCGCTGGACTATGTCATCTCATCTTCTATCTTCTGTCCTATCAGTGCATTTGTGTATGGCTCCAGTCGTTTATATAGTACGCTTGATAGAATTTTATATGCTATTGAAAGCACGCTTATTCCAGGGTAATTCGAGTAGACAGCGCGGTCTGCTCTCTTGAAGACGGTCTGGCATAACTCATTCGAGCTTGCTGCTTTGTTATTCTTCAGTTTTTTTAATTACGGAGTTCACATCATTATAGTCCGGTGACTCTACAAGAGAGACATCATTAACTAGTGGTTCTGGAAATACTTCTATAACCGTGCATTGTTCTCTTCATTTCCTTAGAAGTAGAGATTCGTGTTCCATTATACGAAAACAGAAAACTTTCAAAATTTTTGTACTTTTCATTTGTATTTTTACCATCGGGTACCCCAAAAAGATAGGTATATATATTTTTTATTAGCTTAACGAGACGAATCAATCTAGTAATGCCTGTCTTTTGCAAACAAGTTCTTCAAGTTTCAATATTTTGATATGCATTTAGGTATGGAGACTTTTTATAGTCCAGCGCTGATCATATATCAATTATTTTGCGATGTGCTCTTGAATGCATAGCCCTACAAAAACCTGCCGCAAGCTTTTCGGTTTACGTATGGAATTTGCTTTTATAGATTCAGCTGTCATCTCAATCAATCTCGATATGGAAGGTAACAATATGAATGTAACAATACGAAAGGAGGAGGGAATGACAAACCAAATCAATGACACTGAGAATATTCACACCGTCAAATACCCACAATCGAACAAAGATACGTACAAAGTGGTGTGAACTTTATGCTGGCATGCAGATGGCTAACGGCGTCCGTAAATCATCATGTTCCACCAGTTTAATGAAAGCATTCAGCTGCTCGCAACTTTAAAACTCGATGAAAGTGGTAATCTTACACACATGAAATGATACTAAAAAGTACGATCACCGTTTTGGGAGACATGAACTTGCGTACTACTCTTATTGGACAGAAATATATGGACAAACCAAAACCTGGTGCACATATACGGAAAAGATTTCACAACCAAATCCAACGCTGAAGACGCAACATCAAATATTCGCCGGGGAGTTTACTACCATGCGGAGGATTCTAGAAGCAATCACACTTATAATACGTACTTCATAGGAGTGTGTATCGATGCAATGGTGATGCAAGATATTTCTCACTGAATAGAAACCCTTTAAAGTGACTATATAGTATGATCATCGTTTCGGGACCGATGATCTCGTCCACTACTCTTATTGGGCCAAATATATATAGAATAAAACATGGTGCACTGAAACGTAGATGGCTTCACAACCAAAATCTAATGATCAAGGCGCAAGAACAAATGTTTGCCGTAGAGTTTAGAACATTTCATACGACTTTGGTACCAAATACTTTTACAATATATTCGCGAGAAGAATGCACAGGATAACATCGATGAGGATGCACACCTCATATGTTTTAAGTTCCTTTCGTTACGTAGATGGGAGTTTAGATTATCGCTGTGATGGAGCAAGGAATCTTTTATTCAATAAATGTTTGAAGAAGAATGACAACTCCAATCTATTCGTTTTCCAATGGATTAAATGTTTGCTGATCTTCTGCACAGAGTTGATTTTGCTCCAATATACTAAGCAAGGTGTAGATTCGAATCTTGTTCCATAGAACGAAGCAAAAGTCTGTGAGAGTGTAAAACATCCACTTAAAAGTAATCGGCAGAGAATCTGGTGAGGAATCATTGTTTTTTTTTTTTTACTACCACTACTTTAGGTGCAGTAGGCAAATCAAGCTGTATGCACTCCCTATATGGAAAACAATGTACGGAAGTATTCACAAATCTCTATTTACATATGTAATGATGTACGGTGTAGAAATGTGGACCATCACAATATCAAATCAAATCATTGTTATGAAGATTTTTAGTGAAATGTGAAGAGTATTATGACTTCAGTTCCACCGAACAAAAAATTTTCTTCGATTTTTTCTTTGTGTTTCCCATCGTTATGGTTACATTTCATAAAAATTGCGGTTTCGTGCTATTTCATAACTGAAATCGGATATCTGCGAGCTAGGATTAACTATGCATCTACTTCGAATGCTTTCGTGATGCTCTGTGTACGCTTGTATATACATATGTACTCGTATATACTCGTATACAAATGTATCTGCCACTTGTTTACCGTTTGTCTCTACGGCTTGTCTTTAACTAATTGCTACTGCCGGTGTTCCTGGTGACAATGATGCTTGAGCCTACAATTATTTATAACGCCTCAGTTAAGCCAGCTAATCATTGAGCAAATTAAACTCGATAATGTATATTAAGTACTTATACGATTAGATTACATATGTTATATACCGCTTTCCAATTATATATATTCTTAGCTAATATTTAATAAGTGCAAAGCTTTCAATTATCATGCTAAAGTCATTAATTATAACGTTCGAAGCGAGTTAGTAAGCAAACAAGTCCACACAAACAAAATTCGAGGCGGGCGCAAATATACATACAAGGACAAATCCATTCAACACACATCGAATCTTACAATTAGGGAGGTTCTAAGTCGGAAAATTCTTTGCTATGAGAAAAAATGCAAGAAGCTAATCATCTAGAGAAAAACACTATTAGCTGGGAAGAGGCTTTGTCAGTTGTGAAACTTAACTTAAATGATGAATGGAATATACTAACACTTTAAATACCAACCTTTCAGTGCATAAGTTATGTGACTTATGTGACTCAGAACACTAAAAAATCGAAAAGCTTTCGAAATTGAATTGAATTTGAAACTCATCATACCATTGTTTTGTGGGTAACTAAAAATAGACCGGTTAGTTGTTGGAATTTTAATTGTTAATTAAAAGAAATACAACAATTCTAGACGCATCACAATTCTCACGATTTTTCTTCACGAAGATCGGTCGGCATGAAGATGAGTAAACGTAAAATGACTGATATAAGTTCTGAAGAAATCATACCAGGAAAGCAACAAGAAATTCGTTATGACTTTTGGCGTTAACTGAAGTCAGTACAAATTTTCAATGTATGCCAAACTGCAAATGCTTCATCTCTTCAAACTTTTTCTAACTATTTTGGACGATTCCAGACTAAACATTTTTCGGTAGAAGGCGAAACTCGAGAAGTTCGGTCAAAATCATCAGCCGACGAGAGAAATGTGGCTTTGATAAAAGCTTAAGTTGACGAACATCCACGATTGACACATGAAATGATTGCAGAGGAAATGGAATTAAATGATATATTCAGAACCAAAAAAGAGGATCTACGTCGCATATACCAGCAGCAATGCGAAAATTTTTAATACAGTTGAGTCCGATTTGTAGCACTATTTTCAGGACTATTTCGACAAGTACAATAGATCTACAGACTGAAGAAATAATTTTGTTTAGGCTACAATTATTTATACAGATGTTATTCGATGAGTGCGGATAAAGGCAATTTGGCATCAGCGGTGCTTTGGTGCTCAGTGGCTTCATTTAAAAGGATCTGGTAATATCCGTGTACAAAACTGATGATCGTCTGCGTCCAGACTGTAGTAGTATACTGTACACTTTTCTTCTCAAAATTTTCCATAAACATGTTCGTTCTGTTAACGCAAATCTTGGAATTTTAAGTGGTAGTCATTCCACATTGCAAATGAGTTGCAATTATTTAAGAGTCGGGAGACAACTAAGTTTTTGCACAGAGCATTAAAGAGAATAAATTATTTAACAGAATCTATAATATATAATATATATGTATGGGACCATAGTTTTGGACCGTATATACCAGAAATATTCTTGAATATGAGTAAAAAAGCATCTGATTATGTGCACTACTGTTTTTCAAGGACTATAGACTAGAATCTATAACATTGCTATTAAGATTCATTAAATGCTCTAGAAAATGAAGTTCATATTTAATATTAGTTTCTTATAAGACCTTTCAATCCACCAATATGCTTCACATTCTCAATATTCTTGTTGTATGTTGAGAATGCAAAAAATGTTGCCATTTGCGCTGAACGAATTACGTTTTTTTTTTTTGTTCGATGAAATTACCGATTTATTATTAATATGATATCGTGTTTATTATCATTCCCATAAGCAACAGCTATTTAAATAGAGCGAACTTCATTTTGACACTCACATGTGAACGAAAGCGAACATTTGCCTGTGGTAAGGGGAAATTGTGGAAATTGTTGGCCCCAATGCAAAGATTCTATTAGTAAAATACAATATGTAAGAACTTGTTCATATTGTCAAACGTTTTAAGTTTTTACAACATAGTTCTATGGGTCGTGAGCATTTTCGCTACAGCCTAATGTCAAATGCAAATCAAACTAATATAAGGCAAAGGGTTGTCCCGAACATATCTCTGACTGTGCGAATGAAACACGTTAATGTGTCACTTGAATTTAATGCCACAATCATTTGGTAGTTAATTAGTAAAGTTTAATTCCAAATAAAACGTAATTGCAAGTAACAATTACTGGCAGCAAGCAACACGAATGCCATACACACACGTACAAATAATATACTTGCACAAAAAGCTGCGAATTATTCATTAATTTATGCTCAGAAGTTTGCGAGTGCGAGACTGGTTTGTAAAGATTTGATGCCAAGCAGTTGGATTGGTTATACTTTGGCTACATATTATCTGAATACATTCAACGGACAGACTGACGTATAAAGCTAAAACGACTCATCTCGTCGAAGTGATTAGGACAATATGAAGATGTGTTTTTTATAAGATTTTAAGATACACAGAATCTATTACTGACAGATTACTGATGCATAATTAAATTTGATTCAAGTAAATCAACTAAGTCAATTGAAAACATACGACTTTTCGGGGAAACAAACACAAAGAAAATGTGTAACAGACATTCAAAGTAGTCAGCGGTAATCACTTATCAAGTCAGCAAAACTATCTGCTGAACACGCCCCGTGACTTCTCCTTCTTAGCATTTTAAACTTCTGTTCAATCTGTTAATTTGTTAAAAAATTGTCGTTTGCTAAACAACTTTAATAAAAAAAAAAACAAGAGAAACGTTAACTTTGGTTCCGGAACCGAAGCTCTAATACCATTCACACGAAATTTTAAATCGTATTGTAAAATATAAACGTGAGGTTTCTAAATAGGGACTATCCCAAAATGTGGTCGGTACACGCCCACTAGTATAAGTGTATGAAGCGAACATCTATAAGATGCCACCATATCGAATTTCTAATTGATATTCAAGGTTTTCATACAAATGCATAAAAGAGAGCTGTGGGTTTGCATGGGACTACCTCAAAAAGTGGGTAGGAAACGCCCATTAGTCTATGTATGTTAAGCGGCTATCCATAAAAAACTTTGCATTTCGACTTTAGTAAAGAAGTTTTTCATACAAAAACACAAAAGGTGGAAGTAGGTTTGTAGCTACATAGCAATCACCAGCTAGGATTTAAAAAATGCAAATCAGTTTCAGACAGTCTACTATATATAGACTATCTGATAATAGAATCAATAACCGCCAAAAGACATACATATATCAATAATTTCACTTGATTTTGCCAAAGCTTTTGACAAAATCGGATTGCACACTATAGTAGACCAACTAGCTGTTTGGGGTCTAGGCCCAAAAATTATACAATACGTCATCAACTTTATGTCAAACCGAAAAAATTAGGGTAAGAGTTGGCACTAATCACTCGTCCAAATATACATTATCAAATGGCATACCACAAAGTCCTTCAATATCAATAATACTATTTTTACTTGCTTATAACAAACTGTCTCAACACACTCTCCCTAAAAAAAAAAAAATCAAAACTTGGAACTAGTTCATATATTCCAACAAATTCCAAATTTGGTGCAATTACTCAGGCGCAATTCTTTTTCCTACTAAATGTAAATATTTACACATTTGTACAATATCAGCACATTTAAGAAAATATATAAATAAAAATATAAAACATTTAAATATAAAACGTTTAAATAGGGGCGTGTATACCCCAAAAAGTGGGCGATACACGTCCGCTAGTAGATGTGTACGAAGCGATCATCTATAATATGCCACCATATCGAATTTCAAGTTGATATTGGTTTATATGGGACTACCTCAAAAAGTGGGCGAGTCACACCCATTATTGTATAAGTGAATCGTTCATTCACTAGAAGGTACCATATCAACTATTAAGTTGATATTGACTACAATAACAATGTTGTTCATACAAAAATCATAGGTATGGGGGCTACCCCAAAAATTCAGCGTGGCATTTCAATTTTGATTCTCTATTAAACTGCAATAAAAAGTAGTGCAATTGTCTCAATTTTTAACTGGATAGCATAAAAATTGGTGCCCAAAAATGCGCAATAACATCTAGACAGATGGACATAACTAGATCGATTCGTCTCGTTGAGCTGATCAAGAATTTATATACTTTATGGGGTCGACGAAGCCTCGTTTAATGCGTTACAAACTTTCAGATAAACTGTCAAACACTATGTCAATGGTATAAAAATCCAATACAGAGTAATCAAATCTGAAGTATATATTGTACATAGGCAATTTTTTTTAGATCCAAGCTCCAAAATAATCCCCCAGCTTGGGCCCCTAAGCGCACATATTTAAAATTTGTAAACATGAATATGCCAATACGGAATAGATGATTCATTTGAAACTCTCCACCAATATTTATGTCTATGTATTATAAGTTTGTCCTTATATTTGGAAAGAAATCATCGGATCATATGGACGAAGCGAGTCGTTATAGCCATACCCATCTGTCTGTGGAATGTACGTAATAGTGCGCTCTAAAAAAAAGAAATTTTATTATCTTTACGAATGCGAAGAACATCGAACATCTGTTATACCCATTACGCATGTTTCTGCTCATAAACTGTTTGCGAATTATACAATATTTATGCTCATATGATAGACATACAGGACTTTTCCGGTTTTCACTTTCGGGAAGATTTTACAAAGATGAATTCGATAAAATGGTACATTTTGCTATTTGAATTCACTTATATTTGATCAAATGCAATTCATATTATCCAAGGCAAGTAAATTCAAGCAGCAAAATCATCTCATACGTGAAAAACTTGCCTTTGTATCGAATTCACTTTTTACAAATTTACCCGAAAGCTATCACTCCAGTCCGAAATAGAAGGTGTTGAAAATATTCACCCCAAGCGGTATTGCTGCTCGGCCTATCATCCCAAATTTGTTTTTCATTTATTTTTTGGACGAGTCTAACGAGCCTGAGATTAGAAAAATCGGTTCACTCGTTCAAAACTTGTGATATTTTAAAGTTTTTGACGAGTTATTGAAATAGCTTGTGGGTTCTAAATTTTTTTGATACAGGATTTTAGTACACAAAAAACTAGGAAGCATTTGTTCTACAACTGTTTTAAACATGGCGGGTTTTGGCGGGAAAAGTTAACAAAAAACAAAAATTTTAATTGGCTACTTTTCAACATGTGATGGAAGCGTTCATCATGTTGCTAAATTTTTATGTGTGCTACAGAATTCAGTTTTTCTTCTAGGACATTAAATTCGTTTATCTGCTTACTTAAATGCATCTTCTCAAACATTCACATCCACATCGCAACAAGACAAAAGCGCAGCTATATATTAAAATCAATCCCAACAATACAAAAGAAAAATACAAATCTTTCGTCACAAAATTGACATCAGACGTTTTGTGAGTTGCAGATAGGTTTTCGTTACTTGGTTTTACCTCTAATTAATTTATAAATCAAGTGTTTTAAAAACCCCCGCAGGAAAAGCGAAAAATTTAATGAAAATTAATAAATTAGCTCTTATAAAAATGAAACCAATGGTGACTCTGAATGAGTTGCAGAAGCATCTAGAAATAAGTGCACCAATTACAGCTGGAGCATTTGCTGAACTTGAAGCTATTTGAAATCAATCATAGCATAGATGACAATTCGTATTAATTGATATTGTCAAATCTCTTGGAATAAATATAAATGCAATACAATATATAATATAAGTAAAATAAAAATTAGAAAATTTGTGCTTGTTAGATTTTCTTTACTAGTTGCAGAAGCGAGTTTAATTTCCAAGTTTAATGAAATATTTATATGGAATAAGACTAAAACAAAAAGAAAAACCAAGAAAAAACTTTTAACTTTCAAATCGAAAATTTAAATCGTTATGTATATTATGTATATATGGGTTTTGGGTTTGTATAGGGATGTAAGTTTTTTTGATAATCATGTTAAGCGTCCGTCCATATGAAGCCACCATGTCAAATGTAAAATGTCAAATTGATTTTGCCTGAAATGATAAAGTTTTTCATAAAAAATCGCAAAGATGTGTGGCGGGTTTGCATGGCGCTGCCCCTAAAATGGAGATATCACATCTATTTCTCCATATGTGAGGCGTTTGTACATAAGAAGCTACTATATTAAATTGTATGTTGATATTTTACTGTAAGAAGAAAGTTTCCATACAAAATTAAAAAATTGAGCGGTAAGTTTCCGTGGAGGCTACCCCCAAAAGTGGCTGTGACACGCACACCTAAAAATGTTGGGGATCATACTCATTGGTATATATGTGAAGAGTTCCTTCGTAAGAAACCGTGAAACCGTGTCAAAATTGAAGGTTATATTGACAGCAATAACAAAAATGTGCATACAAAAAGTCGAAAGTGGTGTTTGGTGTTTGGTTTGGTTTAGTGGTTGGTTTGTACGCGGCTACCCTAAAAAATGGGTTTGGCATACAAATTTTGAAAATCTATTCGACCGAAATAAAATGCAGTCTGTATACCACATTACAACCGGATATCTTAAAAATTGGTGCCCAAACAAAAGCATAAAAACATTCAGATAAACAGACAGACAGATATCAACTTGGGTTTTACGTGACCGCCTGCCATTTTGGCTTAAGGACACGGTGCTTTTAACACTTATGATACCGTCATAAAACGGACGCTCATATTAATCGTAATGATAATAATAATACTGAGCTCCCAATTTTTTGAGAACAATGTTGTTTTGGACACTGAACACACACCTTGGTAATATAGTGGTCGGAGACTATCTTAAACTCATTCTGTTAGTTTGGTGATATTATGGAACAGACTTGGTTGCAATGCAAGTCCACATCGAGCATCCGAGGATATTCTCTCCGCAATGGATATTAAACCGACAACCATAACGTTTCACCCAGCAGGGTCCTCACCATGAGTCAGCATGAACCATGGTTCATTGAGCTTGCTGACTTCCCGTGGTACAGTATAAACCACCTGTACGGTGTCGTACGATACGTACTCCTCCTACTACTTCGTGTCCAAGTACACCTGGCTAGCTGAACCATATACTTTACATGCACAAATAACTTCAGTTGAACAACGTAAAACAAGTGCAGTTATACAAGGTTGCAGTCTTAATATCACTTCAACTCTTCATGAAACACAAGTGAATCATCGATATGTCTTTCTCGTCATAGACTCTTCAAGTTTATAGATCATAACATCTATAACCTAAGTTACTCATCAAAAAACTTCATGAACCACAAAGGTAACAAACTTATGGAACACCGTTACAACATCAGACCAGCTTTCATTATGTAATCATAAGGTAAATTTGAAGGGGACCCCGTTACACTTCTCGTTCATGCTACCATAAACTGAACACTTCTTAGAGCATCGACTGAGTAACTTAAGTCCGTACAGCCGATAGCTGCCTAGAAGCTATCGTTAACTTCAAACACAGATTCCTTATCGGTTTGGCCAACAATTACTCCAAAAGCAAGAAATCATTCAAAAAATCAATTGAACGTAATTGTATAACGAATTCCAACCAATTACAGACATTCTCTCTGCCAGGAGGCGCCCATTACAATTTCCATATGCCGCCATAGAGGCTGTAATGTAACTACCAGTAAGTACACACAGTTACGGCATGTACGCTCGCAAATCAACGATTGTACATGTTATTCCCCCTGTGTGCCTTATTGGAGACAAAGATCTAATTTTATAGAGTTTATTCGCTGCGCTAGGTTACTATTAGTCTTTACTGAAGGGTTGGGTCAGGTCCTGTCCCTTCAATACGTTTCCATCTAGCCCCACAAGGAGGATATAACCATCGCTTTCAGAGAGGATAAACAGGACATAAAAAATTAGAAGGGGGCCTATTCCCCGCTAATTTTTCATGCTCAGTTCCCTTACCTTTGGTTTCGCTAGATAAACAGACAGACGGACAGGGCTAGATCGACTCATCTCCTCGAGCTGATTAAGCATATATATATATATATATACTTTACAGTACGATACCTCCTTTAATGCCCTACAAACTTTAAGACAAACTGATAATACCATTTCACACTATATGTGAATGGTATAAAAACCAGAAAGAATAGTTAACTTCGGTGCAGCCGAAGTTGTGAACTTTGCAGGTTTAAAGAAAAAATTGTTGTGTGCAAAGTTTAACAACCTGAACGTGGGTAGTAAATTTGTGGAGGCCTACCTATAAAAGTCCCCCTTGTGAAGTGTTCGTTTCAGGACAAAGTGGGAGGGTGGTTTGTATGTGGGCTACTGCAAAAAGTGGGCGTTGAATGTCAATAGTAATACTCTATTTGATTGAAATGAAAAGAAGTCTATGTGCCGACTTAAATCTGGATTTCTTAAAAATTGGACATGGCTGGATCGACTCGTCTCGTCTTTTTATATGTATAACCTACACACTGTGTGTGAATGGTATAAATATAAATATTTCGTTACAAAATTGATATCAGAATTTTTGGTAGGGTAGGGTAAGCTTTCATCACTAAGCTCGAAAAGAGTTTTTTTATTTTTTGGTACAATATACAAAGGAAGCATGATCAAGGCTTAAAACTTCACAGACTTTTCTCGCACACCTTGAATCTTGTCATTCAGGGTTGCTGCCGAAGTTTTGAATCTTGTTGTTGTTGTCGATATTAGTATTGCTGTTTTTGTTGTTGATGGCATAGACATGCTGTATAACATAAGATATTCATCGAACAAGAAGAAAGCAGTGCAGAAAATTAGTATTAATTACTTGACTTCTTTGTTATTGTTGTTGTTGGCAAAAACAACATCGACACTGACAACGACGATGAAGACAATGATGAAGATGAAGATAAAGTCGCTGTCGCTGTCGATGTCGATGTCAAGCTAAGTACAACAGAAACAGCTGCACACATATGTATATTTATAGATACTTATGTGTATCTACGTATATAGTACATATGTATATGGTTGATATACTAGTACATATGAGTATGTGACAGCATTTATCTTATAGTGCATACATTTGTAAGCATGTTTGTGTGCATAAGTATATGTCACTGTGTCTGTGAGTGTATGCGTACATCAGTGTGCGTGCAAGTATCTTTGCAATCAGTTACAGCATAAAATTGCGCAATAGTCAACTCCTCGACACTTGAAGTCGAAGATCCTACAGCCAAAGTGGCAGACACTGCTTGTCTCACGACCGTTTATCACACATCCTTAGACAAATTACAATCCATTTATGCAACGGCTCACGCTCTGCTCCAGCCTGAAAGTGTGAGAACATTAAAGTAAGAGCAACACGACATGACGTATCAGTAACTTTAATGTATGTATATACTAACTTAAATATTTATTCTGTACGAAGCACTTTACTTTAAGATGCAAACCGGTTCCAATTTAAGAGTAAGAAGAATGTTGTACAAAACCAATTTAAAACGTTTTCCGAATTTCGAGTATATTGATTTGAAAGTACTTCGAAAATTGGCCGCTTTAACGAATATTCGTTTCTGTGTTGATTCTGGCTACATATCTATTGGAAAATTGTATCTGTTTCACACCCCTCAAAAACTAAAACCAAATTTATCATATCTCAGCAATTATTTTATGCAGATGTATGTGATATGTAAAAGACACCGGAAGAAATTGATGCATTGAAATAATTGCTGGTGCCACGCAACTTTTGACTTCACCGTCCACCTTGTAACACTTTATCTCAAATGTGTGTATAAGAAGTCATTGGGTGCAAAGTAAGAGCTGTAAAGCAGATGATGTCAAATTCGATGTTTCGAGTGCTAAAAAACTCTATTGTGTGAACCGATGTGTGAGAGATCGCATTGTCATGGTGAAGAATATTTCTCCCTGTTTGTATGACATTATACTTTTTATAAATGATCGGCGTAGAATTACTAAAAGTCAAAACTGACGGACTAGATTATAATGATCCGATCTCAACATATGCGTTATATTTTGTTATAATTGATGAAAAATTAAAACATAGAAATTGTCATACGCTCATATGATAGACATACAGGCCTGTTCCGGTTATGAGTTTCGGGAAGATTTTACAAAGAATATTTTGATAAAATGGTGCACTTTGGTGCATTCAATTTAAACTTGGCACACACACAGACATAGTTTGTTAAATAAAAACTTATAAAATATGCAAAGTTAACTTATTTTGTTTTACATATTGCTAAACCGTAAAAATTTTATCATCAGAAAATACCACATTTTCAAGCTCGCCACTAATGTGCAAGTATTTTAACACCTTTGCTTGAACTGCGATTTGTTGTGGATTTCGTTGAATTCTTGCCTTCCCATTTCTTACCATATCTGCCGATTTTACTGTTTTTAGATGTTTACCTCCATGGATGCACAAACATTTTGTGCACACGTAAATGACGCAGCTCATATGATATGCTTCCGTAGGCTTGTAAGCAATAAAACAGATTGAAGCTTGACCAAACAAGAGCGCGCTGTCATTAACCATTTTATATCTACAGTAGCGTGAAATTAGTAACACTTCGAGCGCCGAACGCTATACTTGTTTATACCTATATTTAAACCTTCCTCGGGAACATGCCTGTCTACTTGTGAAAACCAATTGAAAATTACCGCATTACTTTCTGAGATTGGAGGTAACATACAGACTTGAAAAGTAGGCGACTTCAATTTAAATATGTATAGATTGTCTTATAGTACGGCTTGATTTTTGCTTTAAATTTTATTTTCCATAAACTATTATAAAAGTGTATCATAAAATAAAAATTATGTAAATTGGATTTGTGTATATTGTATATAAATCAAGCAAATTGCCTCATAGAAACTATGATTAACTCAATTATAAATGCAAAACTACATTGAATATACGCGTATCTATATTTTACAGGCTACACTTTTTAATATTATTTTCATTTAAAAATTTTCTGTTTCTGTTTTTTGTTTTTCCTTTTTTTTTTTTGAAGTTGATACTTTGTTTATATAACAAATGGAATAATTTTGCGTACTGATGCATATTGTATAAATTATCACTTCTCGTTTTTAATAGAAAAATTGAATAATATATAAAAGCTGTACTTAAAGTGCCGGACTATATTAAATCCTGCATACACAACATGTAATCTACTTTGGATTGGTTTGTAGAGTTTATAGATAGCAAAAATTTAAAGCGAATTAAAAATTTTTATTGAAAATTATTTCAAAGATGACAAATAATTTCGAATTGAATATTTATATTTTACAATTACAAGGAAATAAACTTGAAGTAGTGTGGCTCCTAGGTATTCTACACATCAGATTTGGTTCCTCTTAGACAATGTGAGTACTATATATTCAGACTCAGACAGGCAGACGGATGAGCGAATGGACGAACATGGCAAAATCAACTCAGCTCTTCGAGTTAAATACGAAATTATAAACGCACGAGGGCAATTCGATAAGTCAGTGACTTTCAGTTCTTGTCACCTACAGTAAAAGTGTTAAGTAATTGCATCATTTAGTTTGTGTTTGACAGCAATTGAGTGCGGATATGAAAGGCAGACAAAGAAAACCAATGTTTCAGCTACTGCTTGGTCGCTGATGTGCTACAATGCATTCATATTTTATTCATGTTCATGAACTTGACAATAATGCGGTTAACTAAAGTCAAACACTACTTTGAAGTTATCACATGATTACGTTTGAGCTAAATTTCGGCACCTATCTGCTTTCTGCCCGTTTGCCTGCCTTTCATGTCTGCTTTCAAACTTAATGATGCAGTTTGTGTACTTCAGGGACTACACTCAATTCAATACAATTCGAAAATTTACGAACTATTCCCAAATTAATATAATACGAAATTCAACATGCAACTGACTTATCAAGTTGCACACGTATCTTATGGTGCATCAGATTTCTCCTTCACTATGTTACACACACGGTAGATCTAAAAATAACTGAACTTTTTAGTTATAAAATAAAACAAGCATGGTATTATATTTCAAAGCTAATATTTATTCAAAATACGATCCATTTTACTCAATACAACATTTGGAACGTTCAACCAATTTAGGTAAAGACTTTTTAAACTCGCTTTTTGGGATGTTCTTTAGAACCTGTGTCACGGTTGCTTGTATGGCTGGAAGGTCATCGTAAAAAGCTGTTTTCATTTTTAGAAAGAGCAAACATAGATAAATCTGGTCTTTCATCAAAAATTCATTGACTACACGAGCGATTTTTTGATCATCATTTAACTGATGTGTAACAAAACGTGCACACACATTTCTTTTACTTTAATACTTTACTTTAATATTTTATAGAATGTACAGTAAGATGAATTTAATTCTTCTGCCAGCATTTTCACAGCGAAATTTGCATCGATAGCGATTATTTCATTTACTTTTTCCACTAACTCAGCACGATTAGATGCATCGTTTAAATCATCACCCCGTTTTTTGTACCTTTCTAACACTGCTAACACTACACTACGTGTTCTATGCTTTAAATTAAAAGTTCGGTTATTTTTAGATCACACCTTTTACATTTCGACATTTCAAATACACATATTTTTGTGCAAGGTAAACAAATTGAACTATCAACTTCTAGTATTTCATTAAGGTTTAAATTTAATACATAGAGTGGTTTCTATTCAACCCCCGACCGTTTTTTGATACAAATTTTAAAGCGGCGGTGAATCCTTTTCGCATTAATTAGAAAATTAAATAACAAACATATTCATATTCCAATTATTAGAAAAGAAATTGAAGCCAGGCAAATATTTTCTTCACTCTTTCAATAGAAAATTTCCAAATGAATATTTTACGCGCAAAACACAAACGAAAATGTTTATAACCAAAAAAACATAATAAAATAAAAAGCCTCACATAGCCTAAAAGCATGCAACAAATAATTGCGTTCGACATATTTGTACGCTGCGTAGACATTGTACATACAAGTACATACGCATATATAAATTTTAATTAATAGATAAGCAAAACCATTCAAAGTACGAACATCACGCAAATGAATTCGAAATCAACAAATGTACTCGAGAACCCTAAGCGACGCACAGTGATTCATTCGTTCTAGACAAGTATCGAAAAAAAAAAAACTAAAAGACAATATATGTATATATACATACAGGGTGCGCCATTCTAGTTCCTCGGTATGTCGACATTGAAAAACTTTGCCATGTTTTAACCGATTTCGAGAAATGAGCAAGATTTAGTTACGATATTCTTTACCATTTATTTCGAGACAGTTTTTGAATACAATATAGCTTAAAAGACCGCCTCCTTTCGTTAGGCCAAAAGCAGCATTATTTCGGACATTCTGCATAACATTTAGAAGCATTTCCTTTTCCAATAACCACACAGAAAAAAGTCTGGTGGATATAAATCCGTAGGCGTTGCGCACTACACCAACAGAAGTGCTGAATACGATATTACATACCCTTCAACTTGATCTAATAGAAAGAGAAAATGCCACAATAACGGCCATCAGGCTTAGATAATGTGTTTATTGGAAGATTGGGACAACGGGGCACTCAACAATCCTGAAAGGAGTAGGAGACCTACCGGAATTATAGATAATTGTAATTATTGTTGGAGGTCAATAATAATTTCGATGTTCGCATTCCTTCCCAACAAGACTTGCTGAGACAGGAACAGGAAATAGAAAAATAATTAGGGAATTTCACAGACGGCTCGAAACTCGAAAATAGCGTCGGTGGTGGGGTATACATCCCAGATTTGGGTGTAAAAGCCACTTTTATACTATCTGATTTTACCTGTAGTGTTTTTCAAGCGGAAATCGCTGCCAGCCGGGAGGCAAGGTTTTACATAGGGTGAAGGAGAAACAAGTACATCTTTACTCAGACAACCAAGCAGCTATACAAGCGCTGGACTTCTGTTTAAATCGGTCAAGAACCATTACTGATTGAGGCTAACTGCATAGCAGATGAACTTGCAACGACCCTTATTCGACATACCGCTGTCAACTTGCTAGCTGCACATCAAAACCAAAACTATTAGAACCGCAAACAACACCTGGTCTAAACTTACCATGTGTGGCACTTCAAATCAAGCGTGGCCTCAGTATAACCGGAAAAGAACTCAATCCCTACTTAGGATGAGTAGAACAGATGCATCAATCTTAATATCTGTTAATATATATTATAATTTAATATAATATAACAATCTGTTCACCATCTTCTATGCCTCTGCCCCGAACAGTCCAAAAAAAGATTCAGGCACCTGGAGGAATTCTTCCTAAATGACATATCTGCGACTTTCAAACATATGGTAAAAAATTTAGTGAAGTATGTAAAGGCTTCCCAATGATGTAAACAGGATAGGTTCGAGGATAGGTTCGAGTCACATAGGTGATTCATCTGGTATCACAATGGGCCGTGTGCGGCCAAAGTGCTGAGTGGACGATGATAGCTCAACCAACAATTCTAAACTAACCTAAAACGTTAGAACGATTTGACAAGTCCAAATCACCGTTTTCTCTCTCTTCGGTCTTTCCAACTTTGAAGAAAAATAGTCCGATTTTTGAGCAGACTTTGGCCCAAACAATGATTTTGTGAAACAGTGATGTTTCGTGAACGATGTGTGGGTTCAATGTTCCCCAGATTTGACAGTTTTGTTTATTGACTCCATCGAGAGAGTGTAAAAAGACTTTTGTCCGTCAACAACATTTTTTCCCAAAAATCATTGATCCATATTGCCAGCGACGCGGCTTATCCTCTGGCAACAAATTTTTAGTTAGTTGCACTTTGTATGGGAAGAGATGAAGTTCTTGATTCACAATCTCTCTTAGAGTCGTTTCACTCACGTTTAACTTCTGAGACCGGCGTCGATAAGACACATTTGGATTATGGGTAAATTTCACTCTCATCGCTACAACAACTTCATTGAAGCGCTCGACTGGGACGCTGACGAGTTCCTACAGATCCACACTCAAAAAACTCTTCGCCACTCTACGAATTGTGTTGTCCGAAGGCGCCGAATATCTTTCATATTTTTTATGAAAAGCACGCACAGTTTTCACAATTGAACAATTGTTTTCACTGTAAAACTCTACAATTTCAGCGCGTTCTTTCGGTGTGTATTGACTCATAGATCAAATGGTATTGAATGAATCGTGTTCATTTGTCGAAATCGATGGCGCACCCTGTATATAGTATATAGTTTATATGTGTGTACATACTCGTGTAAGTACAAATATATTGACCTAAATTTTCGTGAAATTGAAACCAAAAATTTGATAGTAAATTGAATTGAAGCTTTGAAGTATGTTCGCTGACATTTCATTGTTACCAATTTAAAATGTCTTCAAATGTCTTCTTCAAAGAAATAAAAACACATCAAGTATTTATGTATGAGTATGTACTACTAAGGTTAATGATTGCCATGGGCAGCGGCTAGGATTACACCTGCACCATATCTCTAGCCCTGGCAAGTCAGAAAATTGAAACTAAGTATGCACACGTGTGTGTATATAAGAAGTACACGATTTATATTCGCTTTTTGTGTGTCTGGATTGTAAAGCAGAGATGATTTAAATGTTTTTCTATATTATTGTCAACACTAAATAGAAAAATAGTCCTCTATGCCAATAAACATTTTTCATCCACACAGCCAATATTAGAGATGCGTCAATATCTGAAAGTAGCGATATTTGTACTCATAACACAAATTTAGAAATCGTCGATATTTTACTTGTACGTATATACATTGGCATAAAGCTTGACTAATTTTAATGAAAAAGTTTTTAAAATGTTTAATCTACTTTAATTTATGCTTTTATTTTTAAGCCCATTTTGTAGAATACGAAGTAGAAAATGTGTTTAATTGGAAGTAATTCATAAATTTACATATATTCAATTATGAATACTGAATCCATTATTAGGGGCATTTTCTGGAAAAGTATTATAAAGTGGAATGAAAGTGGTGATTCAGATATTTTTTTAAAGTACCTGGATTATTTGACATAGAAGACATACTGGTTTAGTTGTATGTCCATCAGAGCGCCAGTTTGAACGAAAAAAATTTGGAGACTACAAGGGAAGTTTGCATATTTGGACTTTCCTTGTAATATTAAATGAACCTGACAACCCCATTGTAAAGGTTAGCCCCCTTATAAACCTGGTCCCCATTTTGGAGTTTATATACGGAAATTTTTTTGGTTTTGTTTTCTATGTATTTGTTCATAATTTTTATGTGACGGCAAACAACTATATGAAAAAATGTTAAAAGGGGGCGGAGGGATAAGAAATGAAAAACAAAAATGCATTACATAACACTTCAAAGGCCTCCTAACAGTTTACCATATTCGTATGTCAAGCATCTACTGATGCTGCTAGAGTGTGTATGAGCGGCAGTGTTTCACTACTCTGTCTGTAAAGAATTTTTTTGTACATGTATTTTTTGTATTTTCGATATTTACCGGGAAGAGCAGCGATATAAAAGGTATTCACTTCTTACAGAAAAATATCGATTCTCATCGAATGAATACTAATATCGGCGTATCGCTAGCCATTACAGAGCTGCACTTCTCAAGCCTCACCTCTCTGTAATATCTTTCCCCATTGCCTTCAATAAACTTAATAGAATTATTCATAAAAACAAAGAATTTAACTTCTGCGCTTATCAACGTCATGACCGATTTTATAATCTGGTACGACTACTTAGATATGCATTTGTCTGCGTAGCTAAATGCAAACACCTGCACATCTAACTTGGCACAATTCTCAATCGTGAATACGTTATTAATTGTAGGTATACAATTTTACCACAGTTACTATTGGAACGAACATATCTCTTAACTGATAACTTCTTTATTCAACAGGCTTAATATAATTAAATGTGTTGCCAAAAACAGTTACATTCGAAACCGAATTACTTTTAGGGCCGTTTTCATGACTTGCCCATAACTTTACCGCTCATATTTTTCAGGCTATATGCTAGTTTTCAATGTCATGACTCTTATTAAGCCTATAGCCGTAACGCCGAGTTCGGCGAGCCGATAAATTTATCGGAATTTTTGGCAAAGATACCTGCCAACTCGATCGATAAAAAACCAAAGCAAAAGCAAAATGAAAACAAACAAAATTGAAATTTTGTATTAAAGTTTTAAATGCAAACGTGCACATTATATTCATAAGTTGGCTCGTATTTTTCTACAGTGGCGGCGCTCACTCTCATCCATTTTTTTTTTCTGCTAATTTATAATTTTATTGTGTTTACGTTTTTGCAATTGGCCTGTCCACCACTTCAAATATTCTCCAGGGCTACACACAATTGATTTATTATAATTGTGATGTCGTGACATGCACTACTCAATATTATTCCGCCCATAGCATATCTTCCCGTTTCGTATTTTCTTATGTATCGATAAGTCGTGAGAACGGCCCTTAATGTCAAATATTTATTTGGACTTATGTCACAACTCCCAAATATCAGACCAGCAAAATCAAAGTACTTTATCAGCGCTTTCAGACCAACACTTAATAAACTACATTTGTATATAAAATAACATGGCATACGAAACTGGAAAGCAATTTTATACTGCAAAACTTATTAAACCCAATCTACTCAAAAAAAAAAATAAAGATAACAATTATACCAACCACCTTAAATAGTGCAGTACAGTACTCCAGGCATCTAGACCAATTCCCAACCCAATATTCAAAATCATTCCGTGGTTAGAAAATCATGTCATTCTGGGAGTTTGTGAAACAGTCAAGGCTCATGGAGCGCATAAAATTCTTACGGCGGCACTGCGTTTATTCGGATGGACAGCGCGAAGGGTTTACATGTTGAACCTAAACTGAATTGGGTTACAACATGCGTTAGAAAGACCAGCGGACTAAAACGGTTGTAGCACCACATATGTAAGTAATGTTTCAAATGAGTTGGTTGAAAATTAATCTACTAGAATGGCATTAAAATTCATATTGCAAACAATATTACAAATTCTACGTTTAACATGGAATACGATATCTATATCAGACAATTGGTCTGAGCGATTTAATCATTACTGGAGTATTGACATAGACGTTATCTTTATTGTAACTCCATAGATGCCACGATTAAACAACATTGTGAATAGGATTATGGTTATTTTCACGACTTGCCTATATCTTTATAGTTCATTTCTTCCACCGTATATCAAAGTTTTCTGTTACTCGGCAAATAAAGCGTATTGCCTAGTTCGACCACCCAATAAATATATTACGAAGATATTAGTTTTAGAGCTGCCAACTTGACTTCACAATGTTGATAGCAAAACCAAAACAAAATTGAGCTTTTTTATTAGCATTTTGACTTCATGGAACACAAATGTACATGTTATATTCGTTTTTTTTTTTCCTTTTTTTTTCTACTGTGCCGGCGCTCACTCTCATTCATAATTTTTTTTTTTTAATTTATACTTTTAATGCATTTACATTAATGCAAATTAATGGACTGTCCATCAGTTCAGCATTTTGCAACTGTGTGACGCATTCGATAAATAAGACAAAACTAACCGACTATTTAACAATAAAAGGCCAAAAATCAATGTATAATGCAGGGCTTCTCTAATTCGATTTATTATTATTATGAAGTTGTGAAATTTACTACTAAACTTTCTAATACATTTCTGAGACGTGAAAATGACCCTTACTGTTGTTCAATTTCCGTTGACTTTACAATTTTAATTACTCAAATGTAGGAGCTGTAATTTTGACAAATTTGATGGTATGGGGTAATCTATTTTTTTTTTTGTAGTGATAGCCAAAAAAACGTTACTCATTTGCACTGTTAAAATGAAAAACCCAAAACATCTTAAGGTAAAAGTGATGAATGCCTACCTGTAACTTAAACGTAATGTAAGAAAAGATCTCTATTTTACATTTGTATTGTTGGGAAGTGTTGTATAATGAAATTGAGCGATCGCCCTGTTGTGAAATAGTTTTGGACTAACCGATTTCTTCCAAATAAGCTGTATTTTAAAACATGAACAAATTCGACAAACGATGAACGCTCAATTTCATATTACTATAAATACCAACAATACAAATGTAAAATACAAATCTTTCGTCATAAAACTGATATCCGAAATTGTGTAGTTTCAGTATTTATTCAAATGCAGCCATCTTACTAAAATTTAAATTTGAATTGTACATTTACCACGCAATACATCTTGACAGTAAAGCTAAGGAAGGAAGTGTAATTATAATAAAGAAATCTATTGATCACCACGAGAATGACAAAATTGGCTGTGAGGAACTGCAAGTGACAGTAGTTACCTTAGCCCAACCATATGGCAAGCTAACTATAATGACGCTATATAGCACATCTCGTCAGAATATAGCTGAAACGCAATTCAAGCAATTGTTATTAAAATATGAAAACAAGTTTATAATATATTTAATATACGTTGTTCGGTGGTCAAGTGTATTACGCCTAGCTAATTTTTTGTTCCTTTCGGTTTCTTTGTTTTCATTTTGCAAAATAGAGAAAAAATACTTTATATATCTGTCACGCTCTTACGTTCTAAGCAATGATGGAAGTAGTAGGAGAGGAAATACGGTACCTTATGTTTTTCTATGATGCGTAGGATGTGCCATAAGCATAACTTGAGAGAGAGGGAGTGCAAGAAAAAAATAGTGAGTGTTATTTGTCAGTTGGAAACACAAGTATATATGGGAACAACAATGTTAGGTTTTGGTAACGTCAAGTTATCCACATAAGTTTAAGAAAAAGCATTTATTTCAAAATCACAAACAGATACTCCAATTCTATTTATATATTGAGGTGTTGTTAATTTAAAAGGAATTTTTACGATTTTTAAGGGTTTATTTAAACAAAAAATGCTACAATGTATATTATTCAAAGTATTGTCCATCGTTAACTACAATATTTTTCCATCTTTTTGGCAGCATATGGATTCCGCGTCAGAAGAACCGCTCGTCTTTTAAGGCATCCCCCAAATCGACCTATTTTTTGGTATCCTCGTAAGAAGTACAGTGCTGCTCAGCCAGGGCGTGGGTCATCGATCTGAATAAGCGGTAGTCAGAAGGGGCTATGTCTGGGCTATAAGGCGGGTGGGGTAGCACATCCCAATTCAACGCCTTCAAAGTTTCCTTGACAGATCTTGCAACATGTGGCCGAGCGTTGTCATGTTCCAAAAACCACCTTGTCGTGTCTTTCGGCATATTCCTGCCGTTTTTCTTCAATGCTCGGCTCAATTGCATCAATTGTTGTTGGTAACGTTCACCAGTGATGGTTTGCTTCGGTTGCAGCAGCTCATAGTACACAACACCCTTCTGAACCCACCAAATACAAAGCATGAGCATTTTGATGCATGGCCGGGTGGTGTCGTAACGGATTCACTTTTCATCGCCAATAACAATACGGTGCAAAAAACTCTTCCGATTATGGTGTTGAAGCAGCTGTTCGCACAGTGAAAAATCTCCTTTCGGCGTCTCTTGGCTTCAATTCGCACGGCACCCAATTTGCTTGCGTTTGAATCATTCCCATGGCTTTGAGGCGTTTTCCAACTGTTGACAAGTCAACTCCTAGTGATTCTGACCATTCTTGAAGGGTTTGACACTGATCTTCGTCGAGTACTGCTTCCAATTCTTCATCTTCAAACTTTTTGGGCTGGCCCGGACGTTTTTTGTCCTCCGTATCAAAATCACCACTATTAGACCGACGAAACCAGTACTCACAAGTTGAAATCGATGGAGCACAGTCCCCGTAAGCCTCAAAAAGCGTAAGATGGGCTTCAGCTGCTTTTTCCTTCAAATGAAAGCACAAAAGCAATCCTTCCCGCAAATTGTTGAACATATTCACAGAGTGAATATGTTCAACAATTCAGTGGAGTGACACATACTGAAAATTGAAGCTTATGAAGTAGGCTTTCACATGAATATAGTCACAGGTTTATCCGATGCGATTTAGTGCTAGTTACGCCATCTCTTATGTATCCTTTAGAACTTATTCCTTGTTAGCGAAATTTGCTGAAATTGAACAATCAACGAGAAACTCTCAAATAGCTCTTGAAAAAAAGTCTTAAACAACAAATCTGTATACAAAAATAATGGTCGACGAAAAAACCTTTTATGGAATGATTCTGAAACGCTCCTTTAAACACCAGGCAGCAGTGAAAATTATTACTATGTGATCTGCGAACTAAAAGATCTTGAAGTTCAGCGAGCTAATTTCAGTTTTACAGTCACCAAATACCAAACACAACAAAAAATAAATAAAAAATATAGTAAATACGTTGTGTTTAAGAGGGTTAAAAAGGGGGTGAATGATTTGCACTTGCCTACTTATATACATATAGATGTGTGATATAAATTTATTAGTATATGAACAATCGTAAGATTCATGCTCACTTAATTTGAATTTGAGGTTTTTAACTTAATATTATTATTTTTTATTTAAAGCACTGTGCAGCAATTTAAACTAACTAGTATACTTACGCGATTTAGTAGCATACTAGTGTAGATTCCTTTTAATTTTTTTGAAGAAGTGTGACATGAATACCCAATGTATTCTATTATAGTATATAAAAGAATACGTCTGTTTAACTTGCCCGCAGCTAATCTGCGTACATGAATAGTCTTCTAGTCTGGAAACAGAAAGGACGTATCCTTGTCGAAATTTGAACTAAGTCGATGTCTGTTGGTTTTGTCTATGCTTGGCGAGTGGGTGTTAGCTTTTCTTTTTTTGTTCATATACACAATGCATACACAAGTACAATAGCGCTATATCCTCATGTATCGTATGCACGTATGTTGGCCTGCCTGACTCTATCTGTTACGCCATTTATTTAGTTAAACATTCAAAACGCGGCATTGTTGTTAAATGTGAGATTTTCTCTACTGTGTTCTGACTTTTCTGCGATTTTTGGTTCTTGATTTCGAAATTGTATAATCTTAAGTTAACGTACAGTGTTTGAAGTCTAATTTTGGAAATTTAACAAGGACTATATACATAACATAAGCCGATAAGATTTACATTATTTACAAAAATCCTTAATATTAAGTAAATGAAAAATGTTATTAGACAGAGTTGACCAAGAATCCGCAAACGCGGTATCGCAGGCGAACGTTTTTCCGGATCACTTGCAAACAAAAATATCGTGTGTGGAATCGCAAATGATTCGAAGACACAAATTTTCACCTTGGTTTTCGGATTATGCATGATTTAATGCATTTAGGCCCGAGTTCTCATCTTGTGTTTAAGGTTATCTTGTTTCATTAAATTTTATGTTTGTGTAACAAAGTGGCAACGCCACAACGGCGGAGTTATCATCACAATCGATGAGTTGGCAGGGCAAGTTCAAAAATTGGAAAAAGTTGCCATATGTGTTAATAACACAGCTGCTTTTATACTATGTTTACATTGTGCAACGAGAAAAATTCAATTAGAACAATGAAACAAAAAATAAAACAAAATGTCCAGCGAGAGAGAAAGGGCCAAACATTTTACATTGGAGGTGGAGATAGATCACGTAGAGCTTCTTGTAGAAGAGCAGAAAACCGTTCTCGAGAACAAAAATCGAGCATACTTTATCCAAAATAAATGCGGCAGTAGTTTTTGACAATCTAAATATTTTAATAAAAGCTCTGTTGTCATATTACGCAAAGTAATTTGTTGGATAGCGATACGTTCTATGGGCAATAAGACGCAGTTTGGTCTCCTCCGCCATGTGAGGAGTGAATGTATGTACGAAAGCAGGCTATTGAAAGACATAATATTATATTGTAATTGACAGTTGAATAAAACTTTATTTTCTTACAAATATTAGTTAGCATAATGTTGGATGATGAACTATGTTATAACTTTATATCAATGCTTACATCTATGCACAACATGACAGAACGTTATTGAGTTTACACACAACTTTATACACATGCATAAGTTATACACAAGACTAGGGCCTTAAGTATTAACAACTAGAAATACAAAACTAAAAAAAAACTTCCGTGGATCCGAAGCTTAAATACTCTTCACACTGGTCCTGCTCGGCAACGCTGGTGTTTTACTTCAGTTTTTAAATTTTTTAATGGATGCTTAGATTCAAAAATTTTTAATGTACGATACATGTTTAAAAAAAATAAATACTTTTCGTATTTTAGCTATACCTTTTAGTGGATAAATCGCGGTCAGTTTTAAACTTTAATTGCATCTGTTTATAAAAAGTCTCCATACCATTTTTCACACCAATAATTTAAAGATTAGGGGAGTAGGGTATACAATAATATATAAAACATGGAAAGCAGATGTTTGTCTGGAACTTTTCTATATAAGGAATCTTTCTTCTTATTATGACTTCTTCGTATTTCGTTTGTAAATTGGGAATGTTCAACCGCCTAAGACCTCTTGCACTAGTTGAACATTTAATCTGAAACAACCATAAACAAGAATGAATCTGGCAAGAACAAGTCGGTTGATTAGACAGTAAGATGTAAAGGATGACGCTGAAGAAAATCCAAAGAAGACATTCTGCGAGGCTGAATGCGCTTTCAAAACTGATTCGAATAAAGCCTACATGCATGCATATACAGGGTAACATAACTTTCTTTTTTTAAATGCTCACCATTCAAGCTGTTGCGATTGTAGCTCGGCGGGAGTAATACCAATCGAAAGGAGTTGATCTAACAGCGTGCGTTTGCCGTCGAGGCTTACTTTTGCTGTTGAGATTACACACCACAGTGTACTGGAATTATTAACCCGTTTTTTTTTTTTAAAGAAAATGAGGTATGTGAACATGTTGGAGATATTTTGTTTTCTACTACTCGGTGAATTGGACTTCGAAGACATTTGGCACCAACAGAACGGAGGAAAGGCTCACATTTCAAGAGCCTCGATGGATGTTTTGAGGGAACACTTCTCGGAGCGCAACATCCCAATAATCGGCGATTTGGAGTGGCCCGCCTTTTTTTTCTTTTTTTTGTGGGGTGTTAAATCCTACGTTTATGTCATGCACCCAAGTAACAGCCCGCTGATATGCTAGTAACGGTCATGATAAACGCCAGAAATCGGATACTTCAGTGTATGGACAATGGGGGGCATCACCTACATAATATGATTTTTAAAACTGTGTAAAACAAAACTATGGATAGTAAATCTACATTATAAAAAAAAAAAAAAAAAAAGAAAAACAAATTGATTTTATTGCGTTTACGAATTGGCCTCAAAAAAAATTGGCTTCAGATGATGAATTAAGATTGAATTAACCGGAAACAAATGAAAAAAGGCATTCAAAAAACAGGAGAACGATGATAAAGCCGAATTTTGATAACTTCGTTCAACTGCCCATAACTTCATTATCCACGGATTTTCTTCAAACGTAGCTTGTTCTTTTTGTAATTGGTCCTTCTTGACGTAAAGATGATAAACTAAGCACTTTTTACCCTATTCAATGTGAAGAAATTTCGATTTAAATTTTGAGGGGAAAAATACATTTTCGCCATATTTCTTTCTATTGCTCCGTAACTACCGAACCGATTGACCAAGTTCTTGAACAAACTTTTATTTAGTTTAATTATCTTTGACTCAATATTTTACTTAACTAAATTGGTTAAGCCAAAATCGAGATATGTCACAATAAAATATACATGACTAGCACTGAAAAAATAAAAAAAAAAATAAAAAAAATTCATATCTCAAAATCATAGAAAAAAATATAATTTTCGTGTTCAGCATGTTAAAAAGCGTCACAGACATTTTTTAAAATGTTCTTGCATAGTGGAAGAGACAAAATTTGTTTTGTGCATTGTTTGCCAAAGTCGGATGTTTGCTTGTTTTTTTGAGTACTTTTGATCAAATGGGAAAATCTTTGCGTCATCTTAACTTCTAAAATACACCAATTAAATATCAATTAAGTTATTATAATAGGAAAAAATTCTGAAACCAGTGATCTGCGTCACCCATAACCAATATTTTCTATTCATTTCATTCACGGTTCGTATAGAATGTCTGTTCTCCTTTTTTTTGCGCTTCTGATGCTGCTTATAAATCACTTTTGAATAGCATACTTTTGATACAAACAATATAAAAATGAATTTTTCTTAAAACTTT
This sequence comes from Leucophenga montana, assembly GCA_035044765.1. Lineage (NCBI taxonomy): Eukaryota > Metazoa > Arthropoda > Insecta > Diptera > Drosophilidae > Leucophenga > Leucophenga montana. The sequence continues at coordinate 35,850 of JAWNNQ010002089.1, forward strand.
TTGTTCAATATTCGCAGATTTAGCTACATACAACATGCACAAAGGACTAACCGCCAGAACTTCCGGCTTCATACGCATCCGAATGTTACCAAACAATATGAGAATTTAATTTGAAACAAAACGCAAAATTACTCTTTTGCAATGAGCTGCAAAGGTAGAAGCTAAATTATAATATAGTCAGTAAGCTGTTTGAATGTGTACGTAATGGAGTAGGAGTGGGATTGGGATTGGGTCTGACATCGAATTGTTGGTGGTGGGTGAGATTAGCTTCTTCTTCTGTATCTACTCGTAGGTTCTGTAACAGCGGTGATTGTTTTGGCTGTGGTGAGACGGAAAGGAGGGCACCAGCTGCCATAAAATGAAGCAAGTAAAGTGGCAAAGCGCAAAAGTTTATCGGGAGGTTCAAGAGTTTACTTTAGTTGTTTGCCTGGTTAGATGGGTCCTAGGCGGGTCGAGTGATGGAAACTGTTGTACAGGATAAATAGTAGAGTACGGTGTGAGGTCTGTGACGGTCGGATGTGTTAGAAAGTAATGGTTTCAAATGCAACAAATGCGCACATAGCAGCCAATAACAATGGAAAAGACGAAAATACGGTCAGGGTCAGAACCGACTGTGTTATACTCTGCATTATTTTTATAATGTGCTGGTTTACACTTTCCAAGATTTTGCGAATGTTAATTAGGTGAAATGGTAAATTTTTCAAATACTGTATACAATTTTCTGCCAAATTAAAAAATAATAAACGCTATAGCAGACTTTTTGCATTTATATAACATGGATCTATCAACGTAAAGTAGGATATTAGACTACCATATGTTTGGAGCCAATGTATCGATTATCTCAGTGTCTCAGTAGCTCAGTGGTTCAAGCGGAAAGGAGTTCAAATCCGAAGAACATAAGTCACAAACTATTGTAGTTATAGTGCGTTTTATATATATATTTTTTTTTTTTTTTTGAAGAAATCGTGCGGAAGAGCATTTCTTCTGAATAAATATCTTTAATTCATACCATAATACCGACGAATCGCTAGCTGGACAAATCATTAAAAAAAAAAAAATCAACCTCTATTGAAGTCGGTGACACCTTCAGTATGCATATATGTGCGCAGGGTGTATTAAATAAATAAATAAACATATAAAATAAACAACTGCTGAAAAGAAATCAAGTGAGACATTGATAAGGATAAAAATTTCTTAGCATCTAAGTAAGCAGCAAACGAGTGCACAGAAACCCAATACTGGCACAGAAATTGTTGGCAGTTCTACATATAAACCTATACATGTATTTTTACATATGAGGTTGGTATCAAATATATCGAAAATAAGTAAATTGAAAGCTAAGAAAGCGTCGCATCACCTTTTAATGCAAGCAATTAAAATATTCGTCATCATTTGTTAACATTATTAAAAATTTATTCTTACCACATTCAAGAAAGGATTGATAAGAACCCTCAAAGTTATCTGCAAAGAAATATTTGAAAGCGGCTATGAATACGAGATCGACTTTAAAAACAGTTGAATTATTTATTCAGAGAGTTTTAATTAATAAAATACTTATTTCTAATTAAAGCGTAGAACGAACGTGTCAAGAAATTTCGAAGAGAAACAGAATTTCATAAAAAACCCAATTATGAAATTATTTTGCTTTTTTCTTAAACATTTTGGGAATTATTACATAAGGTCTTCCTGTAATGATCATTTCTTGAGTTTAAAATAATTGCCAAATTGCATTGGGAAAAGAAAATACTAAACAAAGTGTTTTCCATCGCTGGTTTCTGGTTTTTTCCACCTTTCAGTCAATTTTCGAATTCCATCGAATTCCATGGAATTCCATCGCTATCATACACAACATCCTTTTGGTCCCGCCAGATACACAACATGGCCTTCGAACCATGAATATTCAACTGTGGTGTTGATGTTTAGCACAATGGCGACTATTGACTGGACATAGCGTAGTATTTTTTTTTCTTGTTTTATTGGTAATACATATTTGTTTTTGCACTGTGGCCAAATCCAGTGGACCCAGAAACAAGATTTTAGCGTACACTCTGCAAAATGCTCGCAGGCGAGCTCAGAATAGTGGGTAAAATAACCACTGACAGAACATTAGCAAATGTTCTAAAAATAATAAAATCGAGAGAAAGTGAAACATTTCTTTGGCACTCGACACAACAACAACATCAAAGTTTTGGGCAATGATTCTGCTGTCTTTGTTTCAAAACCGTATAATTTTCGCTCGGCAGTTCAACAAATAGTCAAAAAATATGTTTGTCTTTGCGACAATAGTCAAAGAGAAAAGCCGAATCCCTTAGAATATCTGAAGTTGTTACGATGATGAGATTTTGCTCTCAGCACAGTTGGTCGTGTCATGGTTCCAGTACCAGTTTCCTCAAACACAGAAAACATTTCTAAATCGGTATAAAAACTGCAAAATTAAATTCGCATAAAATTTTATAAAAAAAAGTACTGCAAACTCAAAAAACAAAACAAAAAAAAAAATGTATTGGTGAACAAAATGAAAATAAACATAGAATGTTTGCAAAAAAAATATTTTATATAATTAGCAAATATATTTTGGTTTATTTCTTATTACCATTAGCTCCTTTCTTCATCTTAGGGCCATTTTCACAACATAGAAATGCATTAGAGAATACGATTTACCAAAGTGTGCTGCTATTGGGGGAGTAATATTGAATAGTGTATTTCACGACATCACTATTGTAGCAGCCCTGCACCATAAATCGATTTTTGTGTTGTTATCGGCCACATTTTTGTCTTTTATGTTTTGTTTTGCTTATTAACTAGGACACAGTGTTAGAGTTAGAATGTCGAAACGCCAATATAAAGGACAACAGGCACTGCACCAGGAAAAGATGTCTTTAGTACCCTGTCTGTTATTGTTACTTTTGTCTTATTTATCGGTCAGGTGGACAGTCCATGCATTTGCATAAATGCAAACGCATAAAGAAGCATAAATTAGAGGAAAAAATTGGATGAGAGTGAACGCCGCCGCAGTAGGAAACAAACGAGCCAATTTATGATTTATTATTTTTATTTGGTTTATTATCGAAATTGTGAAGTCAAGTTGGTAGCTAACTTTGAAATATATATATATTGGTTGGTCGAACTGTGGAATGCGTTTATAGGCTACATAACAGTCGTGACATTGAAAACCTATAAAGATATAGAAAAGTCGTGAAAATGGCTATTACGAGGGGTACTATTTATATTTCGGGAATAGCAAATAATAACAAACATTTTTAAATGAAAATGGCTTTATTGTTTTTCAAAATATTCCCCTTGATGATCAATAACAACACTTTTGCATTCGTTCAAACCATTTGTCATAGCAGTTTTTCCATTCCTCTTGAGACACCTCCAAAGCATGGTTTTTGCACGCTTCAACTGCTTCTTCGGCGCTCGTAAATCGTTGACCACGCAGTTTACCTTTGATACTCGAGAACAAGAAGAAGTCATTGGGTGCCAAATCAGGACTGTACGCAGGATGAGTCCTTTTTTTGAGCGATTGATAAATTATGGGGTATCCAACGAGAGGAAATTTTTTTTACAGCTAAGATTTCATGCAAAATCGAATGTATTGAAGTGGAACTAATGTGCAAGGATGTCTCTATCTCACGATATGTTACATGACGATCTTGCTTTATCAGTTCACGCACTGCATCGAGGTTTTTGGGCACAACAACCGATTTTGGACGACCTTCACGGAATTCGTCGGCGACCGAACTACGACCACGATTGAATCACTATACCAGCGATATACTGTGATTTTTGATGGTGCTTTATCGTCATACAAAGAACTGAGTTCATTGCCACATTCTTGTTGAGATAATCCACGTCGAAAGTTGTGAAAAATAATCCAACGAAAACCTTCTCTTGAAATTTCCATTTTTGGCCAAATTTTTTTTCTTTACTAACTGTAAACAAAACAAATAACATTTGTACATCAAAACTTTGTGAGTACGTTTATGCCAAAAAACGTCAAACTTTATTATGGTGTTGCCAGATTTTAGCTTTTGACATTAGTGTTGCCAATTCCCGAAATATAAATAGCAGCCCTCGTATTTCCTTTTGAACCATCAGAAGCATAGTGCTTTTAGGTTTTATTTAATTTAACCAATTTTCTGGCATCAGAATTTGCTGAATTTGTGGCCAGCATACGAACTATATGTTAATAAAGTGTCTGTCAATAGGGATGTATATATAGAATGAATATATTTGTTTATCAATATATGACGTGAACATGTATGAAACCGTATACGAAGCGCGCGTATATATCGAGTAATGTAGGATTATTTCTTCGCCGAATTTGTTGATTCTATACTATAGGGACGACCTTTATTTTCAACAATAGAGCCCAACTTTCCATACAGCTCAATAGAATTTTTAGAGCCGCATAACTAGTACGACTACAGGGAAGTACGCAAACACATATATCTAGGCATTTACTATCGTAATTATGTATATACACTCAAAGACTTTGCTGTCTATTTGTTTTCTTGATATTCTATTAAACTGCAATAGAAAGAAGAAAATTTTCAACTGGATTGGATAAAAATTAGTCCCCAAAACATGCGCAACACAGACGGACAGACGGACTCGTCTCGTCGAGCTGATCAAGAATATGTATACTTTATGGGGTCTTCAATGCCTCCTTTAATGCGCTATAAACTTTCAGACAAACTGAAATTACTAATCAAACTGTGTGTGTCATTTCCTCGTAATTACTAAAGTACTGCACAGCCAGACCAAAATTCGTTCGGAAAAAGTGGTAAGCGGAAGGTGCAATGTCTGGGCAGCGGGTGGGGTAGGACTTTCAATTTGAGAGTTTCCAACTAAACTTTAAAAGGGTTTTGCAGCATTGGGCCGAGAATTGTTGTGCTGAAACTCAATTTATCATATCTTTGCTCGAATTTCGGTCGTTTGTTCTTGAATACTCGGCTTAAACACAACGATTATTGTTGGTAGCGGTCGCCCATGATGGTTGCATTGAGTTTGCATAAGCTTGGATGAATGGATATTTGGCTGTTGATGGTTGATGTTTGACCGATGGTAGATGGTTAGCCATGACGTTTTGCGTTTGGGCTTGTCGTAGCGGATACACTTTTCACAACCAGTCACAATACGAAGCAAAAATTCCTTCCAATTCTGTCGTTCATACAGTACCGCATAGTTGAAAAAACTCCTTTCCACGTCTCTACTCGTAACACTAACATTTAACATTTAACTTGTATGGCACGCAATATCCTTGCTTCTATATCATTCGCTGGTCTATAAGACGTTTTGAAATTGCTTGTTCGGTCATACCCAATGATCTTGCCAACTTTTCTTCACTTTGACCCGAGTCTTCATTAAGCAATGATGCTAGTTCTTTATTTTCTAATTTTTCTTCGCTCTTCACTCGCTATGCCGGTCTTTGACGTAAAAATTATCGCTCTTGAAGCGTTGAAACCACTCACGATACGTTCTTTCATCACATAACGGCTTCACCATAAGTATCTGAGAGCATTCAGTGAGCCTTAACTGCACATTTCTTCAAATTAAATAAATAAATTAACACCTAACGCAAATGACAAAAGAATTTGGCTCATAAACTGACATTTTTAATAGCGAAAAACTTAATGAAGTAAACACAAATCGACTTCTGGTGATATAGAGTTATGTTTAGAATATGCCCAAAAGGTAATACTTAATACCGCTAACGCCATCTATAGGAAAACGGCATGAGGAAAGTTGAACACCCAATATTAAGCCACTTCAGTAGCTAAATCCGACCGTCTTCAAATTCGTTTTGTGAAATCTATACAACAAATAATTTGCCACATGTTTCGTGAGTGAAAATTATGTGGGATAATTCGACTTTTCATTCGAACCCCTTCAAACTAGATTTCTTTATGTCGAAGCAAAATTTATAATTGGAAAATGTTACTCCAGGCAACGCCGCGAATACATGCAAGTTTAATTCTTTTAAGTACCCTGCTACATACAAGTACAAGGATTTACATACTCAGTTTATGTGTGTGTGTGTGTGTTTTTGTAATGCTGATTGTTTTCACAAGAAATGGCTTATTTTCAAAGCAGCAAAATAGCAAATAAAACATGCCAGTGCTTGCGTTCGTTAGCTTTATTCGGTTTATAATTTATATAAATACTATTTATTCGCGACATTGTCGAACTCCGAATTTTCTGAACTGCTCTAATACATCGTCCTACGCAGTACTCATATTTATGTATTCTCCACACCTTCGTATACCCAGCGGCAAAATCTGCATTACTCCGTTTGATGTGGGCACTTTGTTTGCATTTTCTGCCAGTATGCATTACATCCGAGCTGGTGCGAATGTTAATTGTACACAGCAGATAAATGTCGGCTGCTCGATGAACTTGTTCAAACGGAACTGTTCGTGGTACAAAAATTTTGCGTTCCCGAACATACGAGGGCTGCTATTTATATTTCGGGAATTGGCAACACTAATGTCAAAAGCTAAAATCTGGCAACACCATAATAAAGTTTGACATTTTTTGGCATAAACGTATTCACAAAGTTTTGATGTACAATTGCTATTTGTTTTGTTTACAGTTAGTAAAGAAAAAAAATTTGGCCAAAAAATGGAAATTTCAAGAGTAGGTTTTCGTTGGATTATTTTTCACAACTTTCGAGGTGGATTATCTCAACAAGAATGTGGCAATGAACTCAGTTCTTTGTATGGCGATAAAGCACCATCAAAAATCACAGTATATCGCTGGTATCGTGAATTCAATCGTGGTCGTAATTCGGTCGCCGTCGAATTCCGTGAAGGTCGTCCAAAATCTGTTTTTGTGCCCAAAAACATCGATGCAGTGCGTGAACTGATAATGCAAGATCGTCATATGACATATCGTGAGATAGAGGCATCCTTGCACATTAGTTCCACTTCAATACATTCGATTGTGCATAAACACTTAGCTGTAAAAAAAATTTGCTATCGTTGGATACCCCATAATTTATCAATCGCTCAAAAAAAGGTGTAAGGAAATGATTAAAAAGTTCGACCGTGGTGCTTCAAAAGACATGTATAAAATCGTGACACAGCGAAGCAAATGATTGATCGCCTGTTTCTTCGGCCGAATGGGTCATGTGGCCACTGTTCCGTTTGAGTAACGTAGGTCGGTCAATTCTGAGTGGTACACGACCATTTGTTTGCCGGAAGTCTTCGGAGAAATTCGTAAAACCAACCGCCAAAGACGAATCATTCTCCATCATGACAATGCGAGCTCTCACACATCTCGTCAAACAAGTGCATTTTTGAAACATCGAATTAATGACTCATCCTGCGTACAGTCATGATTTGGCACCCAATGACTTCTTCTTGTTCCCGAGTATCAAAGGTAAACTGCGTGGTCAACGATTTACGAGCGCCGAAGAAGCAGTTGAAGCGTTCAAAACCCATGTTTTGGAGGTGTCTCAAGAGGAATGGAAAAACTGCTATGACAAATTGTTTGAACGAATGCAAAAGTGTTGTTATTGATCATCAAGGGGAATATTTTGAAAAACAATAAAGCCATTTTCATTTAAAAATGTTTGTTATTATTTGCTATTCCCGAAATATAAATAGTACCACTCGTATTTGCAGTTAAATTATCGTGGGTACGTACGATATATTAGAAACTAGTTGGTACCCTGTAAGATCCGCCCAGTAGTTTTTGCGTGAAATAGTAACAAACAGCAATCGCCAGAAACTTTCGCATTTATAATATTAGTAGAATGACAATATTCTACTGCATATCGAAGAAAAGTAACAATATCGAATGCATTTTCCGATATGAATTTTTACTGCTGGGTAGTGGAACAAAGAATACAATTTTTTTGTGCCGTAAATACAGTTTATCTTCTGGGGTATTACATTCGACTCTCTACTTAATTGAAAGCTTCTTCTGGAAAATGTAAAACTACATCGCAACATGACGAACGCTCAATAAAATTTTACAATAAATTACAACAATACAAATGAAAGCTACAAATCTATCGTCACAAAATAAATATCAGAAGTTTTGTGAGTTGCAGGTAGGCTTTCGTTAGTTGGTTTTTACCTCGTCAAGAGGTCAATATCGACTGGAAATTTGATATGCTACATTCTTAAGCACATGTGTTTCATATATCTTTCTTGTAACGTTTGTTTTTTATACATTGGCACAAGATATCCATGTATGCTTTCTCGCATTACTATTTTTGAAATGTGGTGCTTAAGTAAAGGTTCATTTCCTGAAAAAGCTAAGAAAGTTTACGAAGATCTACAACAGCGATGTGAAATTGAAGGTCAGTCACTAGATATGAAGAAAAGACTGGAATACATTTTAAAAAAAATTAAGGAGACTAAAAGCTGGAATAAAAGAAACGGAACAAAATCAAATGCTCTGCAAAAATACTCAAAATGGTCTGAAATAAATGAGTACATTCTATTAAACCCACAAGTATTGGACATAAGTCAAGATCGAAATCGTCGTACATCGAATTTTGCAGAATGTTCAAGGAGAACAAAGCGGCGAAGGATAGCAGAACTACCCGAATTGGATGAGTCCGCAGCTGATGATTTGCGATTTGCTTGTAAAGAAAAGAATTCGTCGATTTTGCCAGCAAAGGCTTGTGAAGTTATATCTCTTCAAACAGAAGCAGGTTTAACGAATCATCAATATTTATTAATTAGAAGCTTCGTGAACAGTAAAATTAATGTCAATTTTCTACCATGCTACGATACTATTGTGAAGAAAAAAAAAGAAAAGCTATCCTGAAAAAATTACAATCAGCGAAACTGAGGCTGAAGTTGAGTTCCAAAATTTAATAGACCACACCGCTTCGAGGATTCTGGAGTTACAAATTGATGTAATTAATGAAGTGGATGAGACTTCAAATTGCTTTACCTTAATTGGAAAATGGGGTTTCGAAGGTAGTTCGGGCAGAGCGAGTATAAGCAGAAAGTTGAAAATAATAACTTTGAAGAAAGTAACTTATTTGTCACGTCGTATGTCCCGCTCCAACTGATTACAAAATCAACAAATGATCCGGAGAACAAAATAATTTGGAAAAACCCTACATCATCGTCTACCCGTTACTGCCGTCCCATTAGATTTCAGTTCAAAAAAGAATATGTTCAGTTGACCGTCGATGAAGAAAAATATTTTAAAAGGAAGATTCAAGAGCTGATCCCCACCGAATTCAAAACAGCAACTAATCGCACAATTCATGTTAAACATATCTTGCAACTTACAATGGTGGTTGGCAAAGTGTGCAATGAATTAACGCAGACTTCCTCGGCAAAATGCTACATTTGCGGTGCCAAACCCACGGCGATGAATATTGATAAATGTTTGCAAAAAAAAAAGTTGAAAAAGACCACTATGAATTTGGATTGTCTCCTCTACATGCCTATATTAGATTTTTTGAATACTTTCTTCATGTTTCGTACAGACTTGAAATCAAACAATGGCAAATAAGGTCTTTAGAAGATAAAGAACAATTTCTATTTCTATTTTTGGTTGATCTATATTAGTCTTGCACGTTTTTTTTTTAATACTTCTTTCTTCTTCATTTGATTCCTTTCGTGCAGTGCCTGTTGACCAAAAATCTTCTTTAGTTTCCCTTTTAAATATACATTCTATACACCTGCAAAAGTTGGCTGAGGACGATGTCTCATTTTTCCAAACATCAATTTCAAGTTTGGTCAAGTTGATGCCTCGTCATCTTGCAAAACTTTTCTCAGTGGAAACGGCGCAAGTAAAACCATGAACATATAAGAGACCGATGAGTTTTAACTTAATGTTTGCTTCTATTGTCTTCGACTTGATTACCCCCATTAGAAAAATAGTACGAAATTACCGTCTTCATACGTTTGTAGCTGTCTTTCGTCAACTTTACAGTATGGTCATACAGATCTTGAAGATTTATTTCAGACAACAATGCTTCCTGGTTTCAGTGATTTTATGAGATGATTTGTGCTTATTTCAAAAAGAGCCAAAGCCTCTTCTGGTGAATATGCCTTCAACATATTTGGCGCTGGAATGCATCTTAAAACTCTTTTGGCCCGTTTCAATTAATATTTTTTTCAAAAATTTTAATTTTGTTCGTATCGCCCCTTAATAATTATAAGTTCGTCCATAAGAACCCTGCATATCAAATATTAAATTGATTTTTCCTGTAAAAAAAAGTATGTGTGTGCAATTCACACACGGCAGAATTGAAACTTCACAAAAGTAGCCTACAAGAGAATGAGATAAATATAGAGTATCAGTAGTATTAGGAGGTAAAATTAAAATTTTTATTATTTTTATTTATATTAAATTTTTTTTCTGCCGACACTCACGATATTTTTCAGCATTTTTGAAAATAAAGAAGTTTCACTTCAAAAAGGTGTATATAAGTGCAATTTTCTGGAGAGGATTCGCCTAAAATGGTACAAAACAACCATTCCGTGTGGAAGTTAGTCGCAGTCATTAGATTTCCGCAATAGGATATGGGCTCCATACAAAAATCATGGGAATTGTGGCGGGAACAGGGTATTTTAAGTGGTCACCTGATTTGTATATATTACAAGGGGAATATCTTCACTAAAATTCTTTGGGACTACTTCCAAACTACAGGATCCCATTTTCTGGAGAGGATTAGCTTAAAATGGTAAAAAAACAGAGGTGAGTGTGGGAGATAGTAGGTATCATTGGGCTCCCGCAACAGGATATGGGAGTTGAGGCTGGAACATGGAATCGTAAGTAGTCATCAGATTTGTATATATGCTAGTGTCAACCATTGCTGATTGCAGCGCCCATTCCAAAAACCCATTGGAACATGTATATCCCACATAATCCTTTCCGAGATTGACCAAGTGGCATATCCCCATTACAATTCCTTGAGACTAATTCCATACTTTAGGAAATCGCCATCAGTTTCTGGAATATCTTCTTTTTTGTGCCATTATAGCTTAAAATGGCCAGAGGATTAGCTTAAAATGGTACAATAAAACAGAGGAGAGTGTGGAAGATAGTCGTTATCATTGGGCTCCAGTAACAGGATATGGCCGTATTCCGTAACAGCTAATATTTTCCTTAAGATATTTTCAAATTCATCGAATTTTCAATTTCCGTTTCATCAAATTCATCGAATTTTTTAATGACAACGATTCTAAAGAAAATTGTGCATGCAAAATCACAAAAATGGGGTGGCTATTTCTTATGAGGGGGAAACACTCACATTTATGTGTATGTGTATTACAAATATATGTGAAGCATCCGTCTATAAGAAACCAACATACCGAATTTAAACTTGTTATTGATTGCAGTAAAAAAGATTTTCATACAAAACCCAAAGGTTGGCGAGTGGTTTGTATTGGTGGTATCCGAAAAAATGGGAGGTATTATGGTATGCTTCCTGCCATAAGAAGCTACCATATCAATTATTGTGTATTATATCTGCCACTCCTACTAATAAACTTACATTTACTCAAACGTAGTACACCATTTTACCCAACGGGTGAATATGTTATGCTTTATTGCGTGTCGATTCATTATTTGAGACGCAGTTTAGTTTGTTTGGATGCATTTTTTAATGCAATTAATTCGGTTTTCATACAATTACTAGTTAAATTGCTGCTATTATTGTAATTAGAGGCGCCAATTGCAAATTAAGTGGATTGTGATTTGTTCTTGCGGACAAAAAAATTACGTTTGTTTTTTATTTGTGTGGTATTTTGACGTGGCTCAGGTAATTCCCAGTTGAAATGTATCTCACTAATTGCCGAACTTTAAAAATCAATCAAAGTGTTGTTGCATTTGTTACTTGTTAATTTGGTTGAATGAGATATTTGTTAACAGAGTGCATTTAGTGTTAATAATTAAAAACAATGGTATAAACAAAACTATAGAAAATGTTAACTTCAATAGAATCGACGGTTTAACACTCTGCACAAGCATCTAACAAATTACTGTCAAGTTTTTTAATCCTACAGTGAGAATTTGAAGCCTTTATTCTATTTTTAATGTGGTTAGTTCAAAAACAGTAAAAAAAAAGTTTACTTATAAAAACCACAAAGTAGGCGATTGGTATTTATGAGGATACTCAGATTAATAACTATGAATGAGTTGCAGAAAGAAGCATCAAATAAGTGTATCAACAAATGAAGTATTATTGCATTTGCTGAATTTGAAGCTATTTCAAGTCAATTCTAACCCAGATGACGATTCGTATTTGCTGGTATTGTCATAGCTCTGGGAATAAATATAAATGTTACCGAGAAATATGGGCGGACCACGTGCATTTACATGTATATGATGCGACTTTTCATACCTCCATTGCAATATCAAGCTGTTATTAACTTAACTAAAGAAGTTTTTCATACAAAATCACAAAAGTGAACGATGCGTTTATATAGGGCCTACCCCAAAAAGTGGGCAGGACATGCCTATTGGCTTATGTATATGAATACCAAGAAAACATTTAATTTCGAACAGAAGTTTTAACACCATTTACACGAAAATTCAAATCGTCTTCTAAAACAAACATGGGTGGCGGATTTCTATAGAGGCTACCCCAAAAAGTGTCTATGTATGTGAGGCGACCACCATATGAAATTTCAAGCTGATATTGACCTAAATAAATAAACTTTTCATACAAAAAGTCAAAAGTGGAAGGGTGGTTTGTGTGGGTGCTAACTCAAAAGGCGGCGGGATCACACCCATTGTGCAGCGTCTGTCCATGAGAAGCCACCATGTATATTTTAACATGTCCCCTAAATGTCCCATGAAGCGTCCCCCCAAACGTCCCCCAATTACCCAACTAAATGTTCTCCCAAAATGATCCACGAAATGTCCTCTTACCGCCCTGCCCAAAAAATGATACCATGGGTTCAATGTACTTTATATATGAATAGCTGATACCCGGCACGTTTCTGCCGTTCCACCTGCCAATCCCTCCCCCTGCCCCACCTTCCCTCCTTCCAATTTGGCTATATTACCTATTTTAAAATGACTGAATAAGTTATGTTTACTTTAATTGTTCAAAATTTCTCTGTATACAATATTATTATATATTATATTATATTAGATGCAATATTATCATTTGGTACCAAAATATATTGTCGTTGAGGAGTTCCAACGTATAACAGCCCATGGGAAAAACACTGCTTTCTCAGGTCAATGCCCAACAGAGAGAATGTTTGACCCTGGGGCTTACTAATAGTGCGGGCAAAAGAGATCTTGACGGGATACTGCAGCCTTTTAAATGGTATGGGTAAATCCGTCAGAATCATGGGTATGCGCAGAGCATAAGCCAGTTGTCTCACTGCTGGCCCTGTGAGAATAGCCGCCACGATTATATTCTCCCGCAACTCTTTTATAAGCAGCCTTTCGGTGCTAGTCTCCCTAGCACGTCTTGCTGAGGTAATTGCTCATTGGCTGTCAAGCCGCTGCGAATATTCGTTGCTAGACTCCCTATCACGTAATTCTGACATATTCTGTCTATGGTTAGCCAGTCGCTGAGACCTTTCGGTGCTAGACTCTCTAGCACGCGGTTGCGATCTGTATTCTCTTTCACTCGCAAGGCGCTGTGCATGCTCAGAGGAAGTCTCTCCCATTCGGCGTACTATAGCCGCTCTTGTCTGCGATGTATGTGTAGATAGTTGTGAAACAATAAGACAGAAAGTAGCTCTGAAAAGAACTTTTTAAGGATGCAATAAAATAGAAAGAAGTTCTGAAAAGAACTTATTATGAAAACTATAAAGAAAACAAAAAAAAAACGTTAACTTCGGTTGAACCGAAGCTCGAATACCATTCACACGAAATTTTAAATAGTATTGTAAAACATAAAAGTGGAGGTTTAAATAGGGGCTACCCCAAAAAGTGGGTGGTCCACGTCCACTAGTAGATGTGTATGAAGCGATGTAGTAGATGTGGAACATGCCGAAATATCGAATTTCAACTTGACATTGACGTTTTCCATACAAATGTATAAATGTAAGCTTTGGGTTTATATGGGACTACCCCAAAAAATGGGCGTAGTACGCCCACTATCAGATCTGTTCAAAGCGGTGTCCACTAAAATCCACCAAATCAAATTTCAAGCTAATATTTATTTAAATTAAGAATTTTTTCATAAAAAAAAACACAATATTGCACGGTGGGTTTGTATGGTGGGCTACCCCAAAAAAAGATTGGGTCACGCCCATTAGTCTATGTATCTTAAGCGGATGTCTTTAAAAGGCACCACATCGCATTTCAACCTAAAATTGACTTTAATAAAGAAGTTTTTCTTACAAAAACACAAAAGTGAGTAGTACATTTGTATTTGGGCTACCCCAAAAAGTGGGCGGGCCACGCCCGTCAGTCTATGTATGTTAAGCGGCTGACCATAAAAAGGCACCGCATTGCATTTCAACTTAATATTAACTTCAATAAAGAAGTTTTCCTACAAAAAGTCAAAAGTCTGCGGTGGGTTTGTATGGGGGCTACGCCAAAAAGTGTGTCATGTCATGTACATGTCAATCATCAGTTCACTAAAAGTTCCCATATCAATTATTAAGTTGATATTGACCACAATAAAAAAGTTTTTCATACAAAAAATCAAAAGTGGGCGGTGACTTTGGGCTACCCCAAAAAGTGGGCGTGGCGGGATCAATCTTGACTCTATTAAACTGCAATAAAAAGAAGTTTATGTGCTAAATTTCAACTGGATAGCATAAAAATTGGTACCCAAGAAATGCGCAACAACATACACAGACAGACGGACATGGCTAGATCGACTCGTCTCATCGAGCAGATCAAGTCCGTCTGTCTGCCTGGATGTTGTTGCGCATTTTTTTGGGCAGCAATTCACCTCACCACACCCACTTTTTGGGTAGCCCCCATACAAACACACCGCTCACTTTCAACATTTTGTAAGAAAAACTTTTTTATTGTAGTCAATATCAACTTAATAATTTATATGGCTCTTAGTTATTACATTAATCTTCTGCACTGTGTCTATAAACAGACACTAGTTAACCATTGTGTTTATCTATAGCATTATTCGAACTAAAACTGAAATGAAGTCTTATTTTATAATAAATAAAAACTATTATTTTATTTATAGTCTTTACACATCACATAATTGGTGTAATTAAATCGATTTGACCTACCGAGCTGATACTGCTCTCTCTCTCTCTCTCTCTCTCATTCTCTCTGTCTCTCTCTCAACTAGTAACAAACTTTCCGACAAACGTATATTACCCTTTTATATTCTTGATGCGAATAGTATTGTAGGAATAACGAAACTAACGACAATAAGGACAGCGTGAACGATAAGCTTAGGACAATTTTATTAGCAGCAAAACAGCGTAAAAATTGATAACAAAAACAGCCGTCAGAAGCAAAAGACCACCACTAGCACTGGAAAGAACATCGACGGCAACACGAACGACGACGACGACAATGACGATGACAGTAATGACAATATACAGTATTAAATGAATAAGATCCAAAGGCGTCGAATGGGGACGTATAGTTGACGGTCTATGGCCCCGACCTCAATAGCCGTGTAATTATTCTAAGTGGAAACTTTCGTTATGTCCCGCTCATTCGTACACATTTTCTGTTATGCCTTGCCGCCTGCTCGCTTTCTCGCTTTCTCGCTTTCTCGCTCTGTGGTTTTGCATTTTTAATGCACCGCACGCTTAATCATTTGCATGCGAAAACACTGATACATGCATAGATACGAGTACTCGTACACATCCGCTAACTCACCCACCCACCCACCCACACACAAACAGACATACGCACGCGTGTACACACCCACACACGCAGACATTGATATCTTTTGCAAACTGTTGCATATTTTGTGGCATGGCGTTGCACTTTATTGTCCTTCTTCGCCTTGCTATCGAATATTTCAACTCATTAGCCTCAATGCAGATACAAATGGAATTTTACGTTGCAATCCAACTGAATTAGAAAACCTGAGAAAAATAGCACTTTAATGTATTCTTGAGGGAGAAAATTGCGTTATTAATTTGAAATTGATACATTCACTACTATTATTTAGGCTTCTCGTACTACATAACCAACAAGTACGAATGCTGAAGTCGTCAGTTCACAATTTCAAAACACCCTACAAACTTATTTACATATGTAGACTAATGCAGAGACCTTAAAATTATATTAAAAAATAAGAAGAGAGAAAATTAAAACAAGAAGAAACATTAGCTTCAGTTGATACGAAATTTCAAATCGTCTTTTAGGACATAAACATGGGTGGCGGGTTTGTACAGATGCTACCCTAAAAATTGAGCGGGACTCACCCATTTGTAAATGTGTTTGAAGCGACTACCATATCAAATTTCAAGCTGATATTGACTTAAATAAATTCGTTTTTCATACAGAAGCACAAAAGTGTGCGGTGGGTTTCTATCGGGGCTAACCCAAATGTCAAGGAATCAAACCTTTTGTGAAACGTTCATCCATAAGAAGCCACCATGTCTATTTTTAAGCTGATACTGACTGCATTAGAACATTTTTCCTACAAAAAGACATATGTAGTGTGTGGTTTGTATGTGGCTACCCCAAAAAGTGGGTGTGGTATGTCAATACGGATACTCAATTTAACAACAATATAAATTAGACCATGTGCCAGGTTTCAGCCAGATAACATAAAAATTTATACGAAAAACAAGAGTAGAAATTAATTTCATGAAAACAGAAGCATTAATACTCTTCACAAGCATCTAACAAAATAGTTTCAAGTCTTTTAATGTTCCAATGATAATTTGACGGGGTATAGGGGCCATAAAGTTTACAGAAGTGGAAAGCTATTGATTGGCTTTCTCTTGGGAATGGTCAAAATAGATTGTTTTGTAAACGGCCAAAGCAGCGCAGAAACGTTCGTTAGGACACGTAACCCCTGGTTAAGCCCAGGAACTTCCGTGATTAACAAACTGTGAAAAGGCAACCAACTGCCCTCAATTAGAGGATATTGCGCTGGGTTTGGTTCCCGCCACCGCAAAACAAAATTTCCATGCAATTCCCCTTTGATGATTTGGATGCGATTTCGTGTTTAGTAGGAAACTACGCTGTCTGGTCTCCAGTTTCATACCTGTGGACGAGCGCCTGGCCGCGATACGTATCAAGGCTAAGTACTTCAACATTAGACTGATTTGTGCACACGCCACTATGGAACCTAAGATGAATTGTACGAGCGTCTCCAAGGAACGAACGGAGAGAGACTAACCGACTTCGTAATCAGTAGCACCAGATTTACACACCTTAACATCCACAAGGCTACATGGCGTAGTAACGATCAAAACATACGAAATCAAATGTTATGATCGATGGAAGTCATGCATGGAGCGTTTTGGATATGCGAACGGTACGAGGTTCGAACATCGACTCGGCCCACTACCTTGTCGCAGCAAAGGTACGCACCAGGCTCAGCAGCCATCCGCCGTCACAGTGACCCAAACCATCACATACGGTGGTGTTTAACTTCGGGTGGTAATTCGAATGTTCATATTATCGTATGTAGACACGATAATTTTATTTGTTAGCAAATTGTTCAATTGGAAAATTTTTTAAAATGACACACAAAATACTGTCGCAAAATATAGTAATTTAGATGTCTTTATTGAACTATCTACAACGAAAGTTCAACTAACACAAAATGAGCGACTAGTTGTGGGAAATGCTATTCAAACAAAGATTGGTCAGCAATTGCCGTTTTCTAAAGCTTAGTTCGAAAAACGCTCGTAAATATTTTCGATAACGATACTATTTTCGTACTTTTGACCGGCTGTATTCATAAAAATGTTCCCTTTAATATGCCATTTTTATACAATAATTGTCAAAAAACAAGAAAAAACGTTAACTTCGGTTGAACCGAAGCTCTAATACTATTCACACGAAAATTTAATTAATATTGTAATACATAAAAGTGGCGGTTTAAATAGGGGGTGGTACACGCCCACTAGTAGATGTGTATGAAGCGCTGTAGTAGATGTGTAAGATGCCGCCATATCGAATTTCAAGTTGATATTGACGTTTTCCATACAAATGCATAAAAGTGAATTGTGGGTTTATATGGGACTACCTTAAAAAGTGGGCGGGACACGCCCCTTTGTATATGTATATGAAGCGGTTGTCCATTAAAATCCACAAAATCAAATTGCAAGCTAATATTGATCTAAATGAAGGATTTTTTCATAAAAAACACAAAATTGCATGTTGGGTTTGTATGGGGGCTACCTCAAAAAGTGGGCGGGCCACGCCCAATTGTCTATGTATGTTTAGCGGCTGTCTTTTAAAAGGCATTTCAACCTTATATTGACTTTAATAAAAAAGTTTTTCTTACAAAAAGTCAAAAGTTGACCATAGGTTTGTATGGGAGCTACCCAAAATTGTGGGCGAGCCACGCCCGTTAGTCTATGTATGTTAAGCGGCTGACCATAAAAAGGCACCACATTGAAATTCAACCTAATATAGACTTTAATAAAGAAGTTTTCTTAAAAATGGTCAAAAGTGGGCAGTTGGTTTGTATGGGATCTACCCCAAATAGTGGGCGTGGTACATCAATCTTGATACTCTATTAAACTACAATAAAAAGAAGTATATGTGCAAAATTTCAACTGGATAGCATTAAAATTGGTCCCCAAAAATTGCGCAACAACATACTGACGGACAGACGGACAGACGGACAGACAGACAGCCAGACAGACGGACATAGCTAGATCGACTCGTCTCGTCGAGCTGATCAAGAATATATATACTTTATGGGGTCTACGATGGCTCCTTTAATGCGTTACAAACTTTCAGACAAACTGATAATACCATTTCACACTATGTGTGAATGGTATAAAAAAAAATAATAATAAAACTAAAACAAATCTAAGTCCGATAAAAATGAGAGCAATGGATAGACTCAACGCGTTGAAGAAGCAACCAGAAATAATTATTCCAATACAAAATCAAAATGTCTATTTTTTATACCAGGTACCATAAGGTAAAAGGGAATATTAAGTATGTGGAAATCTATTTAACAGGCAGAAGATCCCATAATGTACATATTTATATTCTTCATCAGCATGCGAATACAAGTTTATATAGTCCTGACTTCAATTATGAATATTTAGACTCTCCTTTTCAATCTGATATCGGATAACCTTATCGATAAAATTATCTCATGGAAAGTTCTGACCTTTTCTGACCACAGATATGTATTATACTGTCTTTCGCAAAAGTCGCCTAAACCTGAAAGAAGTATTAATATTAGAAAGACTAACTGGGAATTGTGTACACCTTATGAACCAAGAAATGTGGAACAACTAGAAAAATTGGTCGAGGTTTTCAATAATAGCTGCTCGAGGGCAATAAAGAAAGCTTGTCCCCAAGCTAGAATGTCCGCCAAGATCGTCCGCTTTATCGCACTTAGAATTTTATTCTCTAGTCCTGTGTTAACCAAGAAAGAAAAGCGTTATTCAATCCATTGGTGAGATCCAGCAGGACTTGGGAAACAGAGTCATACAAAATTGAATCTCTCGGATCGACTAATGTAACCGAAGCC
Source organism: Leucophenga montana (assembly GCA_035044765.1). Lineage (NCBI taxonomy): Eukaryota > Metazoa > Arthropoda > Insecta > Diptera > Drosophilidae > Leucophenga > Leucophenga montana. The sequence goes on from JAWNNQ010002089.1 coordinate 55,411, forward strand.
GCGGAAGCCATTTCACTCCTTTATATGGGAATATATACTTGTAATTCTGCACTGTACACAAAGGGTGAAAGGGTATTATGTATTAAAAACTTGAAATCTTATATAACAGTCAAAAGATACATACTGTATATACCAAAGCCAAGTCGAGGCGTTAAAGCGTTACGTTTCAATAACATTTTCTTCTTCTGTTTTCAACCGTTATTTGAAAAACGGAAATTGATTTGTGCTACATATTGTCACGCCCACTTGATGGTCAATGTGCCGAAATCATTTTAAATTTTTTTATTATTTTTATTTTTTAGAAATTCTGAAAATAGCTGTTCTCTATATAATCTAAAGTCATGCTAACCCTTTGTGCAGCTTCTTCTACCACTATTTCTTCTGCAATTTAATGGGGGTGCTAAAAAGAAAATCTATAAAATCAAAAAACAACAAGAAAAACAACAGATATAAAAGCAGCAAGTATGTGTAACAAGAAATAGTACTTGTGAAGTGAGAACCGAACGATATGAAGTAAAACGAAATTGACAAGTTTCTACTTGACTGCAGTCAACAGACAAGACGCCAACCAGGGATACAGACAGATAGACAGACATGCAGCAGACATAAAAAAACCCCTTCAAAGCCCTCCATCCCACGCTTAAACGCTCCTTGGCGCGCTTTTGCTCGTCAGCTCTCTAAGTACCAATACTTGCAGACATTTAAAAAGCAGTAGAAGCTCAGCGAAGCAAACGATTGCGGCTCACTTGAAACGATTCAAAGCGAAAGAACGCCCCTTAAAAGTACAGCCGCTCGTGCGCCTATCGGCCCACTCATTCTTTTGCGTCCTTGTCATGAAATGTCGATGGCATCGACAACCAACAGCCATCAGTCGATACGCTTCAATTGGTTTCTAGGTTTCAGCCTGCCTGCCTGCCTTCATGCCTGCCTGCCTGCGCGCTGCCATTTGCCAAGCATTGTAAATCGCTCCACTTCGAATGGTTATATGCGCTGCAATGCGACTCCATTCAATTTGATTCAATTCGATTCGATTCAAGCCGCTGCGATTCGATTCGATTCGACTCGATTGTCAACTGCATTCAGCGGTCATTGACATCCCGTCGGTCGGTCGGTTCATTCGTTCGTTCGTTCGTTCATTCATTCGTTCAATTTGTCAATAGCCAAAATATGCTGTTGGAAACAATTCATAGCAATCGGTCGTATGCTGGAAAAGCTATTCATTTTATGAGAATTAATTTTTTATGAGAATTAAGCACTGAACACTAGTTATATTCGCAACCAGATATCGTCCAATCTGAATCCAAATGGATGCACGTATTGTTGCGTAAGAACGCGGATCAAGCAAAGTTTTAATATTTATAGTTGAAGTTAATTGTAAATACAAACCAGAGAATACAATAATTTCGGTTAATCCGAAGTTTTAATACTCTCCACAAGCCACAATGATTCAATCTTCTATTCAGTTGAATTTGTGCTTTTTCAAAAAGTTTTAAAAATGAATAATTCAAAATGTTGAATTCATTTTGAATGGTTCAAATTTTATTTCAATTCAATTTTTTTTTTTCAAAAGGAATTAAAAATGAATCATTCATTTACAGCTCTGCTCTGTACCCATAAGAAACGGGGGACTAACAAAACTCCGCTGAGTTGCTAGTATTTTATTTGTTTTTCAAAAATTCAAAAAAGGTAGATGCTTCAAAGTTACTTTACAATAATAATTTTCTTACATCAGGAATACCGATCAACAACATATAGATGAGAAAACGTAACATTACTGACTCAAGTTCGGAAAAAATGCCAACAACAACGCAGCAAGACATTTGTTATGCAATTCCTTACGGCTTTCAGCGTTAATTGAACCCATTACAAATTATCGATAAATGGCAAACTGCATATGATGCAGATTCATCAGCTTTCGAAGATTCTAGGCTGGACAATTTTCGGTAGAGGATACGGTACGAACAGTCAGTTAGTCCAAGTCTTCAACCATCGAGTGAACCGTGGCCCTGTTAAAGGCTAAAGTTAACAAAGACGGTTGACACAAGAAATAGTTGCTGAGGAACTAGAAATGAATGACATGGCTGTGTCGAGAATATTGCAAAACGATCTGCTCTACACGAAGAAATTTACTTGGTGCCTTCCGCGAGTTTCAAATGAGGTCCAAGAAGAGAGTTGAGTCCGTTTTTACCAATATTTCCCAAGAAACTTTCAAGACAGTACGTCTAGTAACTTTGATAACAGGTGTACGATCCGGAAACCGAACAACGTATATGGAACAGTAAATAAGCAAATCCACATTTTAAAGTAAGACAAAAAAGTGACGATTTTCCCCTGAATACTGGTGCGACAGTACCTGCAAAATGGTATACTAAAGCCTGCTTCCCAAAAGTTTTCGAAAATTTTTTTTGGAAAACTGCAAAAAAAAATGAAACTGAGTCACTGCTTTTTAAAAAAAAAAAAAAGGGTTCTTTTACAGTACTCTGTAGCTGATATACGATTTCAAATTTAGTGTGAATGATACTAGAGTTTCGATTCTGCCGAAGCGAAAACTATTTTTTGTTGCCTGTTTCTATTTACCCTGTCCAACATACACGGTGTGGTCTAAAAATAAACGAACTTTTTATTTTTAATATAAAACAAGCATGGTATTATGTTTCAGAGCTAATATTTATTCAAAATACGATCCATTTTTCTGGCACGGTGATAGATCAGGCGAAGAGGGAGGGTGGTCGATGAGAAAACTTTGTTTTTGTATCAAAATTTCATTGACTTTTATTGACGTTATTATGTCTATTAAATCGGTTGGTTTAGCGCAGAAGCATATATCTATGATAATGTCCTGCTAAATCCAACAAATTGAGGTGGTTACTACGTCCAGCAGGTAAGTTGCGTCCAATCAATAAACTTTTGATCTATAAAATAGTTATTGTACATAGATCCACCACGTATGAGACATAGAAGCAAACGAGGTTGTGGACTACTGCTCGAGAAAAGCTCTTTGACTGACTCCAAACTGATTTGCGCGGTCGCCAAAATAATATTATATGAAAGGTGCTATGAACGCAGAAATACCCAAAATAGGGTAAATATATAGCTGCTTTGTTATTGTAGCGCTTGGAAACCGAAAACGTAGGCAAGCCTCATTAATTTAAAATTCTGTGCTAACATAGTATCATTTGATTACACACGGTCTCATTTCACTTATGAGGTAGCAACGACGAGAGAATATCAAAAAATTCATGTAATGTCTTCGTAATAGTTGCATTTCACATGAAAAACTACAAGTATGTCGTATAAACGATATATGTCATTCCATGCATCTTTTTATTGGTGTGTTGTTTGACATTTTCGACAATGGATCGTATAATCACCGATAGTGATTCTAGCGCGATTCGTTTTCTGTTTTTTTTTTCAATAAAAATTTTGTTCAGTGAACCGCATTTCTCACTCGGTAGGTATCTAAATAAACACAAATAAGTTCCGTCCGATTTTTGTGGTCAAAACTTCATTTATTTCAGAACAAAATTAAAGAAAAGATTAATCAATGTATTTTGGCACCCTCGTTTTTATTTTTTCCTACCTCTCATGCAATTTTCGATTTCCATCTCGAGGAAATGGCTCATCTTTAGAAGCGATCCAAGTTAGGAAATTATTGCTTTTTGCGAAATAAATGAACCGGTAACCTGCCAAATCGTGCGGCATACGTAACCAAATCAATTGTAACCCAAAACGATCGCCCGCCATGGAATCGCCAGGTTGTAGCAGATCAAAGTATACAACACCCATTTGGTCCCACCGGGACATTGGAATCATGAATATGAATACTTTGGTTTTGAAGTTGAGGACGATGGCAGCGATTGACCTGACATATCGTAGTAGTTTTTCTTCTTGAATATTGTACAATATGCATTTCTCATCCCCAGTCACAATTCGATGTAAATAAAAACTTTCTTTATTGCCTTTGAAACAGCTGCTCGCAAGTGAAAAATCATCTTTCATCGCCTCTCGGTTTCAGTACATAAGACACCCTATTGCCTTGCTTTCGAATCATTTCCATGGATTTCAATCGTACAGAAACTGGTTCTCAAGAGCGTCTCTTGTCTTCGTCATTCTTGGAACGTCGAAACCATTCGCAATATGATTTATCAGTTGGAGCATTATCACCATAAATATCCACAAGGCGATTGCGCTTCAGTTGCACTTTTCTTCCAATTAAAGCAGAAAACTGAAACCTCCCGCAAATGCTACTTAGTTAACACATAATTTGACATATTCAAAACCACAAAAAACAAGGATTTTTCTAAAACTCAAGGCAATATAAACTGAATATTTTATTGAAAAATGTCTAACCTCTCTGAAACTACCGAATTCTGCTGTTACTATGAAACATTCACAACAGACGGAGCCATCTTTTAAAATGGACCGACCTTATGTGTACACCCGATATTATAATTTAGTCACAATGTTTGCAACGCAATAAAATAAACATCAGAGATATAATAAACTAAATAATTCGTGATCAGCATAACAAGGCGCCCTATTCCCTCAATACTCGATATATAAGTTAGATAGTTGGTAAGAAGCGTTTTTATAACCAGAAGCAACACAAGTTCACAAAAATGACCGCATTTTAATAAATAGAAATTATATCTCCCATACCAAACAGTTTGCATACATTTTCTTCTATCAAACTTGCTTGAATTAAAGCTATTAATTTTTAAAATAATAATTGTTTTTAAATTGGTCAACTAGTAGATAAAGAAGGTGAATTCAATTAAGAATAGCAGATATTGTATAAATTATATACTTATGTATATCAGTATATATATTAGGCATAGATAGCTCAACAGTCTAGCGTGCGGCCTAATATTCCAGACTACCTGGGTTCCAATCTCCGCTCGAATCAAAAATTCTTTATCAGTTTGTCTAAAACTTTGTAACGCATTAAAGGAGGCATTCTATATCCCATAAAGTATATATATTCTTGATCAGCTAGTCAAGACGAGTCGATCTAGCCATGTCCGACTGTCCGTTTCATAATTGCTGTTCATTTTTTTTTTTTTTTTGATGAATTTTTTAAACATCTGGCTGAATGTCGGTACTTAAACTTGTTTTGGTCCCAAGTGTATGGAGTATCTATATTGATGGCCACACACACTTTTTGGTGTAGCCCCCATACAAACCCACCGTTTTTTTTTTTTTTTTATTGGATAGCCCCTATAAAAACCCACTACCCATGTTAAGATTGTTAAAGCTTTCGTTGCACCGAAGTTAACGCTATTTTTTCTTGTTTTGAATATTAGAAGTTCATATTGTAAGACCCTTTATGTATTGCAAGTATGCTACAGATAGAGTGGTAGTTGAAATGCAGCAACTAGAAAGACGCAGTGAGATTGCAGACAATTAACAATGGAACATGTAATTTAAATGCAACACATCAAAACTAATTGTGCAAAGTGAATTCATTAAATTTCACAAAATAAAATGGGGCAGAAATTTTAAGGTTACAAGAGAATATGTATTAGAGAATATGAACATGGAAAAGGAAGTATTAAGTTTCGTTGAACCGAAGCTTACATAAATACATTAAACAAAATAGCCCAGTCATCTTAGCCAAAAATATTGATCAACCTCGGAATGAGAGATAATAAGCTGTAAATTGGTATAAACCTTTGTTTTGGCGTTCTACTCGTATATGTTGTCTCAAAAGTCTCATAAAATATCGTGTGCGCGTCTTAAGCTATTCAAGGTCTAAGATAGCGAAAATCGACGTCGTTGTTGTGCCCTTTCAGCAACAGCGCGTCTGCGAGATACTGCAGCTTCAACGGTTTCTGTCGCTCGCTGAAGACGCCGAACTTGAGACTGTTCTGGTGTCTCAGCAGCCCGTTGAGATGCCAGATATTCAGCAAGCTACGTAGAGCTGATCGTGGGAAAATCATGGCGTGTCCAAATGTATTCCTGCTACCTTTAAGGTTCGACCCTGTGATTTGTTGACAGACATTGAATATGCAACTTTTAATGGGAACTGCGGGCGCTTAAAATCAAACGGAAAGTTTTATAAGCAGATTGTCTCCCTTGGCTTCGCCAGTTAAGATTGTGGCCTTCACAATATTCCTTCTTAGTTCAGTGACTCGCAACCGAGTACCGTTGCATAATCTTGGCGCGTTCAAGTTGCGCATTAAAAAAACGGGTACACCTACCTTCAATTCCAAGCTATGGGATGGCATTCCGTATATCTCCAAAGAGTTTAGGGATAGCTCGTAGTGTCATCGGATGACAAGCCTGTTTCGATGGAGTTATAAACTGATATTTCGCTAGTTAGCTCGTCCAATAACCATAGACGAAGTAAGACCACAATAATAGTGACTTTTGCACTTGAGTACCAAAAACAACCACAAAATGCTTTTGAAGTTGCTGGTGGTCAGTCGAAGAGAGAGAGATATATTTCACTCTTTGGAGTTGGTAACGAAACTCTTTTATATGACAAGTTGTTTGTGTACTGATTGAATTATTGGAATTACATTAGAATTCAATTCACAAAAGTATGCAATCTTTCATCAATGTTTTCTTATGACGTTATCTTGTGACGTGGCGCATTTTCATGCAATAGAAACAGCTGCTTTCCTTTGGAATATTCGGGCCTAACACGAAGAACTCTCGAGCACAAACGATGTAAAACTTGTAAATAATATTCTCCATTAACAGTTTGACCTTCTGGAATAAATTTCTTGCGAACAATATTCTTAGAATCATAGAAAGTTATCAACATTGTCTTGATTCTTGACTTCTGAAAAAAAACATTTTTTAGGTTTTGGCTCGTCTTTTAACTGCCACTCTGTAGATTGTCGCTTAGTTTCAGGATCATATTTAAAACACCATATTCCATCACCAGCTATGATCGAATCAAGAAAATCTGGATCGTTGCACTAACGATTTTTTGATCATCATTCAAATGATGTGGAACAAAACACCTTCCTTTTACCCAAATCTTCAGTTAATATGTTGTAGATTGTACAGTAAGATGAATTTAATTCTTCTGCCAGCATTCTCTCTGTGAAATTTGCATCGATAGCTATTATTTCACTTACTTTTTCCACTAACTCAGCACGATGCTTCGGGTCGTCCAGGTCTTGGATTACCATTTAAATCATCACGACTGTTTTTAAGTCGTGTAAAGCACGTGTAAACTTGAGTAGGACTCATACAAGCATCATCACAAACTTTTTTCACAATTCGTAAGCAAGTTTTTTACCGAATTTAAAACAAAATTTAATATTAGCTCTTTTGTTTTTAAGAGATAACTACAAAAACTGGTGTTATTAAAACGTGTGTCATTTTGTAAGCTGTCATACGGTTAGCCTGAACTTAGCTGCTTTTGAAAAAAGAAAAATGTACTTTTCTAACAATGCCAACATTTAACAAATTTTTGTGAATCTAATCGATACTCTACAGTGAACAACATTTGTAGTAGTCGTTCTTTATACTTATAACCAATTCAGCGTTAAACTTATAACACATCATAAATAAAATTATGTATATTGCAATTGGTGGACAGGAAAATAAAGTGTGTATTTGGTTGAAATATTACCAATGCGCGTTAGAATAATTCCACAGAACATTCAAAGCACTCCGTCAATAAGTCGGTCCTATACGGTAGTTGGATCCTTTGCAGGACACATACAAATTGTATGCAATAAACTAAATAAATCTATTTTTAGCTACAGCAACTACTTCAATGACTTGTACTACATAGATACATTGGTATGGAGTACGAATCATAGCGAAAAACTTCAATAGAATGAAACTCATGACTCAAGACGCAGCTGCAGGACTCAAGTTGACATACCATATACTGTGTCTAAGAAAGTAAGTTGTCTTTTAGCAAGAAATACACGAAGGAATGCAATAAAAAAAATACAAAGGAAAAACCAGCATACCAATGCCAGGTGAGCCAGCGCAAAAAAGCAATGAAATACAATCTTCAATTTGGATTTTTTTTTTTTTTTTTATAGGAAAATGCGAAATAAAGACGCGAACTTAGACTCGTGCGAATTTAAGACACTAATGCATTATTTTCGACTGTCATTATTCACACACACACATACGTAAAAGTTACGTACAAGTATAGAAGACAACTATGGATGTTCGTTTGAGTGAGTGCACATAAATTTATACACAAGTTCATTTGTATAATCAAGTGAGTAGCAAATGCGCGTAAATCTTCACAAATCCCTCATACAGGACTCCATAAAAATATATCACAGATACATATACATATACATATACACGCTGCACGTCCTATCAGGCTAATACAATATCACACACAACACACGCGGAAATGTGACATATAAAATAATTTTTGTGTTTTTGTAATTGTCGTACTTAGTTTGAATTGTATATTCATTTTACCAGCAATTTAGTAACGCACAAAACAAAGTGTACATCGGAGGGTGTAGTTATAAATGCATAAAAATATAATTGATACTAGATAACTTCCTCGTCAGCAGTTGACAATTCAATATAAAGTTGATTTAATTACACATTAAAATTTAATAGTGTTGAGCGATATTTAACTAACTCTGATTTTTCACAGCCACTGCAAAGTCACGGGTAGCAGTTGCTTCTCGATGTTGAAAATATCAGTGATTCAGTAGCAGTTGCTTCTCACTGCGTACTCGTATACATAATATATCAAAGTGATTTTAGGATTAGCAGCACAGAAACTTGCGTGTAAAAATGATATATCAAACATTTGTGAAATATCAAAATTAATATTGTAGATAAATGCGATAGATCGAGTATTTGTGATATATCAATATTAATTTAGTACAATCTTGATGAAAAACTAGTTATTTTTAGTAGGTATATATAGGATAACTATGAAGAAATGTGTTTCTACAACTATTTTAAGTAATGTAAACACAAACGATTTATGTGTTAAAGTTGGATGTGTGGTTCCTTTTATATCTATTTTGCCATTAAATACAGTAAAAAATAGCTGTGATTTCAATATAGAGCAGTCTCGTTAATCGTTGCTATTTGGAAATCACTGACTAGTTCATCTCTACTTTATACCCATACATCACTAAGTGGAACATAAATATTAAAGTTTCGAAAAATCAATACAGTATTTCCAGATGCTGAATCTGAGTCCCAGGTCGCACTTTCCTAACTACCTAGTAATTTTTTTTTTTAACTAAAAGTGTTGTTATATCATTTAAACATAGTGTGAACTAGAGAGGGCATTATAGAGCCCATAGAATCTATTTATTCTTGATCAGCTCGACGAGGCGATTCAATCTAGCTATCTCCGTCCGTCGGTCCGTCGGTCCGTCTGTCTGCATGCTGTTGCGGATTTTTAGGTACCAATTTTGAATATATACAGTTGAAGGTCGGCACATAGACTTCTGTTTATTGAAATCATACAAAATATCTATATTGACATACCAGGCCCACTTTTTGTGATAGCTGTCATACATACCACCCACCCTCTTTCGAACTTGTATAGAAATCTTTTTAATTGCAATCAATATCAACTTAAAAATTAGCTATGAAAATTAGCTTCCTATGAACGGATTCTTCACATATACATCAATTTCTGTGATTTGCCCAATTTTTGGCGTAGCTGCTGTACAACGTTTTTGTATGGAAAACCTTTTTTTTACAGGTAATATCAACTTCATATCGTGCATACCTATGAAAGTACGCTTCACATAAATATCAAGAAATGTATCCCGCTCACATCTAGACCTAGTCTCCATATAAAAGCACCTACAACTTTTGGGTTTTTTGTATGAAAGAATTATTTATGACACCCTACATCAACTTCAAATTCTATATGGTAAGGTAAACCATCTGGTATAAAGTAAAACATCTTCTTGAGAAATGCATACATACAAAACGATATCAACAATCATTCCTCTGACTTTTACTTTTCAAAATATGTTTTTTTTCTAGAACTCTGAAGTGTATTCTATGTTCGTCTATCTCAACTATTACGCTTTTCTTGTTATTTCATTTTGACAAAAGACAAAAAATTAAGAGCAAGAAGCAAGTTCTTGCAAAATGACAAAATGAGTAAACAGCAAGAACAAAATTTATGGATGACATTAAATAAATTTAATCGATTGTATCAAGAACATGTGTACACTGTTAGGTGGGAACACATAAGGTGCATACCCACACATTTACACAAATGTGCCTTTTTGTTCACAATCTACTCCATCCATTTGGTTTTTTTGTTTTTTTTGTTTTTTACCATTTCATGAATTTAATACTAGTCTTTTATATATGTTTCCCATACATGTTGCATTCTATATTTGTGAGTTGATGACACGCATGCAAAACTTTCCTCGTTGGCTGTTTTTTTTTTTTTTGTTTCTTATTACACTCGAGTTTTGTTTCAGAATTCTTAGGAATATTCTATTATAAAATAAAATTGTAAACAGCACACTTGGCAAACATGTCTGTTCTGGCTGTGTCCTAGTTAAAATGGTACTGAAATACACTGTAAGATATTACATAGCAAAAAATTCAAAGACGAAGTAAATAAATCCATTCAGAAATACAAAGTTCCAACTTATTCGCAAAACTCATGTAGCCCAGTGTAATTTGGGTACTACTAAAAGTGAGTGTAGCCCTTATTGTAGACTTCCGTCTTCAAAAAGCTAAAATATCAAATTTAAAGTTGAAATTAACTGCGCTCAAATGTAAATATGACGAATTTTGCATTTTTCTTGCAAATGATGCATAGCTAGAAACCTTCTCCTGATCGACAGTAACACACTCCATTTCATACTCAAGTTCACAACGATCGCTCCAATAGTTTAGACAACAACAATATAAAGGATATACGCACAAACATTCACTTTTATACTGTACACATATAGCGTAAATAGTATTTTCATATAGTCAGAAGATTTGAAGTTATTGGAGACGCATAAGTATGCATGGAGTATATGTATTCATGATCAGTAAGATAAGTCGATCTAGCCACATCCGTCAGTCTGTGCATTTGTAGTCGTCCTATGGCCTCAGCCTTTCAAATATTGGTTTGAAAGTTGGTATACATACTTTTTAACCATAAGCACCACAATTATCGAAATGACCGCGATTTAACAAATGAAAGTTATTGCTTATATACACTTAAAACTGAATAGCGCATTTATAATTTACAAATAGTTCTTACATATTCTTCAAGAGCAATTCAGAATACAAATACATATATTGTATCAAAATTGAACCGGACTGGTGGATTTAAACCGAATTGGTAATACTTCTTCTTCTTAATTTGGCTGTCATTGTCATTAACATGCATGCTAAGTTTTAGCGAGATGCGATAATTAGTCTGTGTTTGGCAGCTGCTCGTTTACGACGCGAAAAGTTTGTATGGCGATTTTCAACATGGAAAAAAAAAATTTAACAACGAGTTTGCTTGAAATTTTGTGTGAAATACGGCAACGTAATCATTCGAAATGTTACAAAAGTATTTTGAAGACGCTACTCTATCGAGAACGCAAGTATTTGAGTGGCATAAAGCATTCAGTGAGGGTCGTGAAATCGTAGAAAACTTGCCACATGCAAGTCGTTCAACCCCCCCTCAGTTAACAACAAAAACATCAGACAAAAAAAATCTCGAAAATCTTCGTGCTGACATTAGAAAGATAGCATAGACACTCAACATCTCTTATGGATCGACTCAACACATTTTGATAGATATTTTTGGTATGAAACGCGTCGCCACCAGACTCGTACCAAAAGCCGTTGGGATGCTTGTATTGACTCAAATGAAGCCTCTTTTGAAGGCGATAATAACGATTTTTATTAAGAGGGCTGCTATTTATATTGCGGGAACTGGCAACACTAATGTCAAAAGCTAAAATCTGGCAACACCATAATAAAGTTTGACATTTTTTGGCATAAACGTATTCACAAAGTTTTGATGTACAATTGCTATTTGTTTTGTTTACAGTGAGTTAAGAAAAGCCATTTGGCCACAAAATGGAAATTTCAAGAGAAGGTTTTCGTTGGATTATTTTTCACTACTTTTGACGTGGATTATCTCAACAAGAATGTGTCAATGAACGCAGTTCTTCGTATGGTGGTAAAGCACCATCTAAAACTACAGTATATCGCTGGTATAGTGAATTTAATCGTGGTCGTAGTTCGGTCGCCGACGAATTCCGTTAAGGTCGTCCAAAATCGGTTGTTGTGCCCAAGAACATCGATGCAGTGCGTGAACTGATAATGCAAGATCGTCATGTAACATATCGTGAGATAGAGGCATCCTTACACATTAGTTCCACTTCAATACATTCGATTTTGCATGAACACTTAGCTGTAAAAACAATTTGCTCTCGTTGGATACCTCATAATTTATCAATCGCTCAAAAAAAGGCTCGCGTCGATTGTTGTAAGGAAATGATTAAAAAGTTCGACCGTGGTGCTTCAAAAGACGTGTATAAAATCGTGACAGGTGACGAATCATGGATATATGCGTATGAGCCAGAAACAAAACAGCAACCGACCGTGTGGGTATTCCAAAAAGAGTCAAATCCGCCAAAAATTGTTCGTGGAAGAAGCACAGCGAAGCAAATGATTGCCGGTTTCTTCGGCCGAATGGGTAATGTGGCCACTGTTCCGCTTGACCAACGTAGGACGGTCAATTCTGTGTGGTACACGACCATTTGTTTGCCGGAAGTCTTCGGAGAAATTTGTAAAACTAACCGCCAAAGACGAATCATTCTCCATCATGACATTGCGAGCTCTCACACATCTCGTCAAACAAGTGCATTTTTGAGCAGTCAAAACATCGAATTAATGACTCATCCTCCGTACAGTCCTGATTTGGCACCCAATGACTTCTTCTTGTTCCCGAGTATTAAAGGTAAACTGCGTGGTCAACGATTTACGAGCGCCAAATAAGCAGTTGAAGCGTTCAAAACCCTAGTTTTGGAGGTGTCTCAAGTGGAATGGAAAAACTGCTATGTCAAATGGTTAAAGCCATTTTCATTTAAAACTGTTTCTTATTATTAGCTATTCCCGAAATATAAATAGTACCCCTCATAAAATGCATACAAATTTTTTTTTTTTTTTTTTAACCAGTCCGGGTCAATTTTGAAGCTATATACTTAATGGTGTCTTTTTCTTTTTCAAAATTAAACTCGACTAATTTGATATTCGTAGAGTATAGAATTTTTCTAACTTCGTGTTCAGCTTTATAAAACCTAAAACGATTTCCCACAGCGATTTATGATGCAATATTAATAATTTTATTTGACTTTCAGTGTTTTTATGCAAGTAGTTGTGTGTTTAAGTAGTATCAACACAGAACACAGTACGCATTACAAACTGCGTACAAAAATTAATATACTCGAATAATTTACATTTAACAATAAAAATGAGAAGCATAGCAACAAAAGCAAAAGCAAAAACAAGAACTTACCTTAAACTAACGGAACAAATATCGCATGAGATTATTAAAAATATGTTTGGAGAGTATGAGAACAAAATCATTGTGTAGAGTTTACACTGTAGACTCTCATTGCTCCATGCAGCTTATGTCTTCTTATTCTTTTCTTTTTTCAACGCACACTTTGACCAGACTTAAAACACGAAATTTCGCAACGAGCGCATTTTTTAATTGCGCAATAATTTTTTTTATGATACATTTTAACAGCTTACATATGTACATATATATACATGTGTCTTTAATTGCATTCTAATAACTTTGTGCATATTATTTGTACTATTTACACTTTACACACACAAATGCAGAACTATATTTTGCACAAAAAAAAAAAAGAACAAACAAAAAACAAACAAATTAAACAAATGCATTTTTATCACTTTTTTACGCTGCAAACACACGCGCGACGCACTCTATGACAGATCGAAACTAACTGATAATTTGTTCTGCACTTAAAGTGAGTAAAAGTAAAAAAGAGGCTGGAAGAATGGTGACGCTAAGAGAGAATAGAGCGCCAATAACGGTCAAGCACCAAAAAAAAAAAAAAAAAAAAAAACTGCAAATGCAATAAATAGAGAAATGAAAAATGGGAGAAAGTGATTGCAACTGCAGAGTGTGAGTAAGCAAACAGGCAATAGAAATGCAAAAGATTCTGAGATTATAAAAAAAAAAAATTATGGTATTACCAGTTTGTCTGAAAGTTTGTAACAATTTCTCAGACCTCGCTGAAAAAACTGCACAAATAAGTATTTTTATTGCTGTTAAACGGAGTATCTTACTAAGGACCACATTGGTCAATGTGTGACCTCTATCAAGGGATCAGCCGGCGTAAAATAAATAGAGTATCAATTTTACAATATTAAACTGCTTTAACGATATAGTACATATGTACATACATATGTACGTGGACATATAATAAAAGTATTTTTGTTTGTTTTGATTTATCAAATAATGGCAATGAAGGGTTTTTAATTGAGCCCAAAGATGTTTTCTCAATTTGTTAATGAATCATATATGTATGTGTATGTGTATGTAAAGAATTGCCTTCAAATAAACTAGGCCATTTGTGCGTAGGGTGAATACAGTCTATAGTTGCGACGTCGATAGTATATCATGGTCATGTAGGACATCAATAGCATGCAGATGATAATGATGATGAGTACGGCCTTAGCCTGTCCAATATTGGTCTCTTCGTGAGTTAGCTGCATTGTTGACAGCTTACGCGCGTGCTCCCAGTCCACTGGTAGTATATCTTTGTAGAGCAAGAACATTTTATGCAATGGGCAGGCAGTGCCGCAGTTATGTATTTCGATTGGTTTTGGCTCAGCGGTAGTGTTTTTATAGGGATTATTGTGGCATCGATGCGTAGCTCTAGCATGATACACGCTGTATAGGGTGGATTGTGTAGTTCGAACAGATTTAGAGTATTGAGCACTGTAAATCCAAACGGAGCGATTAGGACTCAATTTGCCTTGTTCTTTGTCGATAAAACGATGTAGTATCTCCTTTATCAGCGCACCAGTCTTCAGACGTGCCAATTGACGCGTATACGTTTTAATGGCAAAAGCAAAATTTGATACGTAGGTCATATCGGCGCTGAGATACACTTTCTTTGTCCAGTCGGGCAGTGTTTTGTTATAGAGACTTTCAATGAAAAAAGTATTATTAATGCGCTGTATGCCCTCCAAAGATTCAATGATGCGTCCCGTATAATGCGTTAGATAATCAAACAAGTATTTGAAATGCTCGTTAATTTGTTGAAATTCCGGCGTGTTTTTTTGCAGTTCCGAGAATGTGTAATGCGGACAAGGCGCCTCACCAGATAGCGTTACATCTAATTGTTCCGGTACAGTGTGCACCGGAATGGGTTGCCATTTCATGTCTTTCAGCCAAATATCCTTACCAATCGGTTTATACAGTCCTGCCAGATTCGAAAGCGCTCTCATCAATGCGCGATCAACATCGGTGGACTGTATATAAATCTCATCTTTGTCATAGATAGCACTTAGCAGCGTTTGATAGCGCTGACGCAGCTTTTTTTGTTAAAGTTAATTTTCTGTCAATCACTTAATTCTCATTTTAAACTTATTCAAAATTATTTTTTTTATTTTTAGTTCACATTACTATTAAAGCGTGTTTTTTTTAGTTTTTTTAAACTATAATTTTTATTTCAGTCAACTTCAACTTTAACAAGAAGAAAAGCACGTGGGGTGTGGGTTCGCATAGTGATGGAAATTGTGCTCAAAAATCATTGTGTTGGCATTAGAAAGATAGCAGAGACACTCAATATCTTTTATGAATCGACTCAACACATTTTGGTTGATGTTTTGGGTATGAAACGCGTCGCCGCCAGACTCGTACCAAACGACCTGAATTTGTTGCATTTTTTTTGCACATTCCAACTTGATTGTGAGGGAGTTTTTGGCCGAACACGAAACAATAGTCATCGCACAACCACCGTATTCACCAGATTTGGCACGCTGTAACTTTTTTCTGTTTCCGAAACTTAAATATTCGCTCCGGGGCACGGGTCATAAGTCGATTGAAGACATAAAAAAAAAATTCGCTGAAGGAACTAATGGCTATCCCGGCCGAGGCGTAAAACAAATGCATGCTTGTATTGACTCAAAAGGAGCCTATTTGGAAGGCAATAATAAAGATTTGTATTAAAAAGCATAAAAATGTTGTTTTTTTTAACCTGTCCGAGTAAATTTTGATCAGAAATACAGTGAGATCTTAGATACAACTAAGAATATAGGAAGATAAATATAACTGTGTATACTATGGTCTTTAGTTACTATTTGATTTGTTTATGTGCTCATAATGATGATTTTTTTAAAATTCATTAAACAAAAATTGGTATTCGCATACATTTTTGTATATTCACAACGATAAACACGACTAGGGCATCAAAGTTTACATAAATATGCCAAATCTCTTGGTAGTAGTTTTAAAATGTTTATTGGTACGAAATGAATTTAGAGTTGAGACACTAAAGCGATGTCAGATACTAACTAAAGCCGACTGTTTCTTTTGTTTATTAGTAAGGTTGATTTAGTTTAGTCAATATCAGCTTGAAATTCGATATGATGGTTCAAACGGTTTGAAAAAATTACGGCTGCCGTGTTATGTAGTGAGCCGGCTTCCAGTGGATACTTTTTTCAAACGTCTTTACCACGTCCACTACAAAGTGCTTGATTTTTCCAAATATGCTTTGCTAATTGGTTACCTAGGACAGATATCTTGAAAATTGTCGGGTAAAGCTAAGCTATAGTTTCGGTTAAATAGCAAATTAACTCTTAAGTAGAAATATCTATTAATTTTTGATAAACGGAAGTTTCAAAAGATAGACGAAGGAACTGATGATAATAGCTAAAACGCTCTATAAAAATGTGCTGATCAAAATCATGTATTGTGTAAAAAGTATTTTTTTTTAGAGCTACTTTAATAATTTCTCCCAATACGAATGAAAATATGGAAAAAGCAGTTTACAAATAGGCAAAGTTCATATGTTCCACTAATTTTTGCGAGTGTAGCGAAAGAACAACCAAACGACATTTATTTGAATTTTAAAAAACTTTGTACATATTTACATGTGTAGGGACAAATATATCCCAACAACAAGTACGAGTATGTCACTTTCCTCGACAGCATAGCATAACATAAAACATCAAAGGGCGTGGCTTAAGCCGCACAGAAACAAGAAGCAAAGTAAATAACCGGTACCCAGAAGCGGCTCCGATTGAATTGACAACGCTCGTATTTACGTTTCCCCATCTGCGCTGAATGGTAATATGAACAGCACTTGACGCCCAATGATTGCTTATACATAGAAGTTATGATAATGATGTTGCCGTGTTCTAAGCAGAATATCTTCACAAAGTAATACAGTAGTGTTTGTATTCTGTGGGTGTGCGCAGCTTTGCAAAAGTTTTTAGACACTTACTGGCAAAAAGCATACTATAGACATACTAGAAGTTTATCAAAATCTCTCGCAGCTGCAGAATTTTAGTGTTGAGCTATCGACCACCAAAAGCACAGACTATGACACAGCTAGCTAGCAAGTAAAACAAAAGAAAAACTAAGACAGACCATCTATTTGAGGAGAGAAAGAAGCAGTAATATTAAGTAGCAAAGAAGGGTGTTCTGTGTCCATCTTAATGGAAAAAACAAAAAAAACTGAAAAGCAAAAGAAAAAAAGGAAAAATTGAAAAATTGAAAAGCACAAAGTTTGCCATTTTGAAAATTTCTTCCCATTTTAAGTTGTTTCACTTTGTTTCTTGCTCACGTAAGTCTTTTCCCGCCAGTTTCCGTTTAAGCTTAAGTTTCATTACGCCTTTTTCGTTTCCGTTGTCGCACAGTGTGATAATTCATCGATTTGGCTGACCAAAATTATTTCATACGTTTCGTTTGAAACAAAATTGTAAAGACAATAGAATTGCTACAACTTGACATAATCAATTTAAGCCCTGTTTGATGAGATGAGCTCGTCATTGATTTCGTTTGTTTTGTTTCATTGTGCTACCCACAAAACGAGTCAACAACTTAATACATATGTTGATGAGAACGGCGTATGATATTTTAAAAAAAAAAAATTATAGTAGCAGCAGTGATTATCGTGACAGCTATTGTACTTTGTAATATTTTACAATACTTTGAAATCAGTGTTAAAATAAAAAACAAAAATATATTTTTATCTATTCTTTTTATTATCAGTTTGTCTGAAAGTTTGTAACGCATTAAATGAGACATCGTAGACCCCATAAAGTATATATACTCTTGATCAGCTCGACGAGACGAGTCGATCTAGCCATGTCCGTCTGTCTATCTGTCCGCCTGTCTGTCTGTCTGTCTGTATGTTGTTACTCATGTTTTGGGGACCAATTTATATGCTATCCAGTTGAAATTTTACTCATACACTTATTTTTAATGCAGTTTAATAGAGATTGACCCGCCGCGCCCACTTTTTGGGGTAGCCCCAATACAAACCCACCACCCACTTTTGACCTTTTGTATGAAAAACTTTTTTATTGTAGTCAATATCAACTTAATAATTGATATGCTAAATTTAAGTGGACGAATGCTTGATATATACATTAATGGGTGGGACCCGCCCACTGTTTTGGGGTAGCCCCTATACAATTCTACTGCCCAGTTTTCACGTTTTGTATGAAAACTTCTTTACTACAGTCAATATTAGGTTGAAATACAATTTGGTGCCTTTTTATGGACAGCCGCTAAACATACATAGACTAACGGGCGTGGCCCGCCCAGTTTTTGGGGTAGATCTCACACAAACCCACCATGCAATTTTGTGTTTTTTTATGACAAAATTCTTCTTTTAAATCAATATTAGCTTGAAATTTGATTTGGTGGATTTTAGTGGACAACCACTTCATATACAAATGAGCGTGTCCCGCCCACTTTTTGTGGTAGTTTCATATAAACCCACAGCTCACATTTGCAAGGAAAACGTTAATATGAACTTGAAATTCGATATGGCGGCACCTTACACATCTACTACATCGCTTCACAAACATCTATTATTGAGCGTATACTACCCACTTTTTGGGGTAGCCCCTATTTAAACCCTCACTTTAATGTTTTACAATACTATTTAAAATTTCGTGTGAATGGTATTAGAGCTTCGGGTCAACCGAAATTAAAGTTTTTTCTTATTTTATATTTAATTAAACCAACCCTTTTGTTCATAGTCTTCCTAAATCTGAATATCTGAATTACCCTGTTCCCGAGTCGATTCCCAAATTCTTTGTAAGGAGCCAATATCATGTTGCGGGAACCCAACTATCTCCACACTATCGAATAATTTCTTGTAACTTATTAAACACAATGTGTTTTTTTCAAATGTTTTTTTTAATATCCAAGCGTTATAGCCAGATGTGCCACCAAATCGATATCTAGTGACATTATCTAGAGAGGATTGACTTAAAATGGTACAAAAAACCATGCGATAGTGAGGTACATAGTCGGAAGCAAAGGACTCCCGCAACAGGATATGGGCTCCTTACAAAGATCTTGGGAATTGAGGCGGGAACAAGGTATTTTGGGTAGTCACCTGAATTGTATATATTCCAAGTGGCATATCTTCACTACAGTTCTTTGGGACTAATTCCATACTTCAGTTTCTAAAACATCTTCATTTTCTTCCCATTTTCTGGAGAGGATTAGCTTATAATGGCATAAAAAACTGAAGGATGGATATAGTCTGAATCATTAGTCTGAATCATTGGGCTACCGTAACATGAGAAGTATTCCTTAACAACATTTTGGCGTGGGTAAAATGGTAATTCAGAAAGTCATTGGTTTTGGATTAATTTTAGTGCCAAATATTGCTGATTTTATTTCCGATTGACTAGGTCGTCAATTTTTCACATAGTTCTTCCCAGGATTGATTAAGTGGCATTTCTGCACTAAAACTTGTAAGGACTAAGGATTGGATATAAAAAACCCAAGAAATTATCAGAAACAAACATTTCATTTTCCACACCAGTGAAAGAAACCAGAATTCAAACCAAGTGCTTGGATAGCTTTATAAAATATGAAGTATTCGCCTGTAAACACTATGTGTATGATACAATATATCAGCTGGCCGATAGTCATATACCTGTGATTCACTGCGACTGAAAAATCTCTGATATCAGCCACTCGATATTGTAGTTTACGGAGTATCAGTAATATATCATACATAAACTTGATACTTGATATATACCGTGAATCACAGTGTCACTAGTAAGAAACAAATGATACCCAATCATTGATATTTACAATATCGAGTAGCAACTGATATCAGTGATTTTTCAGTCGCCGCGATTGAATCATAGGTAGTTTATATGTAGTATAAAACACGAATTTCGGAACTTACAAGTGTTTTTACTTCTATTTTTATTTGTAAGTAGTATGTTATTTTCATTGCCGTTGCTTATGCAAGGCAATATCTGATATGGCCTTCTCTCAAAGCAATTGAAGAACAAAGCAAGACTTTTCCAGCTGAATTGCATTTTTCAAAAGGGTGGCGTCGTTTCACTTGTTAAGCTTTTCTGATGTGTTTATATTATTTCACAAATGTATTTTTTCAAAACGAAATTTCTACTTCACTGCTTTACCAAAAGCATTCCTTTTATGAAGCACACCATCCACAAAAGAGACAATCGAAATTCGTTATATCTCAGTAACTATTTGACCGATCTTTAAGAAATTCAAAGCTTGTGTTAATATCCTTCAAACTGCATTTTATTCTCTTTATATTTGGTCAAAAATATCAGCAAATATAGTTCAAAATTTATACATGTTTATGAACTGATTTAAAAGTACAAATTCAATTCGATTTGCTTGTTTATAATAGTCACTTTAGACGTGTAAATTTCACATGTTGATGACGTTAACAAACAATTTGTCTGGGTTATCTAGAATATATATTATTTGTACAAACTTTTGGCCCGACCAAATCGTACAAACACCACACTGTGCGCCGCCACCCTCGTCGCCACCATATGCACAGTTTGTAGAATTTTGGCTGCGCTTTTGTACTCGTTAACTTTAATGAGTAAATTTGAATAAGCCACGCGACAGCAGCTTTTAGACTCACCAGACTTGTTTCACAATCTGTAACTCATTAATTCCAATTCATTCGGTTCAATCTTTCTTTGGCAACAATTTTTGACAATGCTTGCGGCTTCCTTTTGTCTGCCGGCTCAAAAGGCCGGAATAGTCCCAATTGAATTTTCAAGTGTCGCAAAGGGAAAATGACCTTGCCATTAATATTACTCCGGTACTCATTGCACGGCCTGCCTGCGTAGCAAACAATTGCGTGCCGCAGCAAATGATTTGGCGGCGAACACGACCGGACCGACTTTTAATTGAATGTAAATTTAGGAAGTCGCCACAGACAAAAATAATTGACAAGAGTTCAGCATGAAATGTGTTCTGGAACGACTAAAACGCACGACGTGCTATAAGCGCTAAAATTTAATTAACATTGTCAATATGCGCTAAAAGTTTTTCGCATCTTCATCAAACTTTTTTCATGCCAAATAATGCCAAACTCCAGTGGTGCTTCTATTGTTTAATAATGCGACTTCAATAGGAATTAAATAATTATAATTATATTCTTCTAATATCGTAATTAATTAATATTATAAATGTTACAAAAAGATACTATTCTGCATTATGTAACAGTTCTTATAAATTTAGCTTTACATACCATATATGGATCGTCCTTCGGAATGGTTTTCCCCTGTAAGAAATTATACAATTATATCTTAAGCCAAACAAGAATACGTGAATATTTTTAAAATGTTGCTTTTCGTTTATTTCTAAGAAAATTCAAAAGCATTATATCTAAGAACACAACACAACACAACTTGGACTAGTCGAAAGTCTATACATATCGAAGTATACATACGAATATTTAGAGGTGGCTGCTTTTTGTCGTGACACATCGTGTCACATGCATGCACGTTGTGTTCGTGCATCAAAATTGAAGTTTGTGCGTGTGTCGTGCGCGTTCGTGCAGAGTTAGAAAAATCTTGTGTATGTATCGTGCGTACAAGTCAAAACTTGCGTGACACGAAAAAGCACGACAATCACGAAACAATTTCAAAGTAAATCGTAAATGTGCTGGTTTTTCGGCTTTCTCTATAACTTTTCGATAGCGATCATCTTCTGTTGGATACTATCAAAATCACCTTTTTTTTCCAAATGAGACGACTTGCGAAGCGATTGTGAATTGGAACCAAAAGTTGTCCATGACATTATTAACAATCAAAAAATTCTCCATTAACAGTGACGGTGCCTGTAGAAGACGAACGGTCCGTTAAGTCTTGTCGCACAAATTCCAAACAAAACAGTAACTGTGTTGGTTAATAAATGGTTCAGCAAAAAATCAGCTTTACGCTACGCACCTTGAGTTTTCATAATGGAGAAATTATTTTGAATGTTTAGCTGTACGAAAACAGCGCGTTGTATTGGCGTGTTCCATGGTAAAAATTCGCTTGGACAGACTCTGGAAACCAGGGCTGTTATAAATCAATTAGAAACCAGATGTAGAAGTTATAGGATTGCCACATACCAAAGATTTATATGGGCCACCCGTTACTTTTGATGCTGATCGAAAATATATGTACTTTATTGTGACTATTCCGTTGTTATGAAATGCATTTCAATAAACTTAGTATATTATACAGGGTGTCTCAAAAGAAAGTCCACATTTGATTTGCTGATTGCGTGAACGCAACTATTACGAGGGGCGCGGGCGGTATGTCAATCGGTAGTCTAGCTTTTGAGAATTAAGTCGCTATGGAGCGTTTCTCGGGATCGGACCGTGCATTGTGCATACGTGACTTTTACAAAAGCGGTAATTCAGCGACTGTAGCGCGTAGAAAACTCTGCAGTATTCGACATGTTCGTCATTTAAATGATGCGCCAAGCCCTCGACTCATTGGCAAATGGGTCGAGAAGTTTGAAGAGACCGGTTCAACGCTGGAAAAATCAAAATCCGGGCGTCCAAGATCTTCGAGAACGTTCGAAAACGTAGACAGTGTTACTCAGTCTGTTCGTGACAGCCCCGACCTTTCGATACGGAAGCGTGTTGTTGCTTTAAACGTGCATAGATCATCATTGTTCCGCATTTTACACAAAGATTTAAAGCAACTTCACACACGTCCAACAGGTCTCTACCACGAGTTCATGAAATTTTTCCTGGCAAATTGATCTAAAGTTTACGGCAACAAACCGACTTCCCTGGCACAATTAAAAGGAAATATCCGTCACGAAATGGCAGCCATCACGGAGAATAGCTGCCGAGCCGTCATAGGAGATTTTAGTGCTCGATTAAATGAATGCACCGCATTACATTTGGACAATATCAAATTTTTGGTATGTGACTTTTTTGTACTCACGGTTCTTCTTCAGAATTTATCGTAGAGCAACAGTTTTATCATCTATTGGGTCCATGTTATAGTCCGCTGGCTCTACAAAAGGTCTCTACCACGAGTTCATGAAATTTTTCCTGGCAAATTGATCTAAAGTTTACGGCAACAAACCGACTTCCCTGGCACAATTAAAAGGAAATATCCGTCACGAAATGGCAGCCATCACGGAGAATAGCTGCCGAGCCGTCATAGGAGATTTTAGTGCTCGATTAAATGAATGCACCGCATTACATTTGGACAATATCAAATTTTTGGTATGTGACTTTTTTGTACTCACGGTTCTTCTTCAGAATTTATCGTAGAGCAACAGTTTTATCATCTATTGGGTCCATGTTATAGTCCGCTGGCTCTACAAAAGAGTCCTCAACAACATAATATAACCGTACAACTGTATATGAGTCATGGCCGCACGTACGAAGGTGCACCAGTAGCTATAGTCTTCTACGCGCCGGTGCCAGTCGTTGGAAGTACCAAGCTCGGTGTGGTCATCCCAGATCTGCTGCTTCTAACATAAGCTCGGATTTCCTCATGTACACCAACTAGATTTAGGCTACCCACTTTTGTGCTGGAGCTTCGGAGTGCATCCGCTAGAAATTTATGCATTGAACTATGTCAACCACATCACACACTCTAAACTTGTGTTTACTCCAACAAGACCAAAGCAAAATCTTATGTAGTAACTTTCACTCCCAAATACGATGATGTCAGGTTCCAGGGGCACGGGCTACATGAAACAGGCTTTTACAAAATCCGGACTACGGTCTTGCTAAGCACAATGGGCACAGTTTGATTGCTCGCAAAGGCAAAGTTTTTCCTTTATCCAAGCACCCCACTTATATCTTTCTTGTGTTTTAAGCATTGTTGCGGTATACATATTGAGCCAAATCTGTATATAAATAGGCAAGCGCAAATCATTCACACCCTTTTTAACCCTATTAAACACAACATACTATTATCTTGTTTTGTTGGCTTCATCTGGAATAGCTGCGACTTTGTTTCTTTGACTTTGCTCGCCAAAAACAGCGCAATGGCAAAGATTCTCCAGGTATGCAAATTGATTGCTTGGGACGAATGCACGATGACCCATAAGATGTCACTGGAGGCACTGGACTGAACACTGAACGATCTTCGTGACAACCAAAACATTTTTGGCGGAGCCATGATGCTGTTGTCCTGTGACTTTCGACAGACTCTTCCAGTTATTCCCCGATCAACTGTAACTGACGAACTAATCGCGTGCTTAAAATCATCAAATTTGTGGCGGCATGTGGAGACACTCCAATTAACGATTAATATGCGAGTGTTTTTGCAACAAGATCAAAGTGCAAATGTGTTTTCGAAGCAGTTGTTAGACATTGGAAATGGGAAAATCGCAGTTGACACCTCGACCGGATTTATTACATTACGGACAGGTTTCTGTCACTTCACAGACTAGAAAGAGGAGCTTATTCCGCGTGTTTTTCGAGACATAGCGCAACAATTAAAAAACCATAATAAAACAAAGATGTCGATGATCTCAATGCGAACATTCAGAATTTTCTTTCGGGTTAGTTATTTTCCTTCAAATCATTCGACACAGTTATCAACCAGGATGACGTAGTCAACTAACCCACAGAATTTTTGAATTCACAGGAATTGCCTGGACTACCACCTCACAATTTGATATTAAAAGTAGGTACAGTTGTCATTGTGTTGCATAACATTAATCAACCTCGACTATGCAATGAAACGAAACTGACTGTGAAAAAGATAATGAATAACGTCATCGAGGCAACGATCATCAAGGGAACAATACAAAGGAGAGACTGTCTTGATTAGGAATTCCCATTCGATTTTAAGTGGCTACAATTTCCAGTGCGGCTGGCTTTTGCGATGACCATAAATAAATCACAAGGCCAGTCGTTGGAAGTTTGCGGAATCAACTTGGAGTTTCCGTGTTTTGCGGACGGACAACTATAAGTCGCGTGTTCGCGCATCGGAAAGCCATCATCTTTGTATATTTACGCACCGCAAAACAAAACAAAAAATATAGTTTATCAGAAAGCATTACATTGATTAACTGTATTTATATTTCATGCGCATAAAAAACATTAAATTCATTTAAAATTTTACAAAAAAAAAAAACACAATATATTAAAATAAGTAAAGCTTTTGAGTTTAAGCGAGATTAACTAACAGCGATTATTGGTTATACGAAGTTTACCTGGTCAGCCAGTTAAAAATAAAAATAAAGTAAGAAAAAACGTTAACTGTTGAAGCGAAGCTCTAATACCATTCACACGAAATTTTAAATATTATTGTAAAACACAAAAGTGAGTGTTTAAATAGGGGCTTCCCGAAAAAATTGGGGTACACGCCCATTAGTAGATGAGTATGAAGCGATGTAGTAGATGTGTATGATGCCGCCATACCGAATTTCAAGTTGATATTGACGTTTTCCATGCAAATGCATACTACATACTACAAATGGGACTACCTCAAAAAGTGGGCGGGACACGCCGATCTGTATATGTATATGAAGCGGTTGTCCACTAAAGTCCACCATATCAAATTTCAATCTAATATTGATTTAAATGAAGAATTTTTTCATAAAAAACACAAAACTGCACCCCCATAGGGTTACCCCAAAAAGTGGGCGGGCTACGCCCATTAGTATATATATGTTAAGCAGCTGTCTATAAAATGGCACCATTTCGCATTTCAACCCAATATTGACTTTAATAAAGAAGTTTTCATACAAAAAGTCAAAAGTGGGCTGTAGGTTTGTATGGGGGCTACCCCAAATATTGGGCGGGTTCCACCCAATTATGTATATCTAAACCATCCGACCATATAAATTATTAAGTTGATATTGACTACAATAAAAAAGTTTTTCATACAAAAAGTCAAAAGTGGGTGGTGGGTTTGTGGGGGGGCTACACCAAAAGTCGGCGTGGCGGGTCAATCTTGACACTCTATTACTCTGCAATAAAAAGAAGTGTATGTGCAAAATTTCAACTGGATAGCATAAAAATTGGTTCCCAAAAAATGTGCAACAACATACAGACGGACAGACGGACATCGCTTCATTCACATCTACAAGTGGGCGTGTACCACCCACTTTTTGGGTGGTACACGCCCATTTATTTAAATCCTATTTATATTTTACAATACTATTTAAAATTTCGTTTGAATGGTATTAGAGCTTCGGTTCAACCTAAGTTAACGTTTTTTCTTGTTTTTTTGTTTGTTTGTTTTTGTTTTTTGAACGAGGAAGGATGCTTGCAACTGAACTTGTAGCTAAACCCAACTCCAAAAGCATGGAGGCTTTGTGGTGATCTGGTCTGCCAAAGTATGAATTTGCACTTGAAGATTAGGTACTTTATGACAGCCACATTTATTCCCTATTGAAGCATACCTTGTTGAAGAAAATCCATTCAATAGTTTTTCCAGAAAAATTCGAAGGTAAATGGTCACCGGGGTAACAGTGGTCGTTAAAGGGATATGATTAAAAAAAGTAGCATATAAAATGCATTTACTTTCCAAAATGGCATTTCTAATGATGTAGTTTAAGTATTGAATAATTTGCAACGATAAAAGATCTATAATTGAAACATATGACCCTCTTTAAACTCGATGTGCCCGAAACTTCTTAATACTCTCTTCTCATGTTTTTAGAATATTTCTTGGAGTAAGTTTATATCGGACAGAGATTAAAGCGCACGATGGACAGATTGCGAAGTTGACGCATAAACAAACAAAAAATTGTTTCTCATACACAATCAAAAGTGTCCAGAAGAGTCTAAGGGTGCTACTCAAAGAAGAAGGCATGGCGTACCGATTTTGAGATGTGCATCATTTTTCTGTTCTTTTGGCATCTTCGTACAAAGTTTTAAAATGATACCTAAAAACTGATATAGCCAATAATGCACAGATACATCGGCTCGTCCACTCGAGCTGTTAAAGAATCAATATGCACTCTGCAACTTTCGTGACAAAAGTAATATACTATTCACACAAGGTGTAAAGAGTATAAAATATAAATTTTTGAATTGCAATTTATATCAGGCGAAAAAATCAACAATACTCTGCGGCACTCTGCGGCCGAAAGCAAACAAAATTTTATTTTAAATTATATGTGAATAAATTTTAATTTATTTGCGTTTGAATGTATACAAATATGTACATGCCCCAAACGTAATATAAATCTTTGCAATAGAAATACTTTAATTTGCAACAAAACGGCAAAATGCTACACAATTTAACCTTCATCATGTCAACTGAAGAATGCTACCATTGCTACCAATATGTATCTTTAATGCACAAATATAAAAATCTAAAGAAAATAAGTAATAAAATATTTCGGTCGGATTTTCATAGGGTTGATCTAACTTCTTCGCAACTCTTTGGCCTTAGTTGTTGCGCTTAAATAGTGTGGTTAGCTTGCTTTGCTGCCACAAAATCACCAAATTTTTTAAACCGTATTTGCCTGGTTTACTAGGCATATATTTCCGAAAGGTACTTTGTTCGCGAAATGGATAGCGCTGCTTGTCAACATTTCTGTTGTCCCCGGAAGTGTTGCTATTGATCATATCAAATATATCTCTTTTTGGTGAAAGCTTCTCCCTTTGCTGTTACGCGTTTCTAGTGGTTTTGTTGTCAAAGCGTAGATTGCCATAAAGAGAGATCTTCAATTCGTTTGCCCTGTGGCAGGATAAATTTGTTCAATGTAACGATGGAACCGAAACCCACTTGATTGCATACTCTCCAATTATCTCTATTCAGAAAATTCTTCATCTATTTCTTCGTCAAAATTAGAAATAGTGATTGACTGCTCTGAGGCATCATTTTCTTTATTTGTTCCAGGGACTAAGTCACTGTGACTTCATTCATCATCGTTGGAACAAAAACATGCTCATCTTCAATATCATCAACAGTATCGTCATTAATTTCATCTGCAGCAGTCAGATTTCTACTTCTGTTAGTCGTTTTGGCATGTCTATTGATTAATAACGGAGCTGCATATCAACTTCACTGACAGCTGTTTCCACGACCGAACTGCTTACAATTTAGGCACAACTGAAGCGAGATGCACACTCAGGAACCCTTATTGAGAGTAGACTACACTCAAGGTATTCCGCTTTAGATAGATGTAATCTAAATGGAGAGTCCCCTGACTATTGGCTGCACTCAAAGAGGATTTCATTCAGCGTAAGGTAATTGTGTTTGGTGTACAACTTCGCTCCCGCTGTTCTGTTATCAAAGGCTTTATTATAAACAACTTAACATACATTTATGATTCAAAGTATTGTTCATCGCTTGTCGCTACTTTCTCCCATCTTTCTGACAGCATACGGATTCCACGTCGGAAGAATAACTCGTCTTTAGAAGCCATCAAAGAATCAATCCAATTTTGGGTTTCCTTACAATTACGGGAGTGTTGCACAGCCAGGCCAAAACTATTCAATCGGAACAAGTGGTAGTCGGAAGGAGAATGACTAATAAATATAGATTAGACAGGTGGGGTAGAACTTTCTATTTGAACGTTTTCAACTTGATTTTAAATGGTTTTGTAGCATGGGGCTGTGTATCTGCTCGAGTTGAGTCGAGTCTACATTTACCTGATCCCACCAAGTACATAGCTTAAGCTTGGTTCCATAGATATTTGGCTTCGCCATTAATGTTGATGGTTGGCCAGGTTTAACCCATGACTTTTTTCGTGGGATTATAGTACAAAATCTACATTTCACGGCCAGTCACAATTCGAACTATTCCTTTCCTGTCGTTCAAGCAGCTAGTTACAGGTGAAAGGACGATTTTCTCTCGATGTTGTCTCAGTATCAACTCGTATGGCACCCAATATCCTTCTGGTTCTGGATCATTCCCCTGTGTTTGTTTTGAAATTGTTTGTGAAGTTTTGAAATTGCTTGTTGAGTCGCTCTCAATGATTTTGGCTTTGAAACGAGGCTCAGTGGATCGTCCTCTTCCGGTACTTTTTACACGGC
Source organism: Leucophenga montana (assembly GCA_035044765.1). Taxonomy (NCBI): domain Eukaryota; kingdom Metazoa; phylum Arthropoda; class Insecta; order Diptera; family Drosophilidae; genus Leucophenga; species Leucophenga montana. The sequence continues at coordinate 84,813 of JAWNNQ010002089.1, forward strand.
GCCAAATCTCATAAACCTGCGTCAAAAACTTCCAGAAATAAGTTTTCACTTTGAGCTCGTAACGCCGCCCACTTTTGACAGTGCTACTTAGTAGTGGCACTGCCCATTTTAAATTGATTGTTTATTTTTCCTCATTAGAGAGGTGAAGATAATCTTCAAAATCATGACTCAATCATGGCGTCACAAATCTTGCGAACCAATATCTCAAAGATTGAAGGCATAGGAAGTATTTGTATAAACAAACTGACGACCGACTTTTTTTTCCGAGCTGATCAGAAACACATACACTTTTTGGGCTATCCGATGCTTCGTTTAGGAGGATGCACACATTGTGAGTAAATTAAATTTATTACTATTCACACTACGTAAGGAAAGTATAAAAGCTTATTTAAAACTCACTTTTAAACACAATACCGTTCTTCAAATTGTAAAATGACGATGAACCCAAATTTCACAATATTAAAACCAGATTTTTTGGCTTCTGAAGTACTTGAGGAAGTAGTCGCAGAAGAACCCGACTTGAACTGTTTTTAAGCAGGTTGTTTCTGACAAGTAACATTTATCATTAGACAAGTTTTGAGCAATCAGCATCGTTAAGTTTGTGTTTCGCAGCCAATGATGCAGCCAGATAGCCGGAACTGTTCACAAACGTAATCGTGTGGCAGTTTTGAATTAGTGTTAGCGTTGGTTATCAGCAATATGTTCAAGTTTTTGCGCCGTTTTATGACCGTGGATGGAACATGAATCAATCGAAACACATCAGAGGCCAGGCAGCAGCTGAAACTGTGTGTTACCCCGACCGGATCTGTTCGTTCGGCTGTCCTTCATGTCTGCTATTATTGACTGCCAAACACAAACTTAATGATGTAGATTGCCGCAATCTAATGTGTTACCTCTCAGGAAAAAAAACTAGTTCAAAAACCATCAGAAGGTAAAACGTGAACACTTGACACTGCCCTTGTGATAAGCTCTTTTTGCAATCAACAAATGTAGCATATCATATCATAATTTAATTTTCGCAAAAAATTGATTCTAAGCCACTCTGCGGTTACTAATTAGAGAGTGCCAGGAAAATAGATCTCCCGAATCGAAACAATGAGTTCAGAGCATCGCAAAAAATTGGCCCGAAAAACTTAACAAATATTATCGATAAAATATAGCTCCGGAGCTTGTGCTGAGCAGGGTGGCGTGTCGAATTCTCCAACCGAGTGAACCAAAAATTAATTTTGTATCTAAGCACATTCACTCACTCACTCACTCACTCACTCACAGACCAAAACTTTCGTTATGCGTGCACCTATGCTGACCTACGACATGGATAATATTGTATCTGCTTCCCGAAACAATCTCTCTTTGAAGCGTATAATAGTTTAAAGCAGCATCTTGTCTCCTTGTCTCCTTCACATAAAACATAGAATAGAGGAAAATATTTTAAGTCGGAAAAAAACTGAACAAAAATCCTTAACGAAAACCTAAACAAAGATTTGTTGTTATATCACAATTTTCATTTCGTATTTATTTGCCTCAAAATGCCTAAAGGCTGTATACATCTTGTAAGTAAAAACAAACGTTTCAAAATCTAAAATACTTCGTAATTATTTGGCAACAGACAAATCGTGATTTTCATCATAATCGTCATGGAGACTGCAAACAAATTTGAGAGAGCCTGTCAAAACAAAAAAACAACCTAATCGAATATGTATGAATACCTGCAATCTCAGATGTAACTAAGGCTTTATCTTCTTGAATACATTGTAACCAAAAAATGTTGCACAACTCGTAAAAACATTGACTAAAAATAAAAGCGATTTTAGCCACCACATTGAATATGTACTCTGTTTTGAGTTGGGAATTAAAATATGAATATATCTTTTGTGACGAATAATGTGGCTTTGTGGGAGTTCTACTTCATAACTTTAACATCAAAAGAAGCTGGAAGCCATTGAATTTTAGTTTTATGGAGATCATGCTCAAACTGCGCCGCCTTGTCAGAAGTGGTTTGCTCTGTTTAAAAGTGGTGGTTTTGAGCTGGACGACAAGGAACAACATGGTCAGCCAAAAAACTGAATCATTGGAAGTTGACTTGACAACAGTCAGCAAACGAGAAGCAGGAAAGTTAGATGCTCTACGAATAGAAACCAAGAAACGTGGATAGGCGTTTCTTCATCTGTGAACAGCTGCTCGAATGACAGAAAAGGAAGAGAGTTTTGCATAGAATTGTGACTTGCGCTATGACAATGCCAAACAAAAAAAAGTCATGCGTTAAGCACGGGCAACCATCAACATCAACAGCGAAGCCAAAAATTCATGAATCCAATCTTATACTCTGTATTTGGTAAGATCAGCTGGGTGTAGTCCACTATAAGTTAATCAAAAAGTGAAACGAAAACCAGGTGCTGCACTCCAAAATGACAAAGTTCCAACAGTTCGGCAAAAATAGTATATTTATCAATATTTTTACGGTGTTTTGAATTATTGGTTCATTCGCTAACTATTTACACAAAAAGAGTATTAGTGCACAATTAAACTATAAAAAGGAACAATTATGAATAATGCAAAAACAATTGCTTTGGTATGTCATGCGCAAATGGTGATAATGCTCAATGCATGCATTGCCACGAAAAATTTATGAATTCAAGCCTCTGCCCAGCATCATGCGGCTTTAATTCTTGCAGCAAATGAATTTTGTAGGGGTGCAGCTTTAAATCTTTGTACGGAAATGCACGTTTAAAGCAACAGCACGCTTCCAAATCGAAAGGTCCGGGTTGTCACGAAAACACTGAGTAACACTGTCTACGTTTTCGAATGTTCTCGAAGACCTTGGACGCCCGGAGTATGATTTTTCCAGAGTTGAACCGGTCTCTTCAAACTTCTCGATCCATTTTCCAATGAGTCAAGGGCTTGGCGCATCATTTAAATGACGAACATGTCGAATACTGCAGCATTTTCTACGCGCTACAGTCGCTGAATTATCGTTTTTGTAAAACTCTCGTATGCACAACGCATCGAGAAACGCTCCATAGCGACTAAATTCCCAAAAGCTAGGCTACCGATTGACATACCCCCCGCGCCCCACGGAATAGTTTCGTTCACGCAATCAGCAATTCAAATGTGAACTTTCTTTTGAGACACCCTATATAAAATGTATTATATACTAGATGGTCGTTGTCCGCGGCCCACCCTTTTCCCCTGACTCTCCTTCCCTCTGCCACTGTTACCCCCTGCCACTCCTTCCATATGCTCCTTTACTCTACCTCCAATTCTATTAAAATTAGAAAAATCTAATCGCCACGAAACTTCACAGGATCATTTTGAATATTGCCAAAAAATTTGATCAAAATCGGTTGAGCGGTTTTGGAGTCTATAATGAACATATATACATACTTCCATTTTTATATATAAGAAGAAGATAAATTTTAAATATAATAAAGTAGTAAAAAAATTTAAAAACACCAACTCATGATAATTGACCCCTCATGACCAGCTAATTCGACATCGAGTGTTGAGTGGAACAACATCTAGTTCGCTTGCTAGCGCTTATGTGAAATTATGTGGACCTCCCCACCTTCCACATACATACATACTTCCATTTTTATCCGTCCGTCAAAATCGGTCCAGCCATTTCAGAGATTAGCAGGAACAAACAGACAGACAGACAAAAATTGTAAAAAAATTTAGTTTGGTATATGTACCGTGTGTACTGGTGCTACCCTAAAAGGTGATGTGATCACATGCATTGATATAAGTTAGGAGTCCTTTTATAAGAAACGACCATGTCAATTTTTAAGCTATTCATATAAAAATCAAAAGCGGACTGGTGGTTTGTATGGTGCTATCCCCAAAAATAGGCGTGGCATGTCAATATAAATACTCAATTTAACTTCAATAGAAAGAGGTTCATGTGCCGACTTACAACTGGATATCTCAAAAATTTGTCAGCAAAATTGCCTCGCCTTGTCAAGCTGATCAAGAATATATATATTTTATGGGGTCTACAATGCCTCCTTTAAAGCGTTACAAACTTTCAAACTGAAAATCACTATGTGTGAATGGTATAAGAAGAAAGAATACATCAACTTTTTGTATTTAAAACTTCTATAAAAGCAATAAAAAATGAAACCAATGAAGACCCTAATTTGGTTGAAAAAAGCCTCCCAAAAGTAATGTTGTCAGTAGTAACAAGAGAAATATTTCATTTGCTGAATAGATAATATAATAAGTAATATAATAATTAAAAAATATAATAACTTGTTATAGTTTTTCCTTCATAAATACTAGTTGGAGATGGGAGTTTTATTTTTAGTTCAATGAAAAAAATTTGTAACCGAAAAAGAAAAGTTAACTTTGGTGTAACTGATATTTTAATGGCAAGAAGTTCCAATTTGTGAACTTAGCAGGTGTAAAGATATTCTTTTTTTCTAAAACCTAATTAAACGTGGAATGTGAGATTGTTTAGGGGTATCCCTTAAAGTGGGCGTGACATCCCTTGCTAATAATGCGAAGCGTTCGTCCATGCGAAGCGTTCGTCCATGCGAAGCTACCATGTCTAATATTAAGTAGCTTTTGTCTGAAATGATAATTTTTTTCATGAAAAACCCCCAAAAATGGGTAGAGGGTTTGTATGGAGGCTGTCCGAAAAAAGGAAAATCTTTTTTTCTATATGTGAAGTGTTCATCCTTAAGAAGTCACTTTACTTAATTTTAAGTTGAATTTGACTGTAATAAGAAAGTTTTTTATACAATAAAAAATCCCAAAAATAGGATAAATTTGTATGAGGGCTACCCCTAAAAGTTGGTGGGACACGCTCCTAAACATTTATGTGAAGCGTCTGCCCATAAGAAGACGATATGACAAATTTCCAGACAATATTGATTGCAACCAAAACGTTTTCCATACAAAAATGCAAAAATAGGCAGGTGGTTTGTGTGGAGGTTACCTCAAGAGATCCGGCGAGATCACACCATTTGATATATATTTGAAGAGTACATTGATAAAAAACCACTATGTCTATTTTAAGGTGATATTGACTGCTATAAAAAGAATTTTCTTACAAAAATGGGTGGAGGGTTGGCTGCCACGTTAACTTCTGTCTATTACACACAGTTTTACAAACTTAGTACTTAATGGCAGAATATAAAATCACATATCTGTATTTGCAAATTATGAAGAAGATTATGCGAACTATTTAAGCCGTAAAGTTATATTTCCAAAAATGTGATAGTTATATCCATTTTTCAATTTTGCAAAAGTTCGTACAATTGCAAGAAGTCGCATTTTGAGATAAGCTTGATTTAATACAGCACCTTGAAAGTCAATACCACTAATTCGTATAGTCTTCGAAACCGAGCCATATAAACTTATGGACGGATACTGCAAGATTAACTAAGATATTTATCGTTTAATTTTCAGTGTACATTATAAATTTTGAATTTCGACAAACACAAACTACTTTGTTGAAACATATTTGTGCGTAGGGTTAAACTATATTGGCATAACTTATACTGAATCAAAGCTACACTTTTATTTTGTTGGGAGCATTCCGACATACAATAATTCTTTCCTATTTTGATACTGTAGGTGAAGCACGTAGAAAACGAAACAATGAAAACAACAATACTTAGAATGCACTTGGCATAATTTAAAGCGATGCAAAACTTACATTTATACCTATACAGTTCGCCTTAGTAGGCCCTTCACTTTGCTTTGAGTAAGGTAAGCAAATTGAAATAACCACACAACCCAGATACAAGACACACAACGAGATACAACATCTATGCTGACGCAATGCACTCGCATGATTATATCCTTGTACATATATGTACGAGTACTATAAATATTGTACACACACGCGGGTAACCACAACAGTTTTAAGAATCTGACAACATTTCTTTAAAGCGCTTAAGTATAGTAGCCTCTAAAGTCTTGCAAAAATGTATTCCAAATCACAAACGAGCTGTTTATAGACTTGAATGTTATCGTTTTCATTTGTTTTCGTTCGATCAAACAAAGCAAAGCAAGCACTGTGCGCATATTTACAAAAAAAAAAAAAAAAAAAAAAACAAATGTTTGCTCAGATGTCAAGTTCTAATGAGTACAAGTGAGAGTAAACATGCGATATGTATGAATGTACTTTTTTTAAGTTCTCTCTCAGCTCTTTTCTTATTTCAAAAATACATATACATATACATACGAGAATTTGATGGTTTGTATTCTAGTATGTACAGAGTATAAGTGACGCATATGTACATATATGCACAATATATGCTCATATATGCACAATATATGCTCATATCCAGGTAGATAAAAAAAATAAAAACTGATTTTTTGCTTGTAGAGTGCAAAGGGTGTGGCAGCTAAAGTGAAAAAGGAATGGACGATACAAGTAAATAAAATGTTTCTGCTTGCACTGTTAAAGAGTAATTGAATCGAAAGTTTGCACAGTTTGTTTTGCTCAATTTCCTTGTATGTTCATTTAGGTTGCTTGTTTTTTGTATCGAACTATGGAAACAATTCGTTTTTGTGTGCAATATGTTCTCGATACCACGAATAGAGATTATTGCAAGCATTTGCTAAACAAGTGTTTTGCAGAAACCTTTAGTAACTACATATAAAAGTAACTTGTTAGATGATGAAAAAATTTAGTGTTTTAGGTGGAATTTGTGGATCATATTTGTTTGAAAGTACGCTCATAAAAATTTAAAGTTTACCTACAATATATATTAAAAATGTAGCTATTGTATCTATATCGAGTATAAAACTCGATTTATGCATTTTACAAAATAATTATTTAAACATGTATTTCAACAATCTTCAAAATATGGTTGGGACTCGAACTCGAAATAGTTCCATCACGTCCAAACTTAGAGATATGTGAGGTTATGTACACGAAATATAAATATTTTGGCTGTTTTTAAGGTTACATACAAAATGAAAATATGTGTTGTAATTTGTATTACCCACTCCAGCATGTAATACTACTCTTCTTCTTCAAAACGGTACCGTTCAATGTTTCTTTCAAAAGTTATGATTATTTTAAGATGACGTAATACGATAAATCAGATATACGTACTTAGTATATGCTTTAAATCTCATCCAGCCATCTTAAAATGGGCATAACTTTTGAAAGAAACATTCTAAAATGATAGAGAGCCCATATCTCCGGTATTACTTGCTCAATTTATCTCACTTTTCGAACAGTGTAAAACTGTAAGCAGTTCCTAAACAAATAAAAAACATTTTAGCTATTGAAGAGTGACTAAACTTGCGTGTGTAAGAGAGACGAAAAACAATCTCGATATAGCAATACTTTAAACTTCATTTCCAACGTTTCCGCTCACAGTTGCTCTGCTACACAATGTACATTGTTGGCCAACAACTCTTTAGTTGTTGTTTACTATTTCAATATTAACAATGTTGGTAAACCAATTTAAGAAAAGCAAAAGAACTGAATGTTGTTTCATGAAAATCGGATTAAAGCCGTCATGGCATTGACTGTTCACACCACTTGTTCGTCAGATCCGAGTTTCAGTGATTTTTTTTTTTTTTTTTTTGTTCCAATGCTGAAACTTTTCCCAGCAAAAAGCATTTTTAATACAGATAATAGTAAGAAGAGCTAAAGTAATTGCAGGATCACTTGAAAAGTACTTATGTTAAGCTTGAAAAGACAGTATTTTTATACTCTACACACGTAGTATGAAAAGTATTATAATTTTGTCTCGAATTTTGTTACACAGTAAAAGAAGCGTCCATGTCTGTGTGAATCAAAACAAGTCTCTCAATTTTTAAGCTATCTATTTGAAAACAGCTATAGTGACTTATTATGTTTCTAGACTAATCGTCAAAACGACCATGATTTAAAACTGGCCTCCATACAAACACACCGCCAACTTTTCGGTTTTCGAAAGAAAAACTTTTTTTTTTACATTCAATTTCTAGTTGAAATTCGATATGCTGACTTCTTATGGCTGGAAGCTTCACATATTTATTAACGGACATATCATACCTACTGTTAGAGGTAGTTCCCATAAAGACCAATTGCCCAATTTGTGGTTTTTGTAGGAAAAACTTTCTTCTGGTTTTTTGTGTAACAGTGTTTTTTTTAACAGAAATTTGTTAGAAGCTAGTGAATAGTATCAAATCTTCGGTTCTACTGAAGTTAAAGTTTTCTCTTGTTAATTAAAACAAAAGTTAACAAAAGTAGTTGTTCTTATATGTTTAGCTAAATACTTTTGAGCCATCTTCATATGTAAATACTGAGCTAGTTGAAAGCAATGCGGCAAAAAGTGTGAATGAGTGTATATAAATGTGGGTCCTTTTCCTCGTATCAACAAATAGTCAGCTGCGCAAATAAAGTTCAAGGATATAGGAACGTTTAGTGTTGCAGCGTACAAAACGCGCATAACTTCGATGTCTTTCTCTTAGGTCTGTCAGCCTATCATATCGAAACACACACAAATGCCCACAAACACACTAGATACTAGTAGTTGCATTCAGAGCTCAAAACACTTAGTCTAGAAACCGAGTCAAGGTAGAACAAGTAGCACTTTGCATGTGCGCGCTCGTACTTTTGCCCTAAAGGGTCAAGAGGACAACGACTCTAGGATGTCAACATACATGCACACACAATTCTATAGAAATACAGCTAAAAACAGTAAAATGAATGCAGAGGCGTAGCAAGAAAATTGTTTTGGGGGGTAATTTTTTGTATACAATTTAAATACAGATAATATTAAGAAATTTTATCAAATTAGTTAATTCAATTAAATGAAATGAAATGTTTAGCAAGAAAATAATGCTGACTGTATATATCACTGATCTCTCTGTACCATATTCCCAATCAATACTCCCACAGTTTCGAGATATTGTTCTTCAAACAGATAAGGACGTACAAGCATTGTTTGTGTTGTTTAGTGTGGCTTGAAAAAATCAACTCGCAGCAAAAAAATGGAATTAAACTGTGAACATATTCGTGCGAACATTTTTCATAATTGCCGACGTGGGCTATCAAGGCAGGAGTGAGTCGATGAACTAAAATCTTTCTACGGCGATCGAGCAACATCCTTAAACACAGTAACAAATTAGTGCAACGAGTTCAATCGTGTTCGACGCTCTCTCCATGACGAACTCCGTGAAGATCGTCCAAAACCAGTTGTTGTGCCAGAAAACATGGATGCTAAAGCAAGAACGGCATGTGGCATATCGTGACATTTAGACGTCCTTAGACTTTAGCACGACTAGCATCAATAAGATTTTGCATGATATTTTGGCCCTGATGAAGATCTGTTCGCGTGTTATCCCAAAGTACTCGCGCCGATTGATGCAAGAAAATGTTGGAAAAATAAGAACGCGGTACATCAAACGCTGTGTATAACATCTACACAGGCGACGAATCATAGACCTATGCGTATGAGACCGAAACAAAACAAGGTTAGACTATTTGGGTGTTCCAAGAGCAGCCAAATTCAACAAAAGTTTATCGCGCGCGAAGCACTTCGAAGCAAATTCTTGCCCGTTTCTTCAGCATAAATGGTTATGTGACTACCACTGGTGTTAGAGCAACGTAAGACGGCCAATTCTGTATGGTATACCATCATTTGTTTGCCACAAATAATCATTTTGCATCACGATAATGCGAGCTCACACACATCGCCACACAGTAGCGAGTTTTAGAGCATAGTCCTGACTTGGCACCCATTAACTTATTTTTGTTTCCGAACAGCAAACAAAAATTACGTGGGCATCGATTTTGTATGTCAGAAGAAGTGGTTGATGTGATCAAAACTCATTTTTCGGGAACTACCTCATTCGGAGTGGAAAAGCGCTTCGAAAATTGGTTCACTCGCATACAAAAGTGAATATTTTGAAAAACAATAAAACCATTTTCAACTACAAATATTTGTATTCTCGTTGTTAGGTAAGAAATATAAATAGCAACCTACAAGGTATGATCTAAAAGCAACCGAACTTTTAATTTAAATCATAGAACACGTAGCACCATCTATTAAATGTTGGCAGTGCTAGAAAGGCACATTTTTCTTCTTTCGAAAGCAGCTAAGTTTATGCCAATCGTTTGACAGGTTACAAAATGACACACGTTTCAATAACATCAGTTTTTGTAGTTATTTGGTAAAAAAAAAAAAAGAGCAAATATTAAATTTTGTTTTAAACTCGGTAAAATATTTGCAGAGACTTACGAATTGTTAAAAAAAAGTTTATGATAATGTGGTTTACTCGATTTAAAAACGGCCGTGATGATTTAAATGATGACCGAAGACCTGAACGAACTTAAATATGTTGCTGAAACTAAAAGACAATCTGCAGAGTGGCAGTCAAAAGACGATCCAAAACCTAAAAAATTGAGATTTCAGTAGTCAAGAATCAACACAATAACTTTCTATGATTCTAAGGGTATTGTTCACAAAGAATTCGTTCCAGACGGTAAAACTGTCAATGGAGAATATTATTTACAAGTTTTACATCGTTTGTGGTCGCGAGTTCAAACTGTTAGGCCCGAAAGGAAAACAGCTGTTTTTATTTCATGATAATACACCGCCTCAAAAGACCAACAAATTCAATGAATTTTTGATGAAAAAACACATTCGTTTTATCGATCACCCTCCGTATTATTCTGCGTGCGAATATTTTCTCTTCCCAAAAATGAAAACTGTAGTGAAAGAAGCTTTTTACGACAACATTCCAGCCATACAAGCAGCCGTGACACAGGTGCTAAAGAACATCCCAAAAATCGTGTTTAAAAAGTCTTTACCTAAATTGGTTGAACGTTCCAAACCTTGTATTGAGTTAAATGGATCGCATTTTGAATATTAGCGTTGAAACAAGCTTGTTTTATTTTATAACTAAAAAGTTCGTGTATTTTTAGAAACGCATTGAAGAAGGTATCGGTGATCCCGTACACGACTACAAGAGTCAATATTTTCAAGCCCGTCTGTCTACTTCATCTGCGATATTTATTCTGTGGAAGATAAATTATCACTATGAAACATAACCAAAGAGATTACAAATCCGTAAAGAACGTTTCAGATATCAATCTCCAAAAATATTTAATAGTCTGACCTCCATTTAACTTCCTACAGCTACTTTTATAGGCAACTATTTTTTTACTTCAGTTAGAGCCTTAAAAGTACAAATACTAGGTCTCTAGTTCAGATCCGGCTCGAAGGATCATGAATAGGCCTGTCAGACCTGTTTGGCGGTTTATGTAAGATTTGCTATCTCGTCGGGAAACGCTGAACGTTGGTCTTTGTTGGCGGTAATGAAAGAAGTTGCAAAGTTTGCGACATGCAGCAAACTTAATTATATATCTTAAACTTGGTTAAGTGTTAGAGTCGTCGTTTGGGAGTGTGACGATATGTCGCCAGTAAATGACCATAATTGCAGCTGCATAGGCGGTGAGTGGTTCTAGCTATGGCCAGGGGGACGGCAAGGTGGTTGTGAAAATAATAATATTATTATTACTCTGCATAGATCCACGAGAGATTACAGAGTCACTCGAAAAGATGGAGGAATGTCATGACTAAATCGGTACGACTCATCCCGTTTATATATTGTTAATGAGTCCCTAATATCTCTTTGCATAATTTTTGATATTTAAAAATAAAATAAAACAATTTAATCTGCTTAAAAATATTTTTGAATAGGGTATCAAAACATGATAAATAAAAAAACCCAGTTTCCTCCACAAAATAATGTTTTTTTATAAACCGTGTAAAAAGAACAAAATTCAATTAAAATTTTCTAAAAATAGAACAAAAATAAAAAAAATGTTTGTTTTAACCCTTTTCAATGCTATTTTTTTCTTTTTTCTTAAAATCAAGCTCAGTAGTTTTTAAAGAGGTCTAAAGAATTTGTACTTGGTTTAAGAAAATCAGTGCTCATCATAATTTTGCTAAAGCTATGTCTCAATTCAAGTACGGAAATCATACTAGTCTCTTTAGCAGTGTAACCTATAAACGATTATAGCGTTATATAAGTAAGTGGGACAGACGGATGTTGCAGTATTGACTCGTCGTGACCGAGTTATCATATATTTATATACTTTACTAGCTGGTATCCGTCGCGTTTCTGCCTCTTCTTTCCTCTGCCACTCCTTTCATCTTTCCATCTTCCCCTGCCACCTTTCACCACATCGCCTACCACCCTTTACCCTGCACTCATTACCCAGCCCCTTGCCATACCTCCTGCTCTCCTTGCACTCTTCGATCCCATTAGCATGTATACAACATTTCATCCCTCTATCTTAAGTGGTACCCTGCGCGTTGCTGCCTTTCACCCTACCTCACCTACCTCTACCCATCCGTCCCAATGTATCTTACCCTACCTCTCATTTCCCTACCCTTCTTCCCCCTTGTCCCTTTCCCTACCACTCCTTCCCTTACCACCCATTCCCCTTTCCCCTATATCCCTGCCCCTCTATCCCTGCCCCTATTCCCCCCTCCACCACTTTTTCATCCGGCTCTTCCGGTTCTTCCCTCTCCACCTCTTCTCCAACACTCCCCTTCCTTCTTCGATCCCATATACAACATTTCATCCCTATCTTAAATTGTTTGGGCCAGGAACACTCGCGGGCATTCACAGTGGATCAAATTGTGAATCTAAACAATTCTCGAGTCCCCATAAAAACACACACAAATTTTCATCAAAATTGGTCCAGCCGTTTAAAAGGAGTTCAGTCACGTACACACGCACAGAAGATTTTTATATATAAAGAAAATGTCTAAGAGTCCTCTTTCTGTGTGTTCCAAGTGTAGTATCAAAATTAATAAAGTTACATACTATTCACACTATTTGTAAAATTCATAGAAAGATAAAGATTTAAATAGAAACAATCTTATGAAATTATGAGTTCAATGGCAAAATCCTTTCTAAATCATTTAAAATATAGAAACAAGTTGGGTAACTAGCAACTCTTTCACCCTCTATGCTAATTTAAAAGGGGCTAGGCAAATGATAACTGCATGACTAATAGTGCAATGAGTCTCCCTGTTGACTGCAATTCACTAAAACGAAAACAAAAAGCTCGACACCCCATGCAAAGTCTAAAAGTGCTTTTGACAATCTGACTGTCTAGAAACCGAGACTATCTGTCTAACTATCTGTCTGTCAGTCTGTCTGTCTGCATACTCATCCTAGCGTAAGTGGTTTCGTATTTTTGTGTTTATGTTTTTTATTTTTTAAACTTATTTGTTGCGGTTATTTAGGATCATGTGGCTCGCTTAACTTTTGCCTTGGGCATTTGCCTCGATGCAGCTCGTCAAAAATTTGCGCTTAATGCACATCAACCGCAAAAATCGATATCCTGCGGTCGTTATGTTGTGGCTGTGACTGTGACAGTGCCTGCGGCTGCTAATAAGCCAGTGAGTGCAATTAGAACAAAACACTTGGGAATAGTAGTATGAGATACTGCTAGAGCAAAGAGATACCATAGTTATATTTATGTACATAGAGTGAGTTAATGCATGCACTATTTTATAGTTAAAAAAAACAACAATCAGGTAAATAGACTGAAAATGCATTCTAATGAAACCACAGTTGCTGACAACATTGCGCAAAAGGAACGTTTTTTATACCCTACGCATTGTTTGTCTCGCCGTCTGTCATTCAGTTTGTATGCTGACGGACACTATAAGAAATATAACCTTCAAACTTGAATATTTATAGTCTCCTAATGTCTCTTTAGAAAAAGAAACTAAGTGAATCGACCATGCCAACCCCACTAAAATGGGTAGCCCTAATTTCATATTTTGTATGACAAACTATCTGTTACCTAAACTCGAACACTAAATTTGCTAGGAATGGATCTTATAACAGTCCTAATAAAATATCCTATATAGGACCAGATTGGATCACTATATTTATTCAAATAAAATCCATAAACAGTTTCCATTCCAGGAGAAATTTCTCGATTCGCCTCTGTAATGTAACGTAGAGAGATTTCTTTTTTTTTTGGGATTATGTGAAATATCAGTTGTGTATTGCGATTAAACCAAAATTAATTATTGAGATCAAGGCCGAGATCCAATGCGCCATCGGTGTGATAGAGCCACATCTTTGTCAAAATGTCATCAAAAATTTCATGAAAAGAGGATCTGTGTTCAGAGCGGCGGAGCCGTTTACCGGATATATTATTCCATCATGTGCATATGTCTACTTTACAATGTAATAAAAATATCACCACTCGCTCAAAACATGTGCGTTTTATTTTTAAAATAAATCGTGCACTTTTGTTGGGCCACCCTATATTTATGTATTTATTATTTATTTATTTAAAATTGCAACTGCATATGTATATAAAACAGACGCTTAATATAAACATTTAGTTTACACATTTACTAAACTAACTTAAAACTAGAAGAAGGAAGTTGCGGATACTCAGACCCGTTGGAGGAATATTTGTTTGGCTGCCAGGTTGATCTGATCTGTGCTACACACAGCCTGGGCAATGGAATTTTATGAAGAAAACTGACATAGAGCGCGAAACGGCGTGATAAGAGTGTTGGGAGATCAATTAATTTTAACCTGTCATGACAGGGTGGAGGATTTATTTCGGGATCCCAATAGACACTGCTAAGAGCAAAGAGAAGAAACTGTTTTTGAAATGACAATTGTATGGGTTTCAAATACGGGAGCCAAATTCTAAAATCGTACGAACAAGAGAAGTACAGAGGAGTTTAGTGGTATAAGGGTCGTTAAATTCCTTAGACCAACGCTTAACAAAGCCAAGAACGCTTTTTGCTCTATTTACTATTGAACAAATGTGATTATTATAAATAAGTTTAGATTCCATAAGGATATTTTGGTCATTAAAACAAAACTCTCTACCGTGGGTAATGTTATTTAAAAAAATATGTCACTATAAAAGGTTGTCTGCGATGAAACTCCAAACATTTTCATTTTGAGAAATTTAGATTAGGAAAATTTAGACGACACCATTAATGTCGTGAGTTTAAGTCGGCCTGCAATAAACTGTGCTGCGAACTATCAGTATAATTTAACATCATCTGCATACATAAGTGTATGGGCATGAATAAAATCATCAAACAATATATGACTCCCTTGGGGAATACCAGAAGAACAAAAAATAGTTTTAGACAAACAATTATCAAATAAAACTTTTTGTATTCTACCAGAAAAGTATAGCTCAATCCAAGTAAAAAGAGACGGAGGAAACTCTATTGCTCTTAATTTGAATGAAAGATGTTTATGAAAAAAAGCTTTATATATGACATCAGTTTAGATTAGTTGTAATGGATTTGCCTCTAATTTCGTTAGAAAGAACTGACAAAAGACTTTAACGACTGTTGCAATTGGTCTCTAATGATTTTTTCAAAGAGTTTTGGTATAGCAGTCAACTTTGCAATGCTTCTATAATTCGATACATCAGACATGCTACCCTTTTTATATAAAGGGATAATAAAAGACTCATTCCAAAGAGATGGAAATTTACATAACTTTGTGGATAGATTGAAAAGAATTGATAAAGGAAAACACAAATGGAGCTAGAACATTGTTTTAGTATGCAATTGGGAATATTATCAGGGCCAGGTAGAAAAGAGAATTTAATTGATAAAAGTCATGGCAATATATTTTGCATGGAGGTAGCAGGAGAAGATATAAAGTCATATAATGTGATGCTGCAAGGATATGAGGAACTAAGATTAACAGAGCTACTAGAATACGAACTTTGGAAAAAGTCGGCAAACAAATTTGATATGGGCGATGCAGAAGATGCAACGGTACCATCACAAGAAATAATTGCGAAGGATACGCTGAAGTACTACGTTTCGCATTAACAAAACTGAATAACGATTTTGGATTGCGACGCATGTTTCGTTTGACTTTTATTAAATAATTAGCATAATACCTTTTATTTATTGCATTCAAATCAGAGCTTGCGACACAATATTTACTAAAATCTGTATTAGAGCCACTACGTTTACATTTTTTTTAAATAAACGCGAAACATCAAAAAAAAATTCCAGACCTTAGGGAAATTGTGGCATCACGAACCTTAGCAAATATCATCCAGACCACAAACTGAAGCAACTAACAAGACAAACTCAAAAAATAAAAAAAAATAAAAATAAAGACTACCCATAAGAATCTGAAACTTTTGGTAGCCTTCAATAAGAGCAAATTCATACGGTGAAGGAGACAATTAATCGAACTTCATTGGTTACAATGAGCTACAATGGGCTGTGACATTATGAAGCAACTCCTGCAGTAATAAACTCAACCAGTTTCATCGCAACGATGCTGTGCTATCACCAGATTAAGGATAGGCTCTTTGTTAATATTGACTTTCAGTCAATCTGATCAATTATAATTATATTTTGTAGCCGATAAACATTTTTCGATATTGAGTTTACGATAAAAGTTAGAAAGATTCTTTTACTTATATAAAATTTCTCCTTCGCGAGATAAATTAAACTAAACAGAACAAAAAAAAAATGAACTGATTTGATATTGTAGTAATGTAATGTCTAATTCAATAGTCGCACTCAAGCTTGCTATTTCTCCTGAAGTGATGAAATACACAGCAAATTATTATTATTTCCAAATATTGTCTTGTTATACTTTTCATACAGAACTGTGGTTCTTTTACTTGAACTATGTTTCTCCGTATTAACTTGTTCTACTTATAACGATGCTTTCTGAAAAATATCTTCTTGCATGCCATTGCATATATACTTCACATATTCATATTTTTGCTAGCCGTGCACAGACTTCTTCATCCATTTGCATAGTTGATTTGTTACAAGCATTGCATTCAATATTATTTTTCTTTTGCACTACTTTAGAACAAATTCCAATACCACGCATGGGAATTTTTGTTCTAAAGATAAGTGTAGTACATAGCTACAAATAATATTGTATCTGCAAAATTCAACAAAAAGGCAAACGACAAGAGGTGCGTTTAGTATAAAACGTATAAAGCTGACGTATAAAGCTGAAGCAAATTTTAATAAAATTTGTGAATTTTGTAGATACAACTTTCTGATTATACATATATAGGTGACCACTTAAAACATAATGACCGAATAATGTTTTCTCCCGTTACAGAAGAAGTATTCCTCAATAAAATGTTGGAAATTGAGGCGGTATGATAGTTTTTCAAGAAGTTATCGGTTTATTTTATTTTAATGCCAACAAACGCTGATTTCATTTTCCATTCCAAAAATTTACTGGATCATCTATGTTTCATATAGTTCTCTTTCCAGAGGTTTGATTAAGTACCATATCTGCACTACAACTTGGAAGGACTAAAACAATACTACTTGAAACCGCAATGGTATACCGAAAGAGTTATGTTTTGATGTCATTGTCTAGAGAGGATTGGATATAAAAAACCCAAGAAAATATCAGAAAGAAACATTTCATTTTCCACTCCAGTGAAAGAAACAAGAAGCTTGCAGAGATAAAAGCCAACGCAGCATAATGATTGAATTGAAAACAAGTTCTTAAATAGCTTTATTAAATATGAAGTAGTCGCCTGTGAATACTACGTGTATGATACAATATATCAGTTGAGCTATAGTCAACTGCCTCTGATTCAATCACGGCGACTGAAAAATCACTGATATCAGTTGCCACACGATATTGTTATTCACGGCATATCAGTAATATATCATGCATATCATCAACTTTGCACGTTAAATTATTCATACGCCGTGAATTACAGTGACACTAGTAAGAAACAAATGATACTCAATCACTGATATTTACAATAGCGAGTACTAACCGATATCAGTGATTTTTTTAATCGCCGTGATTGAATCACAGGTAGTTAAATATTGCTCCTCTCTAATAGGTATGTAATAAAATCTCATCTATGTGCTTCAATTAGTTGCAAAAATGTGACTACTTTGGTTTTATTTTTTCCCTGTTCCCTTTCTACCTAAATGTCACAAATCTTATCCATCTGCGTCAAATCGTTCCTAAGATATAACGAATTTAGTTTTTCCGTGGTTCAGTTTAGTACATAAAGTTATTTTTATTAGAATGCTTGGATTATCTGCCACATAAAACATAAATATTTACTCTCTATCTCTATTTAGCAATAAAGAATGAATTTGTTTTACTAGAAAACATATAAAAAACTATTTTACATATACTCGTATATTCCAAAAAGCGAGCGAGACAAAACATTGAAGTTGCTACTTATAGTGTAGAAGAAAAAAATTGTATTTTTTACGATAACCGAAAGTAGTGATATATTTGCAGGCTTTCCAGTGGGCGTGGCATGTTAATTTTTAAATATGAATTGCGTTACTGTTTTTAAGCAACTTTCACAAAAAAATCATCACAAATTGAACGCCGATTCGATAAGAGTTCGTTAATTACTAAGTACCTCGTAATATGCGTTCCCATAAAATGCATTAACTTTTCATCTTCACCACTTTAATCCTAAATTTATACGAGTATGTGCACTTTAAGTGGTAAAGTATGGTCTTAATGGTCTAACATATTTGTTGCATTCAGAACACATTTCCTTCGCTGAGTTGGGATAGCTAAAAAAAAGTCGCGTGATGCCGCTTTCTGTAGTATTTTTAGTTTCCATTCATTTGCAGGTATTTTATTTAAGTATGTGTTGCACTCTGCACTGTGCAAATTTATTTCTTTTGTCCAGAAACTATATTCTATTTGGGCAGACGTCTGTTGGCTTTATTGTAGATGCAAGTTTAATGTGTAAAACCAGCCATTTTTGGAGCGTGTTGGTAATAATAGAAAGCTATTAGCAGCGCAATCTGATTGCTTTAAAATGAATTATAAAAGTAACTTTGCAGTCTTTTTACTTGTTTCTATGTTATGTTTATACGGGCATAGCTGAGCAATGAATGGCTGATTAGAGGCGGTTCTGCTTGAAAAGAATAGATGCTGCTTGGATTCTGCTTGGTGCAGTGCGATACATTTTCCATAGCTTTTCAACCAATTGTTAATAAGTATTTTATAGAACTTTTGCATCTTCTTCGATTAGCTTTTGTCATCTGGGTACGTAGGAAATCGGAGATTTTTGCATATGGAATAAGTCCTAATCCAGTAGTTTAGGCAAGGAATGATTAATAGTACAGACAAAATTTGTTCTTAGCTTATAGCCGTTTGTTAAACGAAGTATTCTCAAAATTCAGACACAGTCCATTATGCAGACTTTGTCATGTTTTAAAATACATTACTGATTTTATTAAACTATTTCCTCAATAACAGCATCTACTGCAGTTTCTATAATAACTTATTTCCCGATATCTTGTCAACGGATACCTTGAACATGGCAAACAAACACACGCGTACACAGTCGGGAGTGTTACAAAAAATGTTTTCGACTCAAATATCCAAATTTGATTCATAAAATTTAGATTTATGATTAAAGTTTGGAGACTTTGAGAAAAAGCGGTTTCTGTCAGATGGGCGACCTTCCAAAATGTGCATTATATATATTTAAAAAAACAAATAGTGGCATCCACGCGTATATAAACTACATATGATTCTATGCATATATCTTTCGCTCTCGCCAAACCAAAACCCCATCTCTTTCGTATCAACTGGCAACTCGCTGATTGCATGCTATCGCTTTCGATTATTTCACCGTGGCTCTAACAAAGTACAATATGTAGCAATTGCTGAGTGTGGCGAGAGACATAAGAGAGCGGAAGAAGTTTAGTATATGTGTATGTGCTTTTATCTTTCATGCTAAGCCTATGCATTGTGTGAGTGACGATTCTTAAACACTTTCACGCGCACTATATTCAACCGCTTTTGATAAAATATATATTGTGCACATCTGTGATTGAATACCTTTGAAGTAGTATAGCTTTTTGTAAAATCGGGTTTAAGCTATGAGTTTAGCAGCAGTCACAAAAAATTGGCTTGCATTTTAATATATAAGATCCAACCCTAAGAATACACCATATTATATTCAACTTGATATTAACTACAGTTAATATTAAAATGTTTATCATATAAAACTAAATAAATGATAAGCTATGTTAATATAAGCATGTTAATATGAATAATGTACGGTGTTAAGACCAAAATCAGAATATTAACCGAAATGCTGCAAGATATCTTAAAAATGTATACAAAAAAAATAAAGTAGTGCAACATCCAGACTGACATAGCTTTATCGAATCATCTCAACAAGCTAATTAAGAATATATGTACATACTTTATGGAGTCTATGATGCCTTAGTTTATCTGTTATACACTCTCTAACGAACTGATCATAACATTTCAAATGACACGTGAATGGCATACAAATAAGCACACAAATCACTTGCATGAACATTTTTGAAAAATATATTGAGCGAAATTCTTGAAAAACTGCTATTTGAGCTATTTGAAAATCAGTAGAGGAATTCACTTGTCAATTCGTATACGTTTTCCCCGAAACTGTATCATAGACGGTGTTTGCTGACTACACAAGATAAAACCTAACGATTTAAATAATTCAAGCTGTAGCCATACTGGAAAATTGGACAACCAAAATTTTCAACGTCAACATTCTCTGCTTTGCCAAACACTGACATTAATATATATTATATTAAATTGATTGTTATTATGTGCTTATCATTTAAAATAGTTTGTTATTAAGTTTTCATAATTTATATTGTAAATAAATTGCAGGATAGTAACAAATGAATAAAATGCAATAAATTTAATCTCTACAAATGGATTAAAACTATGAATATCATATAAAAAAAAAAAAATTGTATAAATACGTGGGGCACTAAAAGAGTTTTTGGATCGGAGAAAATGAATCTTGCCAACTCAATTTAATGTACAGCCCTGGTTTAACACCCAATTGCATCTTCTTATTAGAAATTATTTGCATGGTCACCGACATCGCCAGCAGAAGATTTTTAAATTGCAATCTTTGGAGAAGATTTCTACTCTCCTTATCTTTGGAGAAGATTGCAATTTGAAAATCCGTGCTTCTTGTCGTGACTATTCGTGCATCAAAGGTGAATTTCGTGCATGGGCCCTGCTTGTTCGGAGTAAAAAGAGCTTCGTGCGTGTCTCCTGCGTGCAAGTCAAGAGTACTGTGGCACGAAGAAGCACGAAAAACATGAACAAAATTCGGAATTGAACGCAATAAATTATAGACAAATATTATGTCACTGTGAATGATTCTTAGATTAGTGTTTTAAACATATCTATGGACTTGCACGATTATGATATGTTCCGCACCTATATAGCCAAAGATTCTTTATTCTATTATATTCATAAATTTGTATTAAGGCTATAAATATTAGTGGTCCAATACGGGCATATGTTGTAAAGTATCTATTAAAAGGTATGTCTGATTTTTGACGGCTCCTGACGGCCATATTTATACAACAATATTTGAAACAATTCCTCGTCTTTTGAGGCGATCCAAGAATTGACCTGGCATCTTCGTAAGAAGTGAAGTGCTGCTCGGCCAGGCCATGAGTCTTCGAAAGAGACAAGTGGTAGTCGGAAGGAGCAATATCAGATGAATGCGGTGGGTGAGGTAGGATAACGCGTTCACGCGCCTGCAAAGTTTCCTTGACGACTTTTGCAACATGTGGCCAAAAGTTCTCGTGCTGAAAGATCACTTTTTCATCCCTTTTGGCATATTGTGGCGTTTGAGCTTCAATTATTGCCTGAATTGCATCAATTTACATGGTTTGAAATCGCTTGTTCAATCACTCCCAAGATTTCAGCAAACTTCTTTTTGAGTTTAGCATGCATCTTCGACCAATAACGCCTTCAACTCAGTGTCTTCAAACTTTACTGGCCACCCTTCGCGTTTAATGTCGCTGGTGTCAAAAACGCAACTATTAAACGCCGGAGCTAGTACTCACATGTTTTTATAATGATGGAGCATTTTCCCATATGCTTTACACAATAATCGATGTTCATCAGCTGCTCTTTTCTTCCAATTAAAACAAAAAAAAAAACAGCGCTTCCCTCAAATTGTGTTTTGATGGCACAAAGGTTGATATTGTTAGAGCACAAAGAAAGTATGTTGTTTACACTTCAGTGAACTATTTTTTAGAAGGAAAAGCACTTGCAAAGAAAAATTTGTGCTCGTGCACTTTGTATTTTCAAATATCATATTACGCGTTTAAATGTTTATATAATTTTCTACTAATATAATCAAGTTTGGCTTTTGTGAACGAATGAAAGTTGTGCTTTATAGCTCTTGGTTCTCTCTTTTCTTCATAATTTGGATCAGTTTCACTGTTGTTCTTTGTTTTGTATCGTTTTTTTTTTTTAATAGAAAATTATAAACAATTTAAGTTGTTTAATTGGAACGATGTTGAAGTTAATGAGTCGGTCAAAACCGATGAAGAATTTAATACTTTGCGACCGACTACGAATTTAATGTTGGTATGGCAATAAACATAGATGTAGTAGACACATTAGCCTAAGGCAATAATATGCAAGATGAGAGGCCACTGAACATAGCCTTCCCACTGGTTGAATGTTCTGCTCCAACATGTTTGGCTATAGGCGTGTACGTAGACGAAAACGTCTGGTAGCTTTAATAGTTGTGATAAGAAGTCAAAAGATAGAAATAGTTTATTTAATAACTAAATTATTTATTGATATATAGTCACTGAATCAATATCAAAGGATTAAATAGAGTTTGGGATAATTATATGAAGACACAATCAATGCAATGGAACGTTATAAGCCGGATTTAAAACAAAAAAGAACACTGCAGTCGAGTGAACTCGAATTCGAGATACCCTCTAACTTCTTTAAGACTGCTTATATGAACCACAGATTATATTCTTAAGTGGTCCGATCATGACATTTGCGGGATAATTAATTAGAATTGATTAAATATTAGATTTAAATAAAAAACAACAAAATATTTATACAATAACTTAAAAATTGGGCAGACTTGTATGGTTACTACCCCTTACTGTAGTATAATCTGGACCTATCCGATATATTTTATTAGGATTTCCGTAGGGTACACTAAATTGTGCGTTTCTAGCGTGATAAGCAAGAAAACCAAAAACAATTTTCATACAAAAACTTAAAAATGGGGGCAGATTTGTATGGGGGCTACCACTTAAAGTGAGGTTGGCATGTTCGCTAACGATACCTCGTACTGAGCTTTGTGGAGCTGTGTTAGCTGTCAAAGTACGATGGGTAACATCAAATCTTCGTGGTAGTCAATCTATTAATACATTTTACTGGACAGATGCTACCATCGTTCTACGATGTCAACAGGTGGAAAACTTTTGTATTCAACCGAGTGGCATACATATTGGATCATGCAACTCCGAAGCAATGGGGTCATGTTGGCACATCTGAAAATCCGGCGGACTGTGCGACAAGAGGACTAACGCCGGCAGAACTTGCAAAATTCAACTTATGGTGGCAGGGGCCCTCCTTGGCTGATGCACACGGAAAATGCATGGCATACATTCACCACACGGGAGCACACATTCGATGACACTGAATTGGAAACCAAGTCTTCAAACGTTCATATGAATGTTGCTGTATCCCAAGAAACATTTATCACACGCTACTCCAGTTATAATAAATTGCTGCGTATCACAGCGTACATCTTACGATTTTGTCATAACGCTCATGCCAAAGCGTCAAAGAAAAATGGATTTCTATCGATCGACGAACTATTCTCGCCTTACTCTGTATTGTTCGCTTCGTCCAATCTGAATCATGTTCACCCGAAATAACAGTTTATCAGTAAGTTGAAGCTATATAAATATGCGTAAGCAAGAACCTGTGCATGATTTACTTAATGACATGTTTACAGTCGTATACAACGTATGCTACAGTGATCCTATCTTCACGTGGGTTGGCTGATGTTGATGCTTAACATATTTTAAGACGTTTATTCAGTAACAATAACATTTTTTTTCTCTTTTGAGTCTTTCCGATGAGGTAAAATTCTTGATAGTCACCCTTGACAAAAGACTGAATTGGAATACCCACCTCAAAAATGTACTCAACAGGGCAACAAAGGCTCTATGGTCCTGCAAAACCATGTTTGGCCGAAAGTGGGGTCTCTCGCCAAAGATGATCCAGCGGTGAGACCTATAGTAACTTACGCCGCCCTTGTATGGTGGCCTAAACTGCTGCAAACATGTAACATGCAATAAGGCAGTGCGACAAACTGCAACGGCTTGCTTGCCTTAGCATGTCGGGCGCCATGCGAACATATCCCATTGCTAAAGTCGCTATTTGTTGGGTACCTGGCTATAAGGGAATCGAAGGCAACGAAATTGCTGATGAACTAGCCAGGACTGGTTCGGCAACTTCTTTCAAAGGACCAGAGCCTTTTTGCGGACTTAGCTGGGCTAAGTCAAAATCTTTCATAGTAGATCGGTTTAAACGCACTGCTCCCGGTACTGGATACAATATCCTAGTCTACGGCAGGCCAAGCTACTAACCCGTCCTATATACCCTAAAACCAACTCATATCTTAATAGATCTGACCTGAGGTTGCCTTTGGGCTACCTCACCAGCCATCATCCACTGAGATATCACTTAAATAAACTAAAATTGATCAAGTGCCATATCTGCACTACGACTTGTAAGGACTAAGGCAATACTCCGTGAAACCGCAATGATATGCTGAAAGAGTGGTATTTTGATATCATTTTCTGGAGAGGATTGTCTATAAAAAACCCAAGAAAATATCAGAAAGAAACATTTCATTTTCCACTCCAGTGAAAGAAGTCAGATGCTTGCAAAGATAAAAGCCAACGAAGCATAAAGACTGAGTTCAAAACAAGTGCTTAAATAGCTTTACTAAATATGAAGTACTCGTCTGCAAACACTACGTGTATGATACAATATATCAGTTGTGCGATAGTCAACTGACAAGGCGACTGAAAAATCACTGATATCAGTTGCCACCCGTTATTGTAATTCACGGCGTATCCTACTAATATTATAAACGCGAAAGTTTGTATGGATGTGTGGATGTTTGTTACTCTTTCACGCAAAAACTACTTTACAATAATATAGCTCATATAGCTCATATAAGATTAAATTAACGCATTTATTTAATTAGTTTAAAACAAACACAGCGCAAACATTTTACCCACGTCTACTTACTTTCGTAGACGACACAAATCTTATAGCTACAAAATTGTCTAGCGATCATGTGTTTGCATTAAATCGTCATGTGTGCCTGATGATATTAGACAGGCAGAGAACGAAAGAAAATGTTGGCTTCTTGAAAGTTTAAATTTAATTAAATCAAATTTTTGTTAATAGAATTTGGGTTTTAATGTAAATCAAAAAAAAAATAGTTGTCTGTAAATTCGGTTTACGGACGACAATTTTACGTGATAACGTCATAAGATTGATGAAACATTGATGAAAAATTGCATACTTTTGTGAATTGAATTCTAATGTAATTCCAATAATTCAATCAGTACACAAACAACTTGTCATATAAAAGAGTTTCGTTACCAACAACAAAGAGTGAAATATACGCTCTCTCTCTCTCTCTCTCTCCTCTCTCTCTCTTCGACTGACCACCAGCAACTTTAAAAGCCTTTTGTTGTTGTTTTTGGTACTCAAATGCAAAAGTAACTCTTATTGTCGTCTTCCTTGATCTATGGTGTGCGTGCTTTGTTTACTTTGTACATGTATTTTATTTGAAACAAACTTTATTATACACTTACAATGTTATTATTCATACATTCTACCATGTACATACCGCACCCCATCGTGCGGTAGATAACACTAATTCGCAAACGCACACACACCACACACACACACACACACATAACTATAGCTTTCAACAAGCCAATGCACGCTGGTCTGTCTATAGCTTGCTTGTTCAGACGGAACGACACAATCAGCACATGTATTCATATGTGTACGATTACATGTTCCGCCTTTTGCTTTTCGTTCGTTTAGTGTCGTAACGGTAAACGGAACGTCAGAAATGAGTCATGCTTCTGCGCTAAACCAACCGATTTAATAGACATTATCACATCAATAAGCATTTCTTTAAAAAAAAAGTATGCATGTATTTGCCGCTTATGTTAATAAGTTCCAAAAATTGTTCTATAATTTTTTATATTTAAAATGAAAATTTATATGAGCATAGGTCGTTAAGTATTTTTCACCCTCCTAGCCCCATCCCTTTTTTTTTTTTTGTAGGAACAATTTTATTACCCGAGGGGTCCTGACGAAGGACGAAGTGGAGAAGTGGGGCAGGGAGAAGGACAGCAACGCGCCAGGTAGTAACTAGTCAGTACATAATATATTATGCCTCAACTTCATACGTTGATATGTTTTGTGTTGCTAACACTACATGCATGATATTTTACTCATACG
The DNA here is from genome assembly GCA_035044765.1 of Leucophenga montana. Classification (NCBI taxonomy): domain Eukaryota; kingdom Metazoa; phylum Arthropoda; class Insecta; order Diptera; family Drosophilidae; genus Leucophenga; species Leucophenga montana. Next base: position 111,129 of record JAWNNQ010002089.1, read on the forward strand.
CCGTTAATTACAGTGGCACCTGTTAGAAACAAATGTTACGCAATCACTGATATTTACAATATCGAGTAGCAACTGATAGCAGTAATTTTTCCGTCGCCATGTTTTAATCACAGTTAGTTAAATATCGCTCAACTCTACTGGTCATCAAATGCAATATATTAGGTTGCAAATCATTTTTTGTACAGGATATAAAAGTTATTCAATTTATTTTTGCTCATTAGTTTAGAAAAACAGTCTGAGAGGATTATCGTTCGTGGAGAATATATATCATTTTCAGCGAAAATTTTTAGTTTTTCCGAATACTTTTTTAGTGACCCACGTATTAAATATACAACAATAAAACAAACAAATTAAAACCAGATAAACAAATAGGTACAACTTAATTGAGTTAATTCCCACTTTTCCTTTTTAATCCTTTTTTGTTTTTTTTTTTGCTGTGGATTGTTTTTGTGCAGTTTTTTACAAATATATTACATTTATTTACATTTTTTTTTTTTTTTGCTCATATTTATTATTTTTAAAACACTTAAACCTTTATTTATAGTACACCTGCTGCCCCTCTGACATGCATAATAATAAATTGCAATTACACCAAAGCTGCTGACGCAGAAACTAATGGTATAAAAAAATAATGCGCAAACGCAAGGATAACCAATGGCAGAGCGAGTTTAAAAGCTATAAAACGCAAAGTACATAGTAAGGAGTAAGGAATGGGATAAAAATATAAAAAAAATAAAGAAAAAATTATAACGTTTTTCTATAATTTTGTTCTCTTTTAATACAAATAAAATCTTCAATGGATTCGACAACAACATAAAGCAAGAAACAAAAAACAAGAGGCAACGATGCAGTCAAGTGTGTTCGATCTCGACATACCCTGTACCCTGTTTAAGCCGGCATATATGTATCATAGATACAGGCACTATCATGCCTAATCTTAAGTGATCCGATCTGAACTTATGCGTGATATTTTATTCGAATTTATGAAAAGTTAGCATAAATTAGAAACCTTCATAAAACAACTAAAAAATTGTGGGAAGATTTGCATGGGACTACACATTAGTGGTCCTAACTTTGCCTATACGAAATATTTTGTAAAGATTGATGTCAGAATCGGCAAAATTTTGCATTTCTAGCTTAATTAAGAACAAAAACAAAAAAATTCGTACAAAAACTTAAAAGTGGAGAGCAAGTTTGTATTGGGGCTTGTATCTTATGGGATTTACATAAGATACACTCCTTAAAGTGGGTTTGGCATATACGAATAATACTAGTTATATGAAGAGGATAAATAAGAGTCTAAATATCCAAATTTGAAGTTTCCAACTACTATAGTCTGCGAGTTCTATTCGTTCAAATAGCTTTTCTGAAGCTGTTCAAGAGTACTATAGTATATACTAGGCACTATCATGCCTTCTTCTTTCTGTTACATACATTTGCTCAAACTTAGTATACCCTTTTACCATATGGGTGCATGGTATAAAAAAAAACACAGCTAAAATGCAAAAAAGTAAGCTTTACTTTATTTATAATCAAAATGCAAACACACACACACACACACACACAGAGCCAGAAACAGACACAGATGGATACACGGACTGATTCAGTCTAGGCGTAGTAACTCGAACTGAAGTAAATTATTGTTTGTTTATTAAAAACTTGTGCCACAAAAATTGTTTGCTGCGCAATATTTATTAATTAGAAGGAAGCCGAACGACAGCTAAGCGCAAGTGTGTGTTTGTGTGTGTGCGAATATGTATATTATCTAATTTTTAATTGAAACATGGCTTCGCGCAGTCAAAAATAAATAAACAAATACTAGAAATATTATAATTATAAGAATAGCAATATGCGAAGGTATCCACTCTGCATGTCGTCCGTACGGTTTCTGCGCAACCAAAATCCGGATGTTTCAATCACTCAGACTAAATTGTACTGCATGCCAAAAATGTATTTAAAGAAAGTCTCACTTACTTACTTACTTATGTACTATTTAGCAATAATGGTCGCACGTAGATAGTTTTTGTTAATACCAAAAGTTTGTAGAGGTCTTCAAAGACTTGATCTTTCCAACGAATGTTCTTGGACGTTGTCCACCAATTAAGATTGTGTTGACTAAATAAACCTTTTTGTACTGGATGTCAGTTGTCCATTCAGCATCGTGATTCGCTGAACTATGTCAACATCTTAGCATAGCTCATACAGCACGTAGTTCATACAGATACGAAACTCTTCGCCAACTCTAATATGTTCCGAAATCTTACAAAGAGTCTATCTCTCATACACACCCAAAGACACTATATCCGATGTTGTTAGGGTTCATGCTTCTGCGTTTCACAACAGAACCAGGATTATCATCAGCTTGTAGATTTGTAACTTCATACTTCGAGAGAATGTAATATTTCTAATTTGCTTGCCAAGCCCAAATTAGACACGTCTGCACTACAGGCTGATGCTGTTATTGCTGGTTATCTCTGATCCCATGAAAGTTTCCTACAACCCGGAGGTTGAATTTCTCCATTCCCACAGACACCAAGTACTTCGTCCTGACAGATGATTGATACTCAATGCCCGAGATCGACTTGCTACATCGTGTGTGTGTGATTGCATCATTATGCAAAGACAAATCTTTGCTGAGATACCAAGTTCAGACAGTGTGTTGAAAAGCTTTGGTATCAGTGTGTTAAAAGCGGCCTTATAACGAACAAATTTGTGGTGTGTGTATCTTTGTAGTATGGCTCCTGTCGTTTAGTGAATCTTGTAATAGTTCAGTAGTACGTTGTTCGCACAGAGTCTACTTTTCTTAATGAGTCTACTTTTCTTAAAGATAGAACAAAGAACACCAAGATTCTATTGTACGAGTATAAGAATTGGTACCTTCTCCTTACCAACTCTTCGCCACATGGTAAGGTTGTATAAATTAAAAATCTCTTTACATTTACATCTTACAACAAGGACCTTTGGTATATTTAATTCGGTTATGGTCAATAAAATCAATTCTGAAAAAAAACTCTGTATGCTTCAAACATTTCTCATTACAGCACAGGCTCTGGAGAGAGCTAAGAATGATTCAACTAACACCTCCTGATATGACGCATATTCTTGGAAAGGAGGCAGTCAGATGGTATGGATTTTTCAACTTCTTCGGAAAAATCTGATCCTATGCATTGATCCTAAGTATATATCTATATCACATTTAGTTTAAAAAGGCTCATATATTGACTCGTTTATATTAAAACGCAATCATAGAAGTTGCCATTTGATCTTCAGGAACAAATAAATGTCACGCACTGCCATATTAGGTGAGTACAGCTATTCGATAAAATTTAAAAAGTTTCGATTCATTTTTGGACCTTAACCAAAATTTAAGAGTGGAACACTTTAGTCAGCTTGCGAAAACTCGTACTTGCAACCTATTTTAATGATGGTGAAATAAATGTTGATAAAAATATCAAACTTGTTGGTTTTATTTAACAACTTGAAATATTTGTGTAATATTTTTTTGGTCTCAAAATATGATTATAAAGCTTGAACATTCGACTCTATTTTCCACATAATTGCTATTGATATCGATAGAAGATGTAGGAGTTACTGGTAACAACTGAATTTTAAAACAATATTAATATTTTACCTAACTCTGGTAAGAATAAATGTTTTAATAATATTTACATGTTTTTCTGCAACTGTATGTGGGAAGGGTAAAAAACCAGCTGACGCGCTTTAATCATTTGAACAGAAATAACTTTATGTGGGTGTGTTTAAGTCATAAATTTATTAACTTAATGTCACATTTATTGCTCGCTGTCGCTACTAGTATTACTTTCTATCGCTGACGCCACCACTCACGACCCACCGTACAGCGACCATCATACATTGCACCTACGCACACTAACTTTCAATGAAGCGTTTAACTACTGGCAACCCAAACACCACTCCCCGTCCCGGCTGAAAGTTTTGCGTTTCAAACTTTTGCAGCTACTGCTCAAAGAATTTATTAATATTAACAAAAAAAAATAATAAAGAAAATAAAGAAAAATCGTTAACTTCGGTTGAACCAAATTTTTAATACCATTCCGACAAAATTCTAAGTTGTATAATTGGTAGCTTTAAAAAAAAACATGTAAACAACCTAAACGTGGGAGCTAAGTTTGGTGGGAACTATTCCTTAAACGCCATCATATCAAATTTAAAGTTAATTTTGCCTGTAAAGAAAACATTTTCTAAACATAAACATGAACTATGATTCGATCGTTCGTACAAAATTTTAGGCCAATCAGTATGGTGCCAAACATTACAGGAAAAAAAGAACTAATTAGGCTCAACCAATTTGGCCTCAAATTGGCCTCAAACATTCCACGGTCCACGCTAATAACTTCCTAGTCTCCAACATATAGACTTAGAGAGTAGGTAAAATCAACTAACGCCCTTGGCTAATAACAAAGACTCTCTCTCAGAAAGCTCTCTCTTTCTCTCTCAGCTCTCTCAGCTCTCTCAATTTACTATATCTGCTACATTTTTTGTTTCTTTCGGTTCATTTGGGTTCAGTTGGAAAAAATAGAAGAAAAATATCTCAATCTCTGTCGTGGTGTAAAGGCCGATGTACATCTCTATCGAGCAGCTCGACATTAGGCACGAAACTGTTGGGGACGCACTTGCAAACATGTTAGCGAGCATCAGTTGATTGTGTTTTTGATAGTATTTCAGTTGGTAAAATTTTACAAAAAGAGCAATCAAGTAGATAGTTAAAACAAAAAAGAGAAAGAATTGATACACCAACAAAAATTATTTTATAACTGTGAATTAATTAATTGCATAACTGCCCATTAATTATTGAAAATAAATTGCTCAATTATTAGAGCTCTCTTTCTGGGCGCCCCTTAGAAGAGGGTTGCCCAAAAGGAGAGCACCCAAAGTGTGATTCATTTGGGTGTCATAATTTGTACAGTGTACCAAAATACAAAACCAATGCAACGTAACTAATTCAAGTATTTGTTCTCTTTAGCATCAAGCAGCCGACTTCGGCATACGCTCGTTACTATGTATGTGAAAACATGATGATATTCGTCCCCATGGAGCTATGGCTGGACAGCGTTGATTTAGAGGCGAAAGAATTTTCTGAATAATTCTGTATTATGGATATTCGTATTATTAGGTACTTTAGAGACAAAAGGTTAAAATAGAAATCTGCAAAAATTTGATATAATTGAAGAATTTGCAAAAAACTGACAATCAAAAATGAATGCAAACAAATACGAAAGCATACTATTTAGGCCATCAATAGTAAAGTGCAACATTAATATTAAAAAAAAAAAAAAATTGGAGGCTATTTGGCATCAAGTCAAATGAAACAGATAAGCGAATTCCCCTAACCGATAAAGTTAAATATAAACTAGAAGTTATCTTAGTCAAAATCCTTTATTTCAATGAACACTTTGATATTCCAATCGCAAAACAAAATCAGTCCTTTAGAGATATAAAAAAATGTTCACGTCATAATTGATCAGCAACAGGGCCAAAATCATCATCTGGTGTAACAATCGCTGGTTTAACATGTCACCTTCGTATACGGTAGGTATTAGAAAACTCGAGCGTAGGATATTTTGAGCACACACATCACAAGTAGCAACTTTTTTAAATACTTTTCGAACAAGAAACTATACGCTATGGCACAAGTCAAAGGATTGACAAACAAATAGTCAATCTTATAAGAAAACATATCTGTCGTTATATTTAGGATGAAACAAATATATATTTAAACTCCCTACCATGTAGATGACAAATATTTTCGAGTTTTGTGCTACGCAGAGTTGTTGTATGGCAACGCTGTCATTCATTGTTGTTGCGTAAACCGACCATGTCGGTTTTCACCAAATAAATACACATTTTTATAAATTTAAATTAAATAATAAACTGTGATATATGTTTAAATCCTAAGACACAGTTACGAAGAAAATACATTAAACTAGCACAAAAACAAAGTTTTACCTTATGATTTGAAGAGTTTATATATGCAAATATCAATTTCACCAAGCAAAAGGCTGGAGATTTCTGGGACACCTACGAAATTGATTTAGGTCGGAATTGGGGTGAAAGAGATTTATGTGACACCTCCGTATGTGTGAATGGTATAACAAGTAGTAATTCGTAAGTTCACGACTTTAAAATACACTGTCGCCTTTCTTATGAAGACTTAACTGTTGAATGTTCTGCGTTGTCTATTGCAATATTTAACATTTTATAACTCGCAAAATGTCACAAACTTGATCTAAGTACATATTACAATAGTCTAAATAATCAAGTTGGATGCTTCTATAAATTGTAGTCTCCGAGATCTGTTTGTTCAAGCATACGAAGGATGTACATTTGGATGGATGGACGTACAAACATATAGATTAACGGACAGACGGACACAGATACATCAATCTGCCTGTAAAAAATATAATCGCTTATTGTGTGTAATAAAGAAAGCTACATATATGTGTATCCCTTATTGTGTGTATATGCGCATATATGCCACAAAAAATAGATCAACTATGTAGCTAATTTAATAAATACTAGCTGGCCCTCGGAACGTTCCACAAAATGACGAACAGAGAACAGGTCAGTAGCTAGCGTACACACATACTATGTATGCATATTCCAAAACAAATTTTTTTTCACACATTCATATGAGTTGACCACAGATCAACTGCAATCTCATGAATTTTTAAATGCACACGAGGGTTTTTAATCGATCCTTTCCAATGCGATAAAATGCTTTTACCGCATTTTACTTATATCACGCACACATGACCATATGAGACAAACACATGAACGCTCTACAATCTGTGGTTTCCTACTATAATATTATAAACGCGAAAGTTTGTATGGATGTGTGGATATGTAGATGTTTGTTACTCCTTCACGCAAAAATTACTGAATGCATTTTAATGAAATTTTACAATAATAAAGCTCATATATCAGAAGAACACATAGGGTATAATTTATGAAGAATAAATAAACGCATTTATTTAATTAATTTAAAACAAACACAGCTCAAACATTTTAACCACGTCTGCTGCTCTGAGTAGACGATAAAAAGCTGATAGCTACAAAATCGTCTAGCGATCATGCGTTTGCCTTAAATGGTCATGTGTCCGGGACGATATTAGTGAGGCAGAGAATGAAAGAAAACCGTTGACTTTTTGAAAGTTTAAATTTTAATTAATCAAATTTTTGTTAAAAGAATTTGGGTTTTAATGTTAATCAAAAATAAGCATTTGTTTAAAAAAGTATGCATGTATTTGCTGCTTATCTGAACAAGTTTCAAAATTTGTTCTCTAATTTTTTATACATAAAATGAAAATTTATATATACATATACCGGGTGTTTTTTTTAGACGTGTGGTTTTCAAGAAGAAATAAAACGCATATAATTTAACGTTGTGGCCAAGAATTTAGCTTTATTATAAAGATAAGGGTTTGCCATTATGTTTTAAAAATGATTTCGGGCAAGTGGGCGCCGCGGCTGGCTCGAATAAATTCCAGCCGAGAGTCCCAATTTTCGACCACTTTTTGCAGCAATTGGGGCCATACGTCAGCAATAACGCGCCGAATATTATCTTCCAAGGCGTCAATTGTCTCGGGCTTATCTGCGTAGACAAGCGACTTCACATAGCCCCACAAAAAATAGTCCAGCGGTGTTAAATCGCACGATCTTGGAGGCCACGCCACAGGCCGCACGACGCGAGATAATGCGCTCACCAAAAGTTTCCTTCAATAAATTGTTTGTTTCGTTGGCTGTATGGCATGTAGCGCCGTCTTGTTGGAACCAAAGGTCGTCCTCATCAACATTTTCCAATTCAGGCACGAAAAAGTCATTAATCATGGCTCTATAGTGTTCCCCATTGACTGTAACATTATGGCCGACTTCATTTTTGAAGAAATATGGACCAATGATTCCCTCTGCCCATAGAGCACACCAAACAGTGACTTTTTGAGGATGTAACGGCGCCTCAATGGCTTGTGAAATATCATTACTCCAAATGCGACAATTTTGTTTATTAACGTACCCATCCAACAAAAAGTGATATATACATATGAGAATAGGTTGTTAAATATTTTTCACCCTCATACCCCCACGCCCTATTTCTTAATCGCGATTTTAGTATTTTTGTATGAACACTTTTATTACCCTAGGGATCATGAAAAAGGGCGAAGTGGAGAAGTGGGGCAGGGAAAAGGACAGCAACGCGCCAGGTACTAACTAGTTCAGCTATACATCATATTTTAATTATCGCCATCCCGCTCACACTTATTTCTGCCTACCTTACATTACATTTCATTTACATTTATTCATTACTTTTATGTGTATATCGTCATATATTATAGTCTATGTATTATTCTGATATATGAGCTATATTATTGTAAAGTTTCATTAAAATCCATTCAGTAGTTTTTGCGTGAAAGAGTAACATAATAACATCCACACATTGACTAATAGAAAACAGGAAAATGCTTGGAATAAACTTATATAGATATTTACTGAAATTTAGAAATTCATAGCCGCAACTTGTTCCGTTTCATTTTTCATATCAGTATCAACTCATTTTAAGTACTATAATTAATCCGAAAATTTACTAAATTTAACGAGACCTTGGACCGGTCATTTGCTGTAGAACGCATTAAACTAATGCTCACCTAAGAGACTTAAGACCTACCGCGGAGCCATCGGAAAATGTAATAATGTATTAAAACTAAACTTATTTAAAACCGTTCAAATGTAGATTGTGATTCGAAAGAACTTCATCTCAATATAGCCTTACAATCCCATGACAAATGTATATGATTATCGAAACATTACGCTGAGCATATCAATTACGTGCATTCGAAGAGTCTCCAATATATTTTTCATTAGGTGACAAGCTAATGACAGTCGTAGTCATATAATATGTGAAATGTATTAAAAACAAACACAATTTGATCATTGTAAACGATTCGTCTCTTATCTACGGCATACACTCTTCACTGCATACGCACTAAATAGAACTCTTTCCACATAATATTGCTCAAGCGTCTTCTGTTGCTGTCAATCAAAATCATGTTATGTATATGCATTGTGTATTCTATTTCCTCCTTATACCCATTACATTATTATATATATAATATAATATTTTTAAAATGTAATTTTATAAATGACAGTTTTCCTTTGAGATATTTACTTTAATAAGAAAGGCTTTTACAAAAAATTTCTAAAAGTGGGCGCTACGTTTAATTGGGGGCTACCCATCAAAGTAGGCGGGACATGCCCTTGAAAGATTCGTCCCATACTGGTTTGTATGGGAACTACCCTAAAAAGTAGGCGTGGCATGTCATAGCGTCGATATAGTATATTTAACTGTATTAAAATGAGGTCTATGTGCCGACTTACAACTGCATATCTTAAAAACATCCAGACAGACAGATGGGCTTAGCTAAATCGACTCGTCTCGTTTAGCTGATCAAGAGTATACATACTATATGTGAATGGTATAACAATAAAGAACGCTGAAGTCGAGTTTGCTCGACTTCCAATTATCCTGTACCTTACTTAACTCTCCTTAAATTAACCATATATTCCATTATATTCTTTAGTGGTCCGATCTGGACAATTGCAGAATATTTTCGATTACATGTTTGCATTTGCGCCTTGAAATGTTCCGATCTAGACCTATATGGAATATTTTGCAAGGATTATCGTAAGATACGCCATATTTGGTATTTCTAAAGTAATTAAGAAAAAAAAAAACCACAAAAATTTCATACAAAAACTTAAAAGGAGGACCTTATAGTGGCCCGATCTGAACGTATGTGGTATATTTTATTAGGATTTACGTAAGATACACCAAATATGGCGTTTTTAGCGTAATTAACAACAAAACTAAACAGATTTTCAAACAAAAACCTTGGGGCTACCCCTTAAAGTGGGGCTGGCATGTTCATTTAATACTAAAGAGGGAAAATAGAATCTTAATATCTTACTTGAATTCTCTATCTCTTATAGCCTCGGATAGTTCAAAACAGACTCTGATCAAGAATATATATACTTAATAAGGACTGTCACGCCTCCTACTGTCTGTTACATACATTTGCACAATCTGAATATACTCTTTTACCCTATATGTACGGGTTATAAAAATGAGATGCATACAAGCAGAATATATAAATAGGTTTCATAGTTATTTTCATATTATACATTTTATTTTTAAACAACTTTAACAATTTCAACTAATCTAAGTGGGAAATGCGATGCGATAAACTTTTAACTGACCGAGAAAGTACAAGAATCTGACCCATGTCGTCTATAAATTGAAAAAATAAATTGAAAAAAAAAAATTGTACGAAGCGTACGAGTATATGAGATGAGCTACATAAAAAGTATGAAAGAAGATACCGTACAAATAGAGTTATCCATTTTGTGGTTTCAAAAGCGAAGGGCTATCTCATCCGTAATTTATCAAATCTATCTGTCAGTGTAAGCGTCATTTTATTTGGTCATACTACTGTAATTAAAGTTGTACACGAATTTGTCAATGTCCCTAAGTTCTCTGCAATTTGAAGATTTACACTTGGACGATAGGTAGCTGGCCATGAGATAACATGAGGGATTTTGGCTTTATTTCGCAAGAAGTTTCCAGAACGCGATATTTCACGTTTTGGCGATGCAGTCAAGATTAGCAATCTGAGCCCCCATCTTCAAGTAACATACCATCAAATATTTCTAGCTTCCCGCTAAATAGCTGGTCTTGAAATTCTTTGCATCCGGTGGGAAACAATAACTGACCGCACCAAAGTTTCCTTAGAACTGATAATTCGTCTCTCAGTTCATAATATATGTAGTTGTAACAGTTTCCTGCTAAAATATACGAACCATTTATGTTAAGTTAAGTTATAAAGGCAAGCATTTGATTGCTTCACTCAGGCCTAATTGGCCCTGGCTACCATGTGATCTCATCATTATCGTAGCCATCTCATGCAGTGAACCATTTTGTAGATTTTACATACTTCAAAATCAATATCAATTAGATTTATGATAACTCTATTAGAACATGCTGAAACTAGAACCCTAGTAAGGTGCTGTACTGATTCTTCCTCCTTACGACAGTTCCATATATATATATCCTTCAAGCTGACGCTAAGTCTAAAAGGATGCCTGTTTATCATCCAGTGACCACCATTACGACATCGATCAGTGTCGAAAATTCTGTTTTATTAAAACTAATAAACAGCTCTTCTCTGAACGTATCTGCACAGTTGTTCCTAGCATAGCAAGTTCATTTGCTCTTCGATTGCCTCTCACATCTCTTAGGCTGGGTAGTCAGATGAAATAGGTTCTGAAGTGCTCAGCCATCGAATTCGAATTTGAGAGCAGCTTGGACGAGATGATATTTATACTAACTGCACAACATGTTAGGCAGATCGTGACAATCTAGATAGTAGAGGCCTCTGCCTTGTAGACACTACAGTGGTCAGGTAGTCTGAAGGACTTTTGAACATTGAGTTCAAAGTGAGTAAGAAAATACTCCTCCTCCTATGCGACTTTCCAGTTTCAAACTGGCGCTGTTTGTGACCACATCTAATTGTCTTTGTGGCTTATTGACCCAGTCCCGTCGAATGGGTGTTGCTACTGAATATCCTTTGTCAAAGTTTAGACTGGGGCCACAGTAATCCGTTATTTTTGTAGCTGGGATAGTGTCGGCATATTGCCACTCTGATGTCTATCGAATTCTATGCAAAGCACTACTAATATATCGTCCCGCGATTCTTTGAATCAAATTGTAATATTTTGAACCAACATTGCATAAAGTAATATAGACTTCAAAACCGCAGAGGACAATTAATGGAGAGAAGCCCCATCTAGCACCAATAGTTGTTTTGTATGCAAATATAGTTACGTCTGCTTTTTTATGCGTTTTGATACGATTTCATTCCATATAAATTATTTGTTTAGTTGAAACGGCTGGCTTTCAAATTTAAAGGTACTATAACTAACATCTTTTACTTCCTTCGAACATTTCGAGTTCAGTTTTTCCAGGTTAAACTCTAAACCACAGAGTGTTGCCCATGAGGATAGTTTCTGTAGAGCCATTTGCATTAGATAGCTAAGGAATCGTTAAAACTTTCCATTTAAAAGGACAACTACGTCGTCTGCGTCCGTAGGTAATAAATATCCGAGCAGAAAATGATACTAAATTAAAGCTTATTATTCTGCGTATACAATGGAATCTTTCACCCCAAGATATGTCATAGACCCAGTGATCGCCACAGGGAGCATATTTTTAAATACGCCTTCTATATCCAGAAAGGCTGCAAGTGAATAACCATAACCGATGGTTTTTAATATCATAAAGGATCTTGATCTATTTTGTTACTCGTATTCCATAGAAGATAGAATCACTTTAAATTTTACTCTTTCAGGATCAATGCATAAAAAACCATTCTCATTTGAAATACTTTCATAGTTTCTTTACGTTTCAAATTCTAACGAAAGATGAAATTGATCATAACTCAAGGCATCAAACACGAAACGAAGACAAATCATGTAATAATGTGTTTCTGTTTATGAATGATGTTGCGCTTTAACTCTGCGTGGCCACATAAAAATTTCGGCAACAAATGATGTTGATTAATAGGTGGAAATAAACATTATTTACAATTTTTTTTCATTTACGCTCAATACTGAGATCGATAAGAATTTTTGTAACCAAAAAACTTCATCATTCACAAATCGGAAACGCGACTGCCCTGGTGTCTCACTTAATGGAAGAGTACTAAATCACTAATCGCCTACTTTTAAATATTTCGTTTAATAAATATTATTATTTTTTTTGGAAATAATATTATTTTTTTTTTGGAAAAAAAACACAAAAACAACAAAACTTCATATAAAACAAGAAAAAACGTTAACTTCGGTTGAACCGAATAATAATACCGTTCACACGAAATCTTAGTTTTGTATTGTAAAACGTAAACGTGGGGGTATAAATAGAGGCTAGATGAAACCATATAGTAGATGTGTAAGATGCCACCATATCGAATTTCAAGTTGTTATTGACGTTTTCCATACAAATGCATAAAAAAGAGCTGTGGGTTTATATGGGACTACCTCAAAAAATGGACGTAACACGCCCATTTGTATATGTACACCCACCAATTCAAATTTTAAGCTAATATTGATTTAAATGTAGAATTTATTCATAAAAAACACAAAATTGCACGGTGGATTTATATGGGGGCTACACTTAAAAGTGGGCGGGCCACGCCAGTCCATGTATGTTAAGCGGCCGACCATAAATGTGTGTGAATGGTATAAAAACGCTGTCCAACAACAAACAAAAATTTTCGGCACGAACTGTTTTTCATCGAGTACTCAGATAACAAAAAATGTTTGCTACCGAAATTGCTTTATGTACTGAAAAAAACAGGTGACAAAGAGTGTAACCTATTGCATTTCCGTTAGAAGAAAAAAAAAAACAAAGAAAAATCAATATGTGTGGAGTTGTCACCTAATAAATATCTGATTTTAGTATTTCATGTTTTTTTGGAAACACAGTTTCTTATTTGTTTATTTGCTTGTTTGTTAGTTTTACATAGCAATAATAATTTAAAATTCTGGCCTTAAGAAATCGAGTGTTTATCTTGTACAAGTAACTCATATAACTATAAAGAGTCAAGGTATATAAGATACAAGAAATACAAGTTTATAACTATTCAAACATGATGCTGTATTGTAGAAGTGTATACATGAATCACTAAAAATCTATAAAAAATTGTTTGCTATACTTATTATATTCGTATTAATATGCATGGATACATCTATTTAGATCACATTTCATATTAAAACAAGATTCAATAATTCCTAAGTTAATGTAGTAGAACTATTTCTGACGTTCTTTTAACAATTTAGTATTATTCATCATATGGTCATGTACATTTCATGAATTTCAATCACTACATTTCTATGAAAGTACATAATTCCTCTTACTTATCTTATTGACAAATACCTCATGTTACATTTCATTTTCAATAAGGGACTTCTGCGTATTTGTAATTTAAATTAAAATATTTTAATATCTATAACGTTATAGTGAAATTCAAATAGAGTAAAATCTAATTCAATATTTATACGAATGAGCAACTAGAATAAGTTTTATTTGTAATTTTATTGTGAGGACATGAAAACTCATTTCAATAGAAACATATTTGGTAGTCTAAATTTTATAGCATTTTGAATAACAGAGTTTGCAACGTACAAAGGATACAATGGAGTTACCCTAATATGAATACTTGAATATTATATGTGTGAGTATAGGTAAATATTGAATATTATACATGCTCGTATGAATAAGAGAGAATGTTGCAGTCGTGTGCACTCGACTTCAAAATTCCCTGTACAAGGTACTAAGGCACTTTATATGCACCACTACCACTTATAGTGGCCCGATCTGAGTTTATATGCAATATTTTTCAACGATTGACGTAAGAAAAAAAATCTGCTGGAATCAGTAAATTATTCTGAAGAACAGATTCATAAGTTCATAAGCAAAGTTTTAGCATGCTAAAAATGATTTTTTAACAAGAGTTAGATTGAAGGGTCTTTTTAGTAACAAGAAATACGAATATTGATCATCCCAGTCATGCCTAAAGACACTGTTTCTTAGGACCAGCGATAGAAGCAAGAGACGAAACCGCAGTGATATGCAAGAGTTGATTTTAGCTACGCAAATAAAATTACAATTAAAATTATTGTAAGAATGAGTAAAAAACAAGAAAAAAACGTTAACTTCGGTTGAACCGAAGCTCTAATACCATTCACGCTAAACTTTAAATAGTATTGTAATACATAAAAGTGGGGCTTTAAATAGGGGGTGGTACACGCTCACTAGTATATGTGTATGAAGCGATGTAGTAGATGTAGTAGATGTGTAAGATGCCGCCATATCGAATTTCAAGTTGATATTGACGTTTTCCATACAAATGAATAAAAGTGAACTGTGGTTTTATATGGGACTATCTCAAAAAGTTGGCGGGACAAGCCCCTTTGTATATGTATATAAAGCGGTTGTCCATTAAAATCCACAAAATCAAATTGCAAGCTAATATTGATCTAAATGAAGGATTTTTTCCTAAAAAAACACAAAATTACACATTGGGTTTGTGGGCGGGCCACGCCCAATTGTCTATGTATGTTTAGCGGCTGTCTCTTAAAACGCACCATATCGCATTTCAACCTAATATTGACTTTAATAAAAAAAGTTTTTCTTACAAAAAGTCAAAAGTGGACCATAGGTTTGTATGGGAGCTACCTCAAATAGTGGGCGGGCCACGCCCGTTAGTCTATGTATGTTAAGCGGCTGACCATAAAAAGGCACCACATTGCATTTCAACCTAATATAGATTTTAATAAAGAAGTTTTCTTACAAAAAGTCAAAAGTGGGCAGTAGGTTTGTATGGGAGCTACCCCAAATAGTGGGCGTGGCAGGTCAATCTTGATTCTCTATTAAACTACAATAAAAGGAAGTATATGTGCAAAATTTCAACTCGATAGCATAAAAATTGGTCCCCAAAAAATGCGCAACAACATACAGACGGGCAGACAGACATGGCTAGATCGACTCGTCTCGTCGAGCTGATCAAGAATATATATACTTTATGGGGTCTACGATGGCTCCTTTAATGCGTTACAAACTTTCAGACAAACTGATAATACCATTTCACACTATGTGTGAATGGTATAAAAAATGCTAAAAAATATTGATATCCTGCAATTTCAGCATTTAACATTACCATATCTTGTGCCGAAACCAATTTACAAGATCACCTAAACCATACATCCACTCGGATTCTAAAGTAGCTTCAAAACGTATTTGATTCGTTAAAATAGGACGAATTTACGAGTCATTTACAAATGGATTCCCAAGTGCAATATAAACAAAAGTTTAAAAAAGTAGTCAGAATCAGACTTGAATATATTTCAATGTAAACGCACAACGTAATTAGAAAAAATTTAGACCAATTTGTTAAGGAATCAGTGAAACTCACAAATGATAATGTAACTTACGATAAAATAAATAAATAAATGGACAAAATATACGCGTTGCAATATAACTTCGAAAGACTTCAACGATTTAAACAAATTTAGAGCTATAAATGAAAACACACTTACACGGAAATATTGTAGTAATGAGGCGAACACGTGCAGATGAATGTTTACTACCCTGATATAGCAGCAGAAATCACGGGCCTTGATCGAATTAAATGT
Organism: Leucophenga montana; assembly: GCA_035044765.1. Lineage (NCBI taxonomy): Eukaryota > Metazoa > Arthropoda > Insecta > Diptera > Drosophilidae > Leucophenga > Leucophenga montana. The sequence goes on from JAWNNQ010002089.1 coordinate 127,407, forward strand.
GAAACGGATGCTGCAAAGCTGTATGTTATGTTTTACCCTAGTACTCAATGTCGCCTACAATGCACAAGATCTGTATTCATAGCGCTACCGTCATTAAAAAAGCTTTACTGCCTATTGAACAATTAGCCGATGAAGCAGCAGAGGTACCAAATAAAAGCTTTCGACTTCATCGCGAAAAACCCGCTGGAAAATGTTGAAAGGAGGCCTGCAAGACGGACATAATAATTAGACTGTTATTAACTTCAAATCCTTTGTTAACTAGCTCAAGACCATAGAAAACAAAAAAAAAAAAACAGTTCAACATTTTACTAAGAAAACTTTCCTATATGGTGAATTAATTAAAGTAGACTGAAGTAAAGTAGATGAAGAAAACTATTCTGTATTCAAATTAATGAAATTTAACACATTTTCAAAAAAAAAAAAGAACAAAGGAAAAAAAGTGGGCCATTAGCATATGTGTGTGAAGCGAGCATCCATAAAAGCCACCATGTCGAATTTCAAGCTCATATTGACTTTAATAAAGAAGTTTTTCATACAAATGCATAAAACTGGGAGTAACACGCCCATTTGTACATTTATATGAAGTGGTTGTCCACTAAAATTCACGAAATCGTTTATAAAGAAGTTTGTCATAAAAAAACACAATAGTGGGCGGTGAGTTTGTATGTGGGCCTGCCCAAAAAGTGGGTAGGTCACGCTCATTAGTCTATGTATGTTAAACGGCTGTCCATAAAAAGGCACCACATCCCATTTCAACATAATATTGATTTTAATACAAAAGTTTTTCTTACAAAAACACAAAAGTAGACGGTGGTTTTGTATGGAGGGCTACCATATTATTAAATGGATATTGACAACAATAGAACGGTTTTTCATACAAAAAGTCAAAAATGGGCGGGGGTTTATATGGGGCCTACCCCAAAAAGTGGGCTTGGCGGATCAATCTTTATACTTTATTAAAGTGCAATATAAAGAAGTTGTCAACTGGATAGTATAAAAATTGGTTAAGGAGGACAAATGGACATAGCAATATCGATTCGTCTCAGTTGTCCAGTATTTTTAGTATTATATGCTTCGTTTCATTCCCAACAAAATGTTTCTGTCGTAAAGGCTTTTTTTTTAGTTTTAAATTGCAAAAGAAAATAATGTTGGTCGCCGAAAACGTCCCCATTAAGAGATGGTCAGATGGACATGTCTATATCGACTCAACTTTGGATGATGATCAAGAATATATCTGTCTGTAACATACATTTGCACAAACTTAATACAATTTTTTACGCTATATATACACGGTATAAAAATAGTGTTGATCCAATGAGCCAAATCGAACTAGGTATATCCAGCTGCAGTTATTATAATGAAAATATCTTCTAACATTACATTGCAATTAAGTTCCACAAAAAAAAAATAAATGTATTCATGCCACTTCATTTTAAAAATGTTTCAAGTTAAATCGTAAACTCTTCATTTCAATTCCAAGTATTGTTCATTCGTCACAAATACATCAATATTGCATCAGATTTTGATCTTTTTAACAAAAAAAAATGGAAAGTTTTATAAGGAATAAATCAGAAGTGGACAATTAGAACAGGGCATTGTTACTCGAACAAAAATCTAATCACGATTTTATTAAAATTTAGCTTGTAGCTGTAAAGTAAATAGATCAGTATTAGAGAAAATTCAGGAGTTACAAAGTCTTAACTCTGATAGCCGCTCAGCTAGTAATGCATAATTAGCTTATCAGCTGCTTTTTGGTATACATGAAGCACAGTGGAAAGAAATGCTAGTTGGAGTGGCTCCAATTCATTTACGTAGATATAGTAAGAACTAATTATATATAAATGGCTTTATCGACCTCAGTTTTGACGTTTACCAATTATATGTCCAACTCTTCCTTTAGGTGTTACATACAAGGTTTGATCTAAAAATAACCAAACTTTTAATTTAAATTATAGAACACGTAGCAATATCTATTAAATGTTGGCAGTGATAGAAAGGCACTTTTTTCTTCTTTCGAAAGCAGCTAAGTTCATGCTAATCGTTCTACACGTTACAAAATGGCAAACGTTTCAATAACAGCAGTTTTTGTAGTTATGTCGTAAGAACATAATGGAACAACGAGCAAATATTTAAGAGACTTACGAATTGTTAGAAGAAGTTTATGATGTTAATTGTATGAGTCATACTCAAGCTTACACGTAGTTTACACGATTTAAAAACGGTCGTGATGATTCACCTCTGGAACGAAATTGACACGGACTGGTGGATTTGAACCGAACCGGTAAACCGAATCGGTTTGGTTCTTCTTCTTCTTCTTAAGCTGTCACTGTGGCTATCACTGTCATTGACATGCATGCCGAGTTTGAGCGGGAGTCGATAATTAGTCTATGTTTGTTTACGACGCGAAAAGTTTGTATGGAGATTTTTAACATGGAAAAAAAATTTTACAACGAGTTTGCTTGCAATTTTGCGTTTCCAATGGAATAACGGCAATCGAATCATTCAAAATGTTGCAAAAGTGTTTTGAGGACTCTACTCTATCGATAACGCAAGTATTTAAGAGGCATAAAAGATTCAGTGAAGATCGTGAAATTGTAGAAAACTTGCCTCATGCAAATCGTCCAACCTCCTCTGTTAACGACAAAAACATCGAAAAAGAGATGGAAATTGTGCTCGAAAATCAGTTTGTTGGCATTAGAAAGATAGCAGACACACTGAACATCTCTTATGGAGCGACTCAACACATTTTGGTTGACGTTTTGGGTATGAAACGCGTCGCCGCCAACGCCAAACGCGTCATACCAAAAAACATAAATTTATTACATTTTTTGCACATTCCAGCTATCAAGCTGACGGAGTTTTTGGCCAAACATGAGACAAAAAGAGACAGATTTGACACCCTGTGGCTTTTTTATGTTTTCGAGACTTAAATATCGTAATAAATAAAACGCGTCATGAGTCGATTGAAAAATTCGCTGAAGGAACTAAAAGCTATCCCGGCCGAGGCGTATAACAAGTGTATGGAAAATTGGATTAACCGTTGGCATGCTTGTATTGACTCAAATGGAGCCTATTTTGAAGGCATTAAGATTTTTTAATCTTCATGTAACCAGTCAATGATGATCTAAGACATGGACGACCAGAAGCATCTAATCGTGCTGAGTTAGTGGAAAAATTTAGTGAAAAAATCGCTATCGATACAAATTTCACAGTGAGAATGCTGAGGAATTGAATTCATCTTACTGTACAATCTTCAAAATATTAACTGAAGATTTGGGTAAAAGAAAAGTGTGTGCACGCTATGTTCCACATCAGTTAAATGATGATCAAAAAATCGCTTGTGTAGAGCATTGCAAAGAAATCATTTCAACAGCTGAAAACGATCTAAATTTTCTTGACTCGATCATAGCTGGTGATGAAACATGCTGTTTTAAATATGCTCTTGAAACTAAACGACGATCTGCAGAATGGAAATCAAAAGACGAGCCAAAACCTAAAAACTTGCGTTTTCAAAGCCAAGAATCAAGACAATGTTGATAACTTTCTATGATTCCAAGGGTATTGTTCACAGGGAATTTGTTCCAGAAGGTTAAACTGTCAATGGAGAATATTATTTATAAGTTTTACATCGTTTGTGATCGAGAGCTGTGTCAGGCCCGAATATTCCAAAGGAAAGCAGCTGCCAAAAAAGTCAATGAATTTTTTATGGAAAAACAGATTTATCTTATCGACCACCCTCTGCATTCGCCTGATCTATTGCCGTGCGATTATTTTCTCTTCCAAAAAAATGAAAACTGAAATGAAAGGGGCCTTTTACGATGACATTCCAGCCATACAAGCAGCCGTGCCACAGGTGCTAAAGAACATCCCAAGAAGCGAGTTTAGAAAGTCTATGGATTTATTGGTTGAGCATTCGAAACGGTGTATTTAGTTAAATGGATCGTATTTTGAATAAATATTAGCTTTGAAACATAATACCATGCTTGTTTAAGTTTATAACTGAAAAGTTAAGGTGTTTTTAGATCTCATCGTGTACTCATTATACACATATCAAGTTTTTTGATTGAACAGAAATTTGACATGCACGTGTGATCCCGATCAAAAAGGTCGATTCAATGTGACAGACAAAAACGAAAATAATGCATACTTTTAGAGATCACTTGGTATCATACACTTTGTGTACATAACAACGACACAATAACGCTAACGAAATTTCGAGAGTATCTTTTCAAGCGTATGCGAAAAAATTTGTTTAAAGGCAAGACTTTTCAGAAGACACCGAACTTAGAAAGCATGCTGCTATAAGAGCCGGTTGACAGAAATATCTAAAGATATTAGAGACTCCTGCTGTTAGTGAACTTCATCAATATGAAACGGGAAAAGTATCTAGCAGATATAACTACGAATGGAACTACATAACAACCGAAAGATATGCTGATTTGACTACATATGAAACACTTGAATTGTTGCCAGAAAAAGTAGAAAAGTATAAGAACGTTTTATAATTGTCCATCGGTTCGCTAGAATTCCATTGACCGCCCAGAGAGATGAATCTTCCTATCAATGTGCATCTCTCTTGTATCTCTTTGGTGTGTCCAATATCTTACACTCGTAAAAGCTTTGTCGTCTTTCCAACTGCCTGATGGCTATAAGATCACAAACTAGTCCCTTGGTATATTGGTTTAAAACATGACTTTCTTTGGGCAGTAGCATGTAATTAGTCTATGCTGGGTCAGTGGCTGTTAAAAGTCCTAGTTCGCACCGAATTGTGTGTGAGCCAAGGGCACATAAGACCCTTGCGCCGCCTCTGCTATGATGCGTACAATATTCCCGAGTATTTGACAGCAAGTTAAAAGATTTAAGGGCGACGTGTTTATACAAACGCTCGATTATAAATTTTCCGCTTGAAATATCGTTGATCCATGCAATAATAATAACTTTAGTCAGGCGTCGCTGATCACACGAAAAGCCACGCGGTACTCGATATTTGAAGAACGTTTATAAATCAGAAGCTTTTTTTAAGCTGTGTTGACGTTGACCAGTAATGTTTATTTCGCAGACGATAGACGACAATACTCGTATAGGTTTTTATAAAATTTGTTGGACACTTTTTCACAACATACAAAATTAAGACACGCCACATGAAAGTTTAATAACAATCATTAATCATACACGTTGCAATGATTCTTAACTGATTGGTTACATACATAAAATGAATAATGTTCGGCCGAGATTAATGTGCTTGAATGCATTCGCACAGTTCAAAGTTTCACAGGTTTAATTTCTTTAATTTTCTACACGAAGAAGCTTACTAGTAGTTAGAGAGTTAAGCTAAATGGTATTCATGACTCTTTAACTGATTCATATTTAACTGATTTATATTTCACCTTATTGGAAGAAAATTACAATATAAAAACATTAGGAATTGTCAATGTGTGGCGGAAATTCGATTTTGGTTAGCTGACCGATACAAAACTCCTATTCGAGCAGAATCTTTTATATATTCTGCGATACTTATTGCATGCACACCACACGCCAATATGCTCCTGAATGCAAAACCTGCTGAGCTGCAGAACGGTCCAGGCCAAGTGAGGAACCGCAAACAACCACGTGTCACCGCTCTTATGGATCTCAGTGGTAAACGATCGAAAAGTTTTTGATAAAATATTAAGACAAATGCTGGCAAATGACGCCAATGATAGCAGGAGTTCCGCAGGGTAGCGTGCTAGACACCCTGCTCTATTTACTTTACACGGCGGATATTCCTACTCCACCATCTAACTGCAGCATGATTGGAACTTTCGTAGATTATACAGTGCTTTTATCATCCAATAAGGATGTCAATCTAGCCACAACTAATCTCCAAAATAATATAAATAGAATCATGGGCTGGTTTAAAAAATGGGACATTCAGGTGTACACCGAGAAGTACAGTATATGTTGAACACTCTAAAAGACGTACTATCATAAATACACTGACAATTAACGGCATCCAAATCAACCCCTCCAACTACGCTAGATATCTGGGTTTCAATATCGACATTAAATTAATCTGGAAAGACCACATAATTAATAATCGAAACGAAATGATATATAAAAAAACTCTACTGGCTTTTGGGTAGACAATCAAAAGTAACGCTTTGCTATGTGCATCCCAATATACAAATTCGGTGCAGAAATTTGGGGCACAGCCAGCAAATCTAATATTGAAGTTATACAGAGAGCGCAGATCAAAATACTTAGTAAGAATAATCACGAATGCTCCGTGGTATGTTCCCAATGAAATTATTCACCGAGACGATTCGCCAATGCAGCCAAAAACACTTGCTTCGACTTTCGACACGAAAATATATCGCGTACAGAAGGACAACAAAACAAAATATGGAAACGAGTAACCACCGCGGTTCTGGTGTACAGGCAAGTCTAGTCACATAAGAAACTTGATTAACTTTATATAAATTTTTAACTTTTTAAACTTGTTTTAATGTATTATTATATTAATATAGTAACATGACTTTTATGACTCTGGTCAAATTTTCTATATTCCAATCCAACATTATAATAATTACTTAATGTCTAAATGCCAGGTGTAATGACAGGTGTAGGTTTAGGTGTAGGTCTAGATCGGGCCAGTATTGAATATGCATCCCATGCAAATCTATAATTAACTTGAAACCCTTACACGAATGAGTAGATTTAAGACTGGGTTGAATATATTAATTTCATAAAATGTATTAAATGGCAATCCCAACTGCAAAACTACAAGTAACTACACATCACATCAAAGTAAGACGGAAGTAATTTTAGCATGATTGTTAATGTACGCAAATGTTTATGAAAACTGACTTCTACTCGTAACAACAAAACAGAAGAGACCATGTTCTCTAATTATAGGCTGCAAATATTGTCAAATAAACCGCTTGAGTGGCGAACAAAGTAAATATTCGCCATAAATACGTCAATGGGGTCTTATTGGCGTCTCTCGCTCTCGCTCTCTCTATCACTAACTGCTTCCTATTGCACCTGTCTCTTTCAAATGCGCTGCTACTTGTTAGTAGATAAAACTTATCGTGTAAAAAAACAAATATATTGAATAAAACAACCGACAGAAGAAAAACAGAAGAAAATAAATAACGAAACAAAAACTTCAAAAAAACTACACGCAGAAAATTTGGTTTTCTAAATTTCAGAAATATTGTCACCTTTCTACAACTGTCGAACCGATTTTGAAGAAATTTTTTATGGAGCATTATTGGACGTGAGAGGTTGGCCAAAGTTTATGTTAGGACTGGACTATGCCCTCTATATAGAGAAGACGTAGTGTGTATAAAAATCAAAAAATGATTCACTGAAAAAAATGAGCGGTTAAATGCTCCATATAAGAGCAAAACAAAAGAACGCAGCACCGGGATCGCCGGAATCGGCTAGTCTCTTATAAATTTATAAAAATAAGTGTTTGTACTTAGATTTGCGCGATATTTCTGGACTCGAAAACAATCCGACCGATTTTAATGGCATTTTTTGTTTTATTCGCCGAACCGTACCATTGCCAATTATTTACCGGTTTTTATCTCTGATTAATTTACAAAATTAATTTTTCTTAATTTTAGAAATTTATTTCTTATACGTAAGACATTGTTTTTCAGTTATTGATAGGACAGGTTCTCTCACTTTTAGAATAAAAAAAAAAACTGTTTAAACAACATTGTCTGTTTCAATTATAAAGGCGACTTCAATTTAGAGTTCAAAAACTAAAAAAAAAATATATATATATTTTTCTGAGTGTAGAACTATGATCGCGTAGATAAATTCAAACACATTCATATCTAGACATACACTGGCGCCAATAATTGATAATAGATTTATAAGATTTATTGATGAAATTCGCATATCACAATTAGGAATCAATTTTTCTGATGCGTAATGTTTTTAACAATTTTAAATTTCGATTCAAAAATGAAAAAAAAAAAAAAAACAAAAAGAGACTGCACCCGTTAAATCCGAACAGGACCTTTTATGAGAATAGTGGAGGTTCTGTGACCAAAAATGTGTGAGATGTTCCGTTGGCCTTGGTGCACTTTCCGCTATGTATGAAAATTATAAATAAGACAGAATCACTTTGGGCAATTTTAAATGTTTTTAAATGTTCTGTCTTAAAAGTAAGGAAAATCAGTTTTTTGGATGGAGCCAAAGCAATCAAGTTAAAGATAGGGTGCGTTAGCATAACTTGCTTTTTTGTAAAACGTATGGGACCAAATCGGTAGAGCGTGCTGGGCACTCCAAATGCTAAACTCAGATTAATGTAAAGATGTGCAGAAAACAAAAATTTTGAATTTTCAACACAACACTCCCCCCCCCCCATTGTCCATACACTTAAGAAGCTGATTTCTAGCGTTATTCGTTAATCGTGCTTGGGCGGCTGACAAAAATATGGTCATGGTGCCAGATCAGGGAGCGAGCTTAAAACAGCCATCGATAAAATAAAATGATGCAGGCATCAGCCGCTTCCGTGCATCAACTGTATAGAAGAGGTGTAGACAAAGTCCCGATACAGGAATCGTGAGTAATCGTAAAGAAATCTGCGGAATAAAGACGCCTCAATACAATATTTTTAGCTCCGGCGAAGGTAAGAGACGAAATTGCATTCTATTAATATGACATTAGAAGGCTCTTCTTCTCCAAAAGTTTAGTGACAGCGATCAAACGACAGTCAGCCTCGAAATGAGCGAGGTTCAATTCAGTCTGGCTTCAATGTACTGGCTTCAATGGACGTGGTATTAGCATCTGAAAGATCCTTTTAGAAGACAGCAGCGCGAGCTTCATTATTGTCCGTGACGCAAATGCGCACCGTACTCAATCGGAAATCGGAAAGCAACTGGGGGATTAGTTCCTAAATGACATATCTGAAGCTAGCTAACCTAGAGATAGAAAAGAAGACTCAAAAGATATTCATGTGGTATTAAGTGCTGGATGGGAGTATGTAAATCACCCGACCACATTCTCACTTAACCTATCTAACCTTGTCGACGTGAAATTGGTTCATTGCTTTGGCGATCTTTCGTCTATGAATGTGTGGCACACCGCAACTGAAATAGTTATAATTCTGTTTAATCGACACAGAATCTCTATCGATTGAAGAAGTGAAGTTGCAATATTTACTTTACTTTTGAATTCTTCGTTACAGCATTGTTGACTTAGTGAATCAGTCACGACATGCATTTTTAAGTACACATTATGAGTTATAGATTTGCTTTAGCAACAGATGTTCCTATTCCCCACTGATGGTTTAGGTTGGCATATAATAGGTTTGCTTTGTTATCGGCAACTTGACATTCAACATTCAACACTTTTTTTTGTTGTTTCTCCTTCAATAGGTTTGTTTGAAATGCGAATGAGTTGATGTTAAAGTGCACCAAACGTATCTACAAAATATAACTACGATATATAGTACTACTACTACGATATATATATATATATATATATATATATATATATATATATATATATATACTATGTGTAAATTTGCTTCTATTGCCATGCTTGATATTTAGTTTATTACTTCTATACTATAGTGTCTATCGGACACATGTTCAATTGAAATCAATTTCCCAGCTATTGTTGACGGCGAAAAATTTATATACCCATATATGTACAATAAACTCGTATATACATCATAACATAATAACACGTACTACATTGGATACAAAAAATTTCATTAAAGAGCAAACAATAATTATATTGTACTAAGTTCGAAAACCTCAAGGCACGTCTGCCATTTGAAGCGAAAATTTTTAACAAAATATTTTCTTAGAAAATTGTCTTTTAATGTAGATAACAGTTGAATGTTCTAAAAGTAAAACACAGTTTATTTTCCCCTCCGTGGATCTAGCATTTTAAACACGAAAGAGAATTTACGAAAGGGATAGCTACATACATACAGCAACATTTTTCACATCGACTCGTATAGGTCACACTTGACTTTTGTTTATGTTTTATTAAAATATACAGAATCAATAGATAAAAGCATTTTAAAAATGCATGCATTGAGTGTATACAACATTTGCGCATGACATGCCAAAGCAATTGTCTTTGCATTATTCATTATTGGTCTTTTTTCTAGTTTTATTGTGCACTAATTTCCTTTTTGTATAAAGAGTGACCGAATGCAGAAATACTCCATACACACTCCAAACACCATAAAAATATAGATAAATACACTATTTCTGCCGAACTTTTCGTACTTTGTCATTTTTGAATACAGCGTTGCCTTATCTTTCGCATAGATTTTCATTTTAATATGGTATTGTTGCTGTTTGTTTTCCTGTTTGGTTTTCGTTTCACTTTTTGATGAAACTATATTTCAACCTCTCGCACCTGTAGAATTTTTGCTATGTCTATGTTCTGATCTACGGCCATAAGTGGAACGGAGATTTCGAAATACAAAATCATTTTGGATAACAAATTACTCATATATAAAATTTAATGAAGCATTAAACTGAATTTTATTAAGCACAAAAAATATTATTTTAATTTAAACTACGATAACACTAGACTACAGCCATAAAGTTCATTCGATCTCATATTATATTTCGGATAGATTTTGATCTGATGAACTCGAAATAGTCTCAAAATTTTGTAGAATCCATACGTTTTCGCGATATGAATTTTCACAGCTCTGGTAGAAGATAGGTTCACTATTTGGAATATATCTTGAGTTAGGAATGGCCAATCTGATTGCGATTCATATCAAAATAAAGATAATGAAATTTTCAAAAGAACAGGACTACAAAGTTTTAAAATCGGTTGAATAGTTTTAAAGTTATAAGCGCAAATATTTAAAACATATGGATATTTTTCTCAAAACTGAATGCTTTTAAATTAATTTAAATACTTTTAAAATTGGGTAAAATATTGTAGAATTCGTTTAAGTTTGCTTAGTTTTATATATTACGAAGAAAATAAGATACATGCGAAGAAAATCCGTGGATTTGTTTCAAAGTTATGATTTTTCGAAGAAAAAATACTAAAATTTTTATTTTATTTTATTTATTTATTTTTTTTTTTTTTTCTAATTGTGAATTTTTACCACTTTTTCTTTGATGCCAAATCTTCGAAAAACAATTTACATTAGATATCTTGCATGGACTTATCCCAATCTGAATATTATGATATCCATAAAGGCGTCTATCAAATTAAATAATGTAAGCACATTTAGGGACAAATAAAAAGTTGTTAAATAAGTGTATATAACTTTACAAAAAAATTTACAATACTGCTCACGATTGGATACAATGTAAATATTTAAAAGTTGTATCCATACTCCTCAAACAACAAAAGGGAGTTACAAAATGAACATGTTTTATAAGTGCACTCGACAGCAGAGCTCGGTAGCAACATAGGTCCAAAAAACAATGGCCTGTAAGAAAAATTTTGTAACCTGCCGAGAAGAAAAAATGTCCTCAAAACGTTAGTAGACCCAAAAAAGCATCTTCTACCGCCACTACACATAAATTTGGGTTTAATGAAACAATTTGTAAAACCTTTGTCTTATGATGGTGATTGCTTTAAATATTTATGTACAGAATTTCCTCATTTATCAGAAGCTAAACTGAATGACAGGGTTTTCCTTGGGCCTGATATTCGTAGTAAAATGATGTTCGATTACAGCTTCGAAGCAACATTGAGTACAAAGGAAAAATAGGCTTGTCTATCATTTAAAAAAGCTGTGACTAAGTTTTTGGGCTAGTTCTGAAGTTATCGGTGATAGACAAGTTCAAATATCTTGATAAACTTAGCTAGGTTATCTGATAAGCCTTAAAGTCCACTTATTGCACAAACATCTTGACTTTTTCTTAAAAGCTTGTATAATGTGACGTGTAGGGGGAATGGGGTGTATGTATTTTATCAGATCATTAAAGAGATGATGAAAAACGATAGCAGGGCCGATGGAATATCAACATGATGGGTGATTATTGTTCGTCACTTCACAGAGAACAACAAAATTTATCACATCGTAAAAAAGCTATACAAAAAACTTTACAGAGAAAAGCGAAAGGCAATACAAACAAGAAAAAACGTTAACTTCGGTTGAACCGAAGCTCTAATACCATTCACACGAAATTTTCAATATTATTGTAAAACATAAAAGTGGTGGTTTAAATTGGGGCTACGCTAAAAAGGGGGCGGTCGACGCCCACTAGTAAATGTGTATGAAGCGATGTAGTTGATGTGTAAGATGCCGCCAAATCGAATTTCAAGTTGATATTGACGTTTTCCATACAAATGCATACAAGTGAGCTGTGAGTTTGTATGGGACTACCTCAAAAAGTGGGCGGGACACGCCCCTTTGTATATGTATATGAAGCGGTTGTACATTAAAATCCACAAAATCAAATTGCAAGCTAATATTGATTTAAATGAAGATTTTTTTCATAAAAAACACAAAATTGCACGGTGGGCTTGTATGGCAGTTACCCCATAAAGTGGGCGGGCCACGCCCATTAGTCTATATATGTTAAGCGGCTGTCTATAAGATGGCACCATTTCGCAAAAAAGAAGTTTTCATACAAAAAGTCAAAAGGGGCAGTAGGTTTGTATGGCGCCCCGCCCAATATTTGTATATGTCAACCATCCGACCACTAGAAGTTACCATGTCAATTATTAAATTTATATTGACTACAATAAACAAGTTTTTCATACAAAAAGTCAAAAGTGGGCTGTGGATTTGTATGGGGGCTACCCCAAAAAGTGGGCGTGGCGGGACATTCGTGACACTCTATTAAACTGCAATAAAAAGAAGTGTATGTGTAAAATTTCAACTGGATAGCATTAAAATTGGTCCCCAAAAAATGCGCAACAACATACAGACGGACATACAGACGGACATAGATACAGGCGGACAGAGAGACGGACATTGCTAGATCGACTCGTCTACAACATATATACTTTATGGAGTCTACGATGCCTCCTTTAATGCGTTACAAACTTTCAGACAAACGTATTATAGCAATTTATGATTATGATACCATGTCATATTGTGAGAGAATTGTGGGAGATAAAAAAAAAACTGATACCAAATACGATGTCAGCAGCCAAAAAAAAAACATAAGATTTAGGTGAATTTGTTAACAAAGTTTTTGCAAAATTTTTTTGTTGGCCTTATTTAACAAATTTTTAGTTTTGATAATTATAATTATCAAAAGTAAGGATTTTGTTCCTTTCTACATAGTACAAACATATTCTTCTCCATTTGTACATTAACCGCTTATTTTGATCTCATCAAATTAGCAAACAAGAAGTTAAACACATCAGAAATAGTTCCGATTTGTTTACATGACCTGGCAATATTAGCATATTGATGCTTACTTTAATGTTTTGGGAAAGTGTTGAGCCAGTATCATTGTAGACTACCAGCTTATTGTCAACGTTTTTACAAGTGAACATACTTGCACTGTCTAATATGCTTCAACATCTGATTTACTTATTTCATCTTCTTAAATGTGACACCGTCTCTCCAAAGTTTGCTGCACTGTCCGATGCCAAAAGTTCGCTCCACCACATTATAAAAATGTTGGTCAGTTTCTGCCTCATTACCAAAAATGTCAGCACTGCTCATTAAAACTTTTTGAACTTCCTCCTCTTCCTCAGACAACTTTCAGTCTAAATTTTTTAAAAACTGCATTAATTGAAACATATTCGACAAACTGTAGACAGGTGGTTTGCTTATTGTTACTAGAAGCGTTAGTTTGAGCACAATTTCCCACATAGCGTTCATGTTTTGACAAAATGACTGCAAGTCACTGTGTGGTACTTTACGCCAGTAAAAGTTAAAATTTGTAATAAAAACTACAAAAAAAAAAACAATAAACAACTTTACTTTCGGTGGAACCGAAGTTTTAATACTCTTAAAAGTTGCGGTTTTTGCTTGGAAACGTTGGCTTTTTAGCTCAATTTTTAAATTTTTTAATGGATGCTTAATAAATTTAATTAATTAAAAATTTTTTAAATTAATAAATTTTATTCATATTTATATTTGGCATGAATGTCGCCTTTTTGACGCTTGTACTCGTACATGGGAAAGAGTGTTTTGGAAATTATGCGCAACAATGAAAATGTATACAAATAAAAAATTTAAAGAAATTTTGGAACGAGCGGCTGTCGGGAATATTTAAACACTTGCTACACAATTTAGCCATCGATGCCTCATATATTAACTAATATATGTATAGAATTTACACAATATCTGCTTTTATTAATTGGATTATCCGTTTTTTTTTCCTTTCATCTAGTTGACTAATTGCTTTAATTCAAACGTATGGGAGCTATGCCTTTTAGCGAATAAATCGCGATTATTTTTGAGCTTGTGTTGCTTCTGGTTATAAAAAGTCTGATAAAAAACTTTCACATCAATATTTCAAAGATTAAGGAAATTGAACGAACCTGAACGCACAGACACTCGGACGGACAGTCAGACGGACATGGCTAGATCGACTTATCTTGTCATGCTGATCACGAATATATATATACATTATGTGTGTCCGAAGCTGCCCTTAAGGCGTTGCAAACATTGTGACTAATTATGTACACACTTTGTGTGAAGAGTGCAGAAATTACAAATGTTGAATTTTGAATGTTGAACTGTCTGGGACGAATACATTTCTGATATATTTCAATTAAAAGAAAAGTTTAATGCACACTAATCAGTATTATATTATTGTAAAAAGCATGTTTTAAATATATTGTAGATATAAACACTCAGAAAACGTATCTTCAAAACTTACAATTGGTAAATATCTTCAAAACATTTTAAGCACTCGAATGCCCACCAATTGGCAATATGTTTGAATGTCACTTCGCACAAATTTTTGAATATTTAACAGTCGATAGTTAGAATCGAGCTGAAACACAACACAGTCCAAAAAAAAAAACAAACAAAAAAAAAATATAACAATTTTGTACACCGGAAACGTTGAAGAATAGCACGAAAATATTTATTTTATTATGTTTTATTTGCATAAATATTTTTGCCAGTAAAACGCAAAGTATTTGATCTATTTTATTCGAAAAGTTTTTGCATCGAACAAAATTTCAAAAAAAAAAAACTGCCAATCCGCCTGTAAATATGCAGCACTACTTGCTTACTTCCGGTTGCGAACTAACGGTAACGAAGTCGCGCGACCGACTGAAGCGCTATACGAATATGCGGCATATTTAAAAGGCATTGGAAATACATACATATGTAATACAATGAAGCACAGTAAAGCTGAATGACAAGGACGACGGCTGCCGGCATTTTGACAGTTGAAGGCATGAAAAACAGCTGTTCGCATTTGCGACGCAGCTTTTAAGCTTTTAAGTTGCAGCAGGTAAAGCGAAAGCAGTCTCTCACTTTTATAGTAACTTTAACTTCAGTTCTCTCTCTCTCTTTCTCTCGGTTGCACTCTCTTGCAGTCTCTCTCTCTCTCTCGTTCTCTTTCTCCTGAGAAAATTGGTAGCTGAGTTCCACCCATTGCTTTGCGTATAAGAAGATGAAAGCAAAACGTCAAAAATTTAAACGACAGTTAAAATTTAAATTAGTTTCCGTATAAGTTTCTGTACCGGTTACAATTTGTTTCGGTATTCGGTTTAGGCACGATTTTTGTATTTTAGTTTCGGTACGTTACCAGTACACGTCAATATTGTATTCTTGAAGAAAAATAGAGAATAATTAGTAGTATAGCCAACGTTCCAAAGTTCATATATCAAAAAACATATAATTTTATTCAAATTTTTTGAAATAAACTATTCGTTTGTCACTTTTTACACATAGTGCTAATAGTATTATAATTTTGTCACTGATTTTTTAACGCCTTAATCGAAGCATCGGAGATCTCATAATGACGAATCGAACTAGAAATGTGCGTCTGTCTGCCTGTCCCCTGTCTGTATGAATCAAAACTATTACGGATCTTTCATTTAATTTTATTTCGGTAAAATGTTCCGGTTCTCAATTTGAATTGGTTAATTTCGGTTAAAGGTTTAATACTCTCTTGTAAATAGTATTATATGTAAACTTCTCATACCGTTTGCAACGTGGGAGAGGCCATTCATTCCCGTTAACTTGAACAGCCCAGACACAAATAATACTGTGGACGGTAGTCCACGCAAGTGTCTAAAGCCAACATCAATATGGCTGCAGCACATGTATATTAGATTTGAAATGACAAAGGGTTTTACTAATAAGTCCGAGTTTAAAAATAACAAAACAAAAATTATTTTATTTTGAAATTTATAAATAGTATATAATGTTCGTTCGTTTATTTGAATCATGTAGAAAACCTACATTTTTATACCGGCTTTTAGTACACAAAAAAGTAAGAAACTTTCCTTCTGCAACCATTTTCAAAATGACGGAAAAAATGCTCACATTTTAGATGTGGCCAAACAGCGGGCCATTTAAATGACTATGAAAAACTTTTCAATTCTTACAACTTAAAAATCCGATGAAAATTTTGCTACCACTATTAATTGTAGATAAACATAACAAATGCTAATTTTTATACAATTCACACATAGCGTGAAATGGTATTATCAGTTTGTCTGAAAGTTTGTAAAGCATTATGTATATATAAACTATGTACAACATATTCTCGATCAGCTCGACGAGACGAGTCGATCTAGCCATGTCCGTCCGTCTGTCTGTCTGTATGTTGTTGAGCGATTTTTAGGCACCAATTTTTATGCGATCAAGTTTAAAATTGACACATAGACCTCTTTTTATTGCAGTTTAATAGAGTATCTCCGATTTTTTGGAGTAGCCTCATACGAACCCACCACCCACTTGTGACTTTTTGTATGAAAAACTTTTTTATTGCAGCCAATATCAACTTACTAACTGATATGGTAGTTTTTAGTGGACGGACGCTACACATATACATTGAGGTTTGGCACCCGCCCACCCACTTTAAGGGGTAGCCCCCATACAAACATACTTCCCACTTTTGTGTTTTCTTTTTTTAATTGTTTTTTTTTAAATCAATATTGGCTTGAAATCCGATTTGGTGGATTTTAGTGGACAACCACTTTATATAAGTTAGCACGAGCAAGCCCAAAAGTGCTGACCAGGCTATTTGGCCGGATGCCGGTGCACTACAGTTGCCAACAGAGCAACACGCGCAAGGCCAAATGTGCTGATCAGGCTGTCTGGCCGGATGCCGCTGCAACATAAGTTGCCGACGGAAGCTGACACTTGCATGCCTGAGCAGCGTGACTGACACAGAGCGGTCACGAGGCGCCAAGTCAGCGTTCTGTCGCCGGCTCAGCGTTAAGATAAACTTAAGTTAGTCTTATCGTTACTCTAAGAACAAAATGACGCGGGTCGCACCGTGGCAAATAAAATAAAAATCATATAAAACGAAATTTTTTTACTTATATGTATGTACATACAAAAATGGGCGTGTCTCGCTCACTTTTTAAGGTAGTCCCTTACAATCCTTCAGCTCACTTTTATGAATTTTTATGAAAAATATGAAATTCAATATGGTGGCACATTATAGATGGATTCGTCATCTAATTTTGGGGTAGCCTTTATCCCTCTGTCTCTCTCTCTCTCTCTCTCTCTCTCTCTCTCTCTCTCTCTCTCAAACACAAACTTTATAATGGAAATGCACTGCTCAAAATTAGACAGTAGTCTATTAACAGATGATAGTTAACGGAAGAGTCTTATATGTGAACATACAACGCACGAAATTATAAGAAAATATTTAACTGTTTAATCCACCTTCGCATCAAATTAAATAGCTGAAAAAAGTAAGCAAATACTCACTCAGCGTACAAAATTCTTCGCGAGCAAGAATGCAGCTTGCAGTTTCTTTCACTCCGTTTTAGTTTCATTCTTTAATTCTTTTTTCGAACATATTCAAATTCAAAATGAATTTCGATATCGAAAAAAATAAATTAACACAAGAAAAAATTGAATTGTAACAATTTATTTAACACACGATTTTAACGATTTCTATTTGTAGTAACTTTCACATAATTTTTAATATAATATTTCCCAATTAACTTTGAAATTAAATCTATCATCGACGGGTATAATTGAATGCAATAAGTAAAATTTTTATTTCACTTTTTATTCACACACGCAACACGCACTCCACTCCACCTGCGAACAGAACTAAACTAACTGTTAACTTCTTCTTCGAATTCTTCTTACGCTTCTGAACTCTTGCAAAGAAATTCACTCAATGTGTTTGAGTTGGTGGGAGGTAAGAGAAAGACTCAAGAGAAGGAGAGAGAGAAAATCTATCAATTAGCTAAATATTTGCAACAACAACAACAACAAGTAGAGAGGCTCGTATGCAAATCATTACAAAAAAATATAGATTGATATGGCTAACGAATCTAGTGATACCCCATATGATCATATCTGAAAAATAGTCCAACAAGATATGAATTTTAAAGTTGCTTCAACTGTGTTCATTATTTAACGGAATTTTAGGACATATATTAATCTTACTAATATCAATAGATAACATTTTTTGAAGTACTTCGAATTACGAAAATCGCGACTATACTATCACATTCCTTGAATTTTTGTTTTCCTACCTAATAAATACGAGTGTGTCATTGAGCTGTTCATAAAATAGATCAAAACCAATATACGATGAAAAAAAACAATAAATAAAAAGCAAATAAAATAGCACAAAAACAAATTTGTTTTGTCTGGTTTACATTGAGAAACGTGAATTTTAAGGCTATATATCGATATTGTGGGCGTTCTGGGCGTGGTATCCACAATTTTAAATACACACCTGCGCGCGAACCACATGTACCACATTGTTTAAACATACGAAGAACGGACATGGCTAGATCGACTCAGCTTTCGATGCTGAGCAAGAATATATTGACAATAGTTTATGAGGTCAGACACGCCTACTTCTGCCTGTTACTTAAATTTGCAAAACCCTAGAATACACTTGGCCCCCTGGGCAGGGTACACTTTTTTTTTAAATGAATCGGTGGAAAAAATGTCCAACTTATGTGACGCCCGGAACGATGAAAATCGTAATCTCGGACACTTAAATTTGAATACTTAGACTTTTTTTATATTTTCTATATCACTTCTAATAAATAAACCACACATAGGTCCAGATCGGATCACTGTAGTATATAGTTCTAATACAAATCTATAACTCAAATGATTTTTAATCGCAACTTTGCACGGCAATGGTGCCGTAGACGGAATAGACGCAATCATCTAAAGAATAGTTTGGCTGCTTACAAGAGCTCAACATCTTTTTTTTTGAAAGACGCACATGATTTATACGAGGGGTACTGTTTATATTTCGGGAATAGCAAATAATAAGTAACATTTTTAAATGAAAATGGCTTTATTGTTTTTCAAAATGTTCCACTTGATGATCAATACACTTTTGCATTCGTTCAAACCATTTGCAGTTTTTCCATTCCTCTTGAGACACCGCCAAAACATGGTTTTTGAACGCTTCAACTGCTTCTTCGGCGCTCGTAAATAGTTGACCACGCAGTTTCCCTTTGATACTCGAGAACAAGAAGAAGTCATTGGGTACCAAATTAGGACTGTACGGAGGATGAGTCAATAATTCGATGTTTTGACTGCTCAAAAATGCACTTGTTTGACGAGATGTGTGAGAGGTCGCATTGTCATGATGGAGAATGATTCGTCTTTGGCGGTTGGTTTTACGAATTTCTCCGAAGACTTCCGGCAAACAAATGGTCGTGTACCACTCAGAATTGACCGTCCGTTCGGCCGAAGAAACAGGCGATCATTTGCTTCGCTGTGCTCCTTCCACGAACAACTTTTGTTGGATTTGACTCGTCTTGGAATACCCACACGGTCGGGTGCTGTTTTGTTTCTGGCTCATATGCATATATCCAAGATTCGTCACCTATCACGGTTTTATAACGTCTTTTGAAGCACCACGGTCGAACTTTTTAATCATTTCCTTACACCAATCGACGCGAGCCTTTTTTTTTGAGCGATTGATAAATTATGAGGTATCCAACGAGAGCAAATTTTTTTTACAGCTAAGTGTTCATTCAAAATCGAATGTATTGAAGTGGAACTAATGAGCAATGAAGCCTCTATCTCGCATCGATGTTTTTCACGCACTGCATCGATGTGATTGCAACAAGCTGGAAAATGCTGTTTCGATTACAACGTTCCAAAAAAAAAGTGCTGATTGGTACCGAAAAAAAATTGAAGTTTACCAAATTTTGGGCACCTTACTTAATGAATAACTATAGTAAATAATATATAATTACTATAACTACAGTTTGCAGTGCTCGTACTGAACCCAACACATGAAATTTCTAATGCACAAAAACATGAAAAGACAAAATAAAAAAATAACAACAAAAAAGTGTTTGGCCGAAAACACAAACCAAGCCAAACAAATAAAAAAAAATAATCAAAACAAGGAAAAATAAGTTCCAGAGATGACAATGTGGTGTACACTCAACAAAGAATATGTAATAACTGTTTGCGAATTATAAGTGCCTATTAAATTTTAAGTATTTAAGTATTTAAAAATCGAAAATCGGTCGAACTTTTTAATCATTTCCTTACACCAATCGACGCGAGCCTTTTTTTTTTGAGCGATTGATAAATTATGAGGTATCCAACGAGAGCAAATTTTTTTTACAGCTAAGTGTTCATTCAAAATCGAATGTATTGAAGTGGAACTAATGAGCAATGAAGCCTCTATCTCGCATCGATGTTTTTCACGCACTGCATCGATGTGATTGCAACAAGCTGGAAAATGCTGTTTCGATTACAACGTTCCAAAAAAAAAGTGCTGATTGGTACCGAAAAAAAAATTGAAGTTTACCAAATTTTGGGCACCTTACTTAATGAAAAACTATAGTAAATAATATATAATTACTATAACTACAGTTTGCAGTGCTCGTACTGAACCCAACACATGAAATTTCTAATGCACAAAAACATGAAAAGACAAAATAAAAAAATAACAACAAAAAAGTGTTTGGCCGAAAACACAAACCAAGCCAAACAAATAAAAAAAAATAATCAAAACAAGGAAAAATAAGTTCCAGAGATGACAATGTGGTGTACACTCAACAAAGAATATGTAATAACTGTTTGCGAATTATAAGTGCCTATTAAATTTTAAGTATTTAAGTATTTAAAAATCGAAAATCGGTCGAACTTTTTAATCATTTCCTTACACCAATCGACGCGAGCCTTTTTTTTTTGAGCGATTGATAAATTATGAGGTATCCAACGAGAGCAAATTTTTTTTACAGCTAAGTGTTCATTCAAAATCGAATGTATTGAAGTGGAACTAATGTGCAATGATGCCTCTATCTCGCATCGATGTTTTTCACGCACTGCATCGATGTGATTGCAACAAGCTGGAAAATGCTGTTTCGATTACAACGTTCCAAAAAAAAAGTGCTGATTGGTACCGAAAAAAAATTGAAGTTTACCAAATTTTGGGCACCTTACTTAATGAATAACTATAGTAAATAATATATAATTACTATAACTACAGTTTGCAGTGCTCGTACTGAACCCAACACATGAAATTTCTAATGCACAAAAACATGAAAAGACAAAATAAAAAAATAACAACAAAAAAGTGTTTGGCCGAAAACACAAACCAAGCCAAACAAATAAAAAAAAATAATCAAAACAAGGAAAAATAAGTTCCAGAGATGACAATGTGGTGTACACTCAACAAAGAATATGTAATAACTGTTTGCGAATTATAAGTGCCTATTAAATTTTAAGTATTTAAAAATCGAAAATCGGTCGAACTTTTTAATCATTTCCTTACACCAATCGACGCGAGCCTTTTTTTTTTGAGCGATTGATAAATTATGAGGTATCCAACGAGAGCAAATTTTTTTTACAGCTAAGTGTTCATTCAAAATCGAATGTATTGAAGTGGAACTAATGTGCAATGATGCCTCTATCTCGCATCGATGTTTTTCACGCACTGCATCGATGTGATTGCAACAAGCTGGAAAATGCTGTTTCGATTACAACGTTCCAAAAAAAAAGTGCTGATTGGTACCGAAAAAAAATTGAAGTTTACCAAATTTTGGGCACCTTACTTAATGAATAACTATAGTAAATAATATAAAATTACTATAACTACAGTTTGCAGTGCTCGTACTGAACCCAACACATGAAATTTCTAATGCACAAAAACATGAAAAGACAAAATAAAAAAATAACAACAAAAAAGTGTTTGGCCGAAAACACAAACCAAGCCAAACAAATAAAAAAAAATAATCAAAACAAGGAAAAATAAGTTCCAGAGATGACAATGTGGTGTACACTCAACAAAGAATATGTAATAACTGTTTGCGAATTATAAGTGCCTATTAAATTTTAAGTATTTAAAAATCGAAAATCGGTCGAACTTTTTAATCATTTCCTTACACCAATCGACGCGAGCCTTTTTTTTTGAGCGATTGATAAATTATGAGGTATCCAACGAGAGCAAATTTTTTTTACAGCTAAGTGTTCATTCAAAATCGAATGTATTGAAGTGGAACTAATGTGCAATGATGCCTCTATCTCGCATCGATGTTTTTCACGCACTGCATCGATGTGATTGCAACAAGCTGGAAAATGCTGTTTCGATTACAACGTTCCAAAAAAAAAGTGCTGATTGGTACCGAAAAAAAATTGAAGTTTACCAAATTTTGGGCACCTTACTTAATGAATAACTATAGTAAATAATATATAATTACTATAACTACAGTTTGCAGTGCTCGTACTGAACCCAACACATGAAATTTCTAATGCACAAAAACATGAAAAGACAAAATAAAAAAATAACAACAAAAAAGTGTTTGGCCGAAAACACAAACCAAGCCAAACAAATAAAAAAAAATAATCAAAACAAGGAAAAATAAGTTCCAGAGATGACAATGTGGTGTACACTCAACAAAGAATATGTAATAACTGTTTGCGAATTATAAGTGCCTATTAAATTTTAAGTATTTAAAAATCGAAAATCGGTCGAACTTTTTAATCATTTCCTTACACCAATCGACGCGAGCCTTTTTTTTTGAGCGATTGATAAATTATGAGGTATCCAACGAGAGCAAATTTTTTTTACAGCTAAGTGTTCATTCAAAATCGAATGTATTGAAGTGGAACTAATGTGCA
Organism: Leucophenga montana; assembly: GCA_035044765.1. NCBI lineage: Eukaryota > Metazoa > Arthropoda > Insecta > Diptera > Drosophilidae > Leucophenga > Leucophenga montana. Next base: position 150,571 of record JAWNNQ010002089.1, read on the forward strand.
ATGATGCCTCTATCTCGCATCGATGTTTTTCACGCACTGCATCGATGTGATTGCAACAAGCTGGAAAATGCTGTTTCGATTACAACGTTCCAAAAAAAAAGTGCTGATTGGTACCGAAAAAAAATTGAAGTTTACCAAATTTTGGGCACCTTACTTAATGAATAACTATAGTAAATAATATATAATTACTATAACTACAGTTTGCAGTGCTCGTACTGAACCCAACACATGAAATTTCTAATGCACAAAAACATGAAAAGACAAAATAAAAAAATAACAACAAAAAAGTGTTTGGCCGAAAACACAAACCAAGCCAAACAAATAAAAAAAAATAATCAAAACAAGGAAAAATAAGTTCCAGAGATGACAATGTGGTGTACACTCAACAAAGAATATGTAATAACTGTTTGCGAATTATAAGTGCCTATTAAATTTTAAGTATTTAAGTATTTAAAAATCGAAAATCGGTCGAACTTTTTAATCATTTCCTTACACCAATCGACGCGAGCCTTTTTTTTTGAGCGATTGATAAATTATGAGGTATCCAACGAGAGCAAATTTTTTTTACAGCTAAGTGTTCATTCAAAATCGAATGTATTGAAGTGGAACTAATGTGCAATGATGCCTCTATCTCGCATCGATGTTTTTCACGCACTGCATCGATGTGATTGCAACAAGCTGGAAAATGCTGTTTCGATTACAACGTTCCAAAAAAAAAGTGCTGATTGGTACCGAAAAAAAATTGAAGTTTACCAAATTTTGGGCACCTTACTTAATGAATAACTATAGTAAATAATATATAATTACTATAACTACAGTTTGCAGTGCTCGTACTGAACCCAACACATGAAATTTCTAATGCACAAAAACATGAAAAGACAAAATAAAAAAATAACAACAAAAAAGTGTTTGGCCGAAAACACAAACCAAGCCAAACAAATAAAAAAAAATAATCAAAACAAGGAAAAATAAGTTCCAGAGATGACAATGTGGTGTACACTCAACAAAGAATATGTAATAACTGTTTGCGAATTATAAGTGCCTATTAAATTTTAAGTATTTAAAAATCGAAAATCGGTCGAACTTTTTAATCATTTCCTTACACCAATCGACGCGAGCCTTTTTTTTTGAGCGATTGATAAATTATGAGGTATCCAACGAGAGCAAATTTTTTTTACAGCTAAGTGTTCATTCAAAATCGAATGTATTGAAGTGGAACTAATGTGCAATGATGCCTCTATCTCGCATCGATGTTTTTCACGCACTGCATCGATGTGATTGCAACAAGCTGGAAAATGCTGTTTCGATTACAACGTTCCAAAAAAAAAGTGCTGATTGGTACCGAAAAAAAATTGAAGTTTACCAAATTTTGGGCACCTTACTTAATGAATAACTATAGTAAATAATATATAATTACTATAACTACAGTTTGCAGTGCTCGTACTGAACCCAACACATGAAATTTCTAATGCACAAAAACATGAAAAGACAAAATAAAAAAATAACAACAAAAAAGTGTTTGGCCGAAAACACAAACCAAGCCAAACAAATAAAAAAAAATAATCAAAACAAGGAAAAATAAGTTCCAGAGATGACAATGTGGTGTACACTCAACAAAGAATATGTAATAACTGTTTGCGAATTATAAGTGCCTATTAAATTTTAAGTATTTAAGTATTTAAAAATCGAAAATCGGTCGAACTTTTTAATCATTTCCTTACACCAATCGACGCGAGCCTTTTTTTTTGAGCGATTGATAAATTATGAGGTATCCAACGAGAGCAAATTTTTTTTACAGCTAAGTGTTCATTCAAAATCGAATGTATTGAAGTGGAACTAATGTGCAATGATGCCTCTATCTCGCATCGATGTTTTTCACGCACTGCATCGATGTGATTGCAACAAGCTGGAAAATGCTGTTTCGATTACAACGTTCCAAAAAAAAAGTGCTGATTGGTACCGAAAAAAAATTGAAGTTTACCAAATTTTGGGCACCTTACTTAATGAATAACTATAGTAAATAATATATAATTACTATAACTACAGTTTGCAGTGCTCGTACTGAACCCAACACATGAAATTTCTAATGCACAAAAACATGAAAAGACAAAATAAAAAAATAACAACAAAAAAGTGTTTGGCCGAAAACACAAACCAAGCCAAACAAATAAAAAAAAATAATCAAAACAAGGAAAAATAAGTTCCAGAGATGACAATGTGGTGTACACTCAACAAAGAATATGTAATAACTGTTTGCGAATTATAAGTGCCTATTAAATTTTAAGTATTTAAAAATCGAAAATCGGTCGAACTTTTTAATCATTTCCTTACACCAATCGACGCGAGCCTTTTTTTTTGAGCGATTGATAAATTATGAGGTATCCAACGAGAGCAAATTTTTTTTACAGCTAAGTGTTCATTCAAAATCGAATGTATTGAAGTGGAACTAATGTGCAATGATGCCTCTATCTCGCATCGATGTTTTTCACGCACTGCATCGATGTGATTGCAACAAGCTGGAAAATGCTGTTTCGATTACAACGTTCCAAAAAAAAAGTGCTGATTGGTACCGAAAAAAAATTGAAGTTTACCAAATTTTGGGCACCTTACTTAATGAATAACTATAGTAAATAATATATAATTACTATAACTACAGTTTGCAGTGCTCGTACTGAACCCAACACATGAAATTTCTAATGCACAAAAACATGAAAAGACAAAATAAAAAAATAACAACAAAAAAGTGTTTGGCCGAAAACACAAACCAAGCCAAACAAATAAAAAAAAATAATCAAAACAAGGAAAAATAAGTTCCAGAGATGACAATGTGGTGTACACTCAACAAAGAATATGTAATAACTGTTTGCGAATTATAAGTGCCTATTAAATTTTAAGTATTTAAGTATTTAAAAATCGAA